>JBBBDQ010000484.1:10290000-10350000 GCA_037127315.1 Ascarosepion bandense
CTTATTTATCAATGGAACTTTGTCTGTGTGTGTGTGTGTGTGTGTGTGTGTGTGTGTGTGTGTGTCCGTTACCTATAGACTCCGAAACGGCTGAACCGATTTTCTTGAAAATTTACACAGGTGTACTATAAGCGTCTGCGAGTGTTCTTAGCTAGATTTTGTGTCGAGGTACCCCCAATAAATATCGAAAATCGAGAATCGAAAAAATCGGGTTATAGAAGGAGTGGTCCGATTTTAATTAAATTTGATGCACTCGTAGACAAACACATAAGAAACGATATTCAGAAGTTTCAAGGTTGCTGTTCTTACAATAGTGCAGAAAATCGATAATATATATATATATATATATATATAAAAGGCAAGGCGTTTGTGTGTGTGTCTGTTTATCTCTCTGTATGTCCTTTATACAAATCCACAATTTTATCCGATTCTCAGCAATCTTCAAAATTTGACTTATATCCATTCATTTTTATTTCAGTCTACGGTTTCGCTTTAACCGGAAACTATTGCTTTTTAGTCTTTCATGCCAACGTCCAAAGAGTTTGAGCTCCAGGACCACGGATTAGTTTTAAAGCTTTCATTACGCCTGAGCAACGCAGGGCTATATTTCTAGTCATTATATAGACTAAACTACCGCCCGGTTCACACTCCATCCACGTCTATTGAACAGATGAAGAGGCTCTTCCCTTGTTTTCTGTTTAGGATGCAGTTTCCGGCTTTTTCTTTTCCAATCTTTTTACTCTTACGTAGCCCCCTGCGCATCAATGGCGTTATTGCCTTGCTTAGGGTGAGATGATTAATATATATATATATATATATATATATATATATATATATATATATATATATATGGTTATCGATAATACATTAGCAAAAAATGCGTAAAAATTACGAGAATTTAGTATATACTTTTAGATTCACAGAACTTCTTCCAATAGACGCTAGAAGATATATTATTCAACAGATCAATGTAGTTTGCTTTTCTTGTTGACTTGGTGTAGGATATATAACAACGACTACATTAACAAGACGTCTTACATTACTCATGTCGGACCATCCGTCCATTTCCAGACATCTACAACAACATTCTTGTCTACATTCACAATATAAAAATATTGATCGATAACGTAACTATGATACACCAGGAAAACAAGAAAAGCAAACTACAGATCATCGAGGCAATATTCATTAAAAAACTTAAGCCGTCAATTAATAGAATCAGCCATGAATACTGTGTTAATGTTCTAAAATGTTTGTAAAAAGAACGGTGTTTTCATGCTCTAACTCGTGCAATTTATTTAATCTGACACACGCACGCACACACACACACAGACACATACATACATACATATATATATATATATATATATATATATATATATATATGCAGGTACACGCACATGTACAAATATTTTCTTGTGTTAATAAAACAGTGCGCAATGTAATATAACTGATCTATCATGTATTTATTAATCCTACGTTTATAGATGCACTGTACAATTATTAGGTGCATATTATGAACTGGCCGTTCTGGGATTTAATTGTATTGTTCTGGTGTTCATAGTAGTTATATATTACAATGCTGGGATGTTACTTTTAATATATATATCTATATATATCGATAATACAATTACAAAGAATACGTAAAAATGACGAGAATTTAGTATATACTTTTTAGATTCACAGAACTTCTTTCAATAGACACTAGAAGATATAATATTCAATAGATCAGGAAAAAAATGTTCAAGTGACTTATCTGATAGACCATGCTAGGGTTTAGGGAGATACTTAAACTTTGTGACGTTTGTCCAGAACCTGAAGCTTGGAAAGAATTTCAAATTTGAAAGTTAGAATTAGAGTTCGTTCCGAAATCTAGTCATAATGTCAATAGTTTTATCGATCACTCTGTCCTGATCAAAGTTTATCGATCACTCTGTCCTGATCAAAGTTTCGACCCACAACGCTTAAATTGGTCTAGCAGATAGGTTACTTGGACATTTCTTGTTTTATTGAATATATATATAAAGTAATTTTCTAAAATAATGGACTTTATTTATCAATTCTCTCGATTTTTATTATCTTGAACGTTATTTTTGCTAGACAACGGTTATTTTTTATTAATAATTTTTTTTTATTAATAAAGTTTCTCAAATACTCAGGCCGCTAGACATATATTCACACGAGGGTCAATGTCAGTGAGCTTGCCGTCATTGCAGTCTGGTTGCAAACACTGACCCTCTTTTTTTATAATCTTGTGGCTCCAAACAAGGCATTTTACTGCCACTGTTGTGCAGGGGGTTACATAAGAGAAACGTTATGAGAAAGAGTGACAGGTTACAGGGCGTGTCAGGGCGTGTTATGAGAAGGAGGAGAAAGAGAATACTGATGAGATTGGGGTGGACGGAGAAAAGAGCATGAAAGAGAGAGAGAGAGGATGCATGTTAGTGAGACAGGAGATGACTATTGACTTTAGCAGCGGATTTAGCTATGGATCTTACACAAGTTTTTTTTAAATATTGACCGTCAATTTGTGTCTTGGTGATGTACTGCAGTGTTTGTAGCACTGGTTTTTAACAACACGAGCTGAAGTAACCAGACTAACTGACCATTGGTCAGTCTGGAAATCAGGGGGAAAGAGGTGCAAAGGCGTGAGAAGACTTCAAACACCGGACTTATTATATATATATATATATATATATATATATATATATATATATATATATAATCCACATACAAGCCTGTTTCGCTGTATCACATCTCATCAGTGTGGATAGATACATCCACTTGCTTCTGGCCAGGATCGAAATTCGACCGATTTGGTGTCAGTCGGAGTCGCTAAGCCATAGCCGCATGAACCACAGAAGGGAAATTTTAATGTGTTGTATATAAGCAGTGTATACACACGCCAGCCACCGAAAGAACTTAATTAATTCCTAAAGAGTAATGTTTATATCTCAAAAGTGGAAACTGTGAGCTCATTGAGAGTATAATATATTAGTCATCCACACACACACACACACACACACATATATATATATACAGTACCAGCCATAATTATTAGGTCACCTCATTGTTTTAAAAAAATGATGTCTCTCATACATTTTTAGTTTTTATTGCCAAGTGAATAATTTTAAATGAAAATAGAATGTTTCTTTTGTTAATATTACACAATAACATGTGTATCAAATGAATTTATAAATATTTAATAATTGCCTATACTACAGTTTCATCAATGAAAGAATAAAGAAAATTTAGGGTGATTCGGACGAATTCATCTTTGCTTTTTTGCCTTGTAAAATTTTGCAAAGTAATAATAACAAAAAAAAAAACATTGTATTTTCATTTAGCAATAAATACTAAAAATAGTATGAAAAAAAAAACTGGGTTGTCCTAATAATAATGGCCGGTAGTGAATATATTGTGTATTTCGACAGTAACATTTCTTTCAAATATCTTTCATTAAATATGGCTGACAAGCAAGTTTCAATTAAATTTTATAAAGTTTGTCCCGCATCGTAACATTTTTTCGTTTTGTATGATTTAAAGAATATGAACATTGTCCACAATTTTTATTGGCCCAAGCGTTTTCGGACACTTCTATATTAATTTTCATTGGTGTATTTGTCTCTGGTATTGTTATTTTTCCTCATGTTTTGACAGCTACGTAGCAATTTATTTTTGTGTTGTTTTTGAAAAAAAGTACTTTCATTCCAAGCCCTCACATGCCGCGCGCGAGCATATTGCTGTTTTAAAAACATGTTATCTCCAGAATTAAATAATTTCACAAGTTGCTTTACTCTTGATATAATATAACCGCCAGCTTTTCTTCCTGACACAATCTGCACATAATATTTCTCATACTATATGGCTTGGCTTTTTTCGAAAAACTACGTCATATATTGGGGATTTTTTCCTATTTTCTCTTTTAACTCCCTCACGTGGCTAGCTAGTTTTTGCACTATGTTTTTAATCTAGCTTAAATGATGTTTGATGGTTATATCATCTTTTCTTAAAGCTGCCTTCTGTACACCCAAAATACATTGTTTTTGGCCTTTTTCATTCTCCGCCTCTGCCTTGTAGACCACCCACTTCTATTTTACATACTTCGTTCAGTAGACACGTATTTTTATCCCTACAATTGCACAAGGGATTAGTTATATCATTCTCTTGCACGTCATGATCTTTATTAAAATTCTTGATGTTAATTGTATTTTCTAAGTTCTTGATAAAACTATAACTTAACTTCACAGTGTTTTTGTTGAAGATTTTGTCTAACTCAACTTTTGGAAACGTGTTTATCAAATAGTTTGAAAAAATTTCCTATATTTGCTTTCACTTCTAAATTGAAGCAAGCTCGGGGTTGTTGGTGGAAAATGCTTCTTCAGGTTGAATCGTTTGGGGTTTAAATTCATGTCTGGTTTTGTGCCTCTCTACTATTAAGTCTCTCATACACGTTCGTTTTTTCTTCAAAAATATCTTTCTTTAAATAATTTCTAGATAGCCTTCATTCAATGCCTTTTGGGACATGGTTCATCACAATTTTTGCGTGGTTTGATCGAACATTTACATATTGTAACTTGCTGCTTAGTTTTATGAACAGGAAGACGTTGCCAGCTTTTAAATTCAATTCAACGTCCAGGTATTGGACCACTTTAAAAGTAATATTTATCTGGATATCAAAATCAAAGTTTTTGAAGAGTTTCTATAGCTGTTTCCTTATTTTATTGTTGGCTCTTCTTTTATATATATATATATATATATATATATATATATATATATATATATTTGTGTGTGTGTGTGTTGAGACTACGACAAAAGGTGTCTTTGACTAGTTTTCTTACTATCTAGTTTCATCTTCACTTCGAACGAGTTGATAGAATCTAGATAGACGGCTACTACTGACAAAGACTAAAGGCTCGTACTATGTTGAGCATCTGTGCTAATGAAATTTTACTAGAATTTTTTCTTTTATGTCTATTTGTACTGTGAGCTTGCTTTTTATATATAGTAATGTTTACTGCTATAGCTAAACTGATTTTGTAACGTTTTGTAATTTACTGATTGCTTAATTTAAATATTTTATTCTGAAATGCACTATTTTTTTCTGAATATCTATCCAAGAAAATATTATGCGTGCGTCTTAATGACGACAAATACAGTAATCGATAATTAAAAAAATATAATAATTTTATTCAAGCGTACGTCATTCGCATTTATTTTTAGATTTAAATTTCTGTTCCTTCTGAATTGTATCACCAGTGTTTCTAAATGAAGGGGCTTACAGCCACTTCACATTGAAAAACCTGTTCCCATACCGAAGTTAAGCATCTTGGATGAGTTACCACTTGGGAATAGAAGGTGCTATAAGCTTCGCTGTGCAGGTGGTATAACAGATAATGGCTTGGAATTGTTAATTGGAGATCTGAGTTCCAATTCCAGTCGTCATATTCATTTACGCGCAAATACCGTTGGGAAAGGTATAATCGACCTCTACTTCCCCATCTATGGGTTGATTAGTAAGACTTCTATCACTCAAACCATTATTATAAAAAAATTCATAAAGATAGTTAGATTTCGACACTAAATTTCTCATCCATGTGGCTACGTCGCTAAACAAATAAGCAAAAAAAAGAGAAAAAAAAGAAAGAGAAAACAACTAAATTCAATAACCGAAAATCATTAATAATGACCAGAATAAATTAGTTCAATACAGAATACATCACATTTATTATTTTTCTTATATTTATGTTTGTCGTACAGGACTGATGTGTTTTTTGCGAGGAGTTGAAACAATATAAAAATATAAGAAATATTCGGAAGAATCAGAGAGAAACCCACAAAAAAAACCTTATTTAAGATTTTGATATAAACCTACTTTGAAAATTTCGTTTCGGGGTCCTTCAAAGATCAAAGAAGATTCTTTCCCTTTACAGTTCAAGATGCTACGTGTAGCCATATTTTATTTATTTATTCAATATATATATATATATATAGTTTTCGTGAAATTGAAACGAATATTCAATAAGTGTATTTGCCTGTTTGTGTATATGCATATATATTCAGGTATTTATGCGTGGTCGTAATTTTTTTTTTCATCTGCGCATTCGTGTATTCTTGCGAATGCGTGTATCCTTGCGCATGCATTAAACCTGCTTATGTGTTTGTTTGTGTGAATTCTTTTTTTAACGTCTCTCTGCCTGTGTTTTGTATGCGATAAAGTGAAATAAAAGAACTTCGTGTCAGAGCATGGAATGCCAAGCGAGTGATAGCAGAAGCACAGAAACCAATGTTACAATAGTAAGTTTCTTTCAAACCCCAATCACAAACTCTTTCAATTTTTCTGTTTTTTCTTTTGCCATTACTTCGCCAAATACAAGACACAAGAGCTACTCAAGGTAGCAGAGCTATTGAGTGACATTGTGGTAAGGAAGCAGCAAGTAAGAGAGTATTATGAAGAAAACTAGGAGAAATCAGTTAAGTGCCATATGTTATACAGGCTTGGGCGATCATGCCTCTTTAGAGACATGACTGACTGGGCAGAAGATTATCCTGCAGTGGGTTGCCATTAATTTCTGCGGTAGATTGGTTTCCAGTCAAGGCTATAGAACCCAAGGTTATTTGCCCGTAAGTGAATGCAAGGAATTCAACTGGAATTTGAACTCGGCTCCCTGATTTCTCGTTCTGTGCCGATATCCACTGCACCTCCCTAGGAGAAATATCGGTTGAACTAAAAAGAAACCAAAATTGTAGTTGTCAGAAAAGCCACAAAGTAACAATTCTTTAAAGGACATTCTCTTGGAACTGTTGCTTTTGTTTTTAATCAAACAAACACGAAGTTGTGGACTGAAGAATTGCGACTGAGGAGTGAGTTCGATCCTCACTGAGTTCGCAATGCTCTCGGCTTTGTACCACGTGTAAGCAAACCACCATAGTAATTTACGATAGATTAGTTAAACACTAGCATCGTTTCGTCTTTGAGATAAAGGTTGCTCAACAGATAATAGTTCATTACCTATAAAGCGTTTTTGAACACTGTTGAGGGTGCACTGTAAGTACTGGGCAGCACTGGCTCAACCATAGCAGCAATACCAGTTACGCTTGGGTGATCATGTCTCGAAAGAAACATGACTGACTGAGCAGAAGATTATCCCACAGTAGGTTGCCATTACTTTCTGCGGCGGACTGGTTGCCAACCAAGCCTATAGAACCCAATCTGTCCTGTTATTTAATCCATAACTGGGGGATGAGACGGATTAATTCTTTTCCCAGGGGTATTTGCACGTAAGTAAATGCAAGGAATTTAACTGGATTTCGAACTCGGATACCCTGATTTCTCGTTCCGAGCCGATATCCATTGCACCACAACGCACATCAACAATAAATACCTATCTTGTAAAGACAGAAGGTGTCAGCATGAGATAGGTATTTTCCCAGGCGATACAATCAACCGAATATCTTCCCTGCTGCTTTTGTGATAGCACGAACATTTTCTCATCTATGTGCCGTCTCCTTTCAGGATGTAGGCGACCATGTCCCTCAACATCTCATCTTTTCTAGCTCTTAACACCTGTTATCAATCTCAACCCCGCTTCGACATCCATCTGCTCAAGTTTGTCACGCGTTGCTTTTTCCTTGTCTCACCTTCCATCTATTTGTCTCGTGATCATCAGATTCTCTAAGCACTCTTTCCTCACTTCATGTCCCAGAAACTTCAGCTGTTATTTCCTGATGTTACGTATCAGTCTCTTTTTCGGGTCCATCCCTGTTGTAATAATGCAACAAACAGACTTACCTTAAAGAAACAGACGGTGTGCTCTCTCTGCTACCGTCACGTTGAAAACAAAACGAAAAAAAAAGGCGCAAAAAGTGTAACTGGTTTTATGGAGTAGAATGTGGTAGATCCGTGTGAAATGGCGAAATTCAATAAGTTTAAAAGACCGAATTTGAAGTAG
This sequence comes from Ascarosepion bandense, assembly GCA_037127315.1. NCBI lineage: Eukaryota > Metazoa > Mollusca > Cephalopoda > Sepiida > Sepiidae > Ascarosepion > Ascarosepion bandense. The sequence goes on from JBBBDQ010000484.1 coordinate 10,297,953, forward strand.
GCACGTAGTATGTTTCTTTGTTTTTGTTTCGGCACGGCGAGCGTACATTGGTTAATTTGAATACGTGCAGAGACTATTACCGACCCACTTTAACAGCGTCCCAGCAAAAACTTATTCTTTCAGTGGGGAAAACTACAGACATTACAGAACAATCCCCACCAAAACCGCGTCGTTTCTCACATTTTCGTTCCATGGTATCCTCAGCATCCACCTGCAGAACTTCATTTCGGTTGCTTCAAGACTTTACTTCATCTTTGGTGGGATAGTCCAACATTCGCTGCTATACTGAAAGACAGTCATCACATAATTCAATCCTCTTTTTGTTTCCAACGAAATATTCCTGTCTCTCAATACTCAGCATCTGGAATTCATCATTGGCCATGCCAATACGCCTTCGGATGTCAGTGTTACACTTTCCGGCCTTTGTTAGGACACTTCCCTGGTATTTACATTTCTGTACTTGCTTGTTTTCAGTATTCCCGACTTGTAGTTGGCATTTTGGGCCCCTCTTCTTATTGATTAGCATGCATTTAGGTTTCTTGTAGATTATATGTAGTCCTTTCTTTTCACTTTCTGTAACTACTTTCTGTAGGAGATATTTAGTTTAGTTTCCGTGTCTGACGCGTTCCGTTTAAGGTCGGTAGTAAGCTTTTAGCCGTAACCCAGAATTCCATACACAACGATTCCAGTTCGCGGACCACCTTTATTGCAGTTCATTCAGGGCTTCTATTTTAGTCCTCTTCAAATCAACCGTGTCAGTAACGATTATGGGTCTAGTCAAGAAAATCCAATCTTACTCGCTCGTTATTCAACTCATGCTTTTCCCGACTGACACAATGTCGGAAATAAACGACTGGCTTTGCATCTATTTTTCAAACCTTATTCTGCGCAGTGAATTCCGGCTTTTTCCAATTACCACCAGCAAACGTCACACTCTGAACTTTTGTAAACTTTCAACCTAAAACTCAGTGTAAATAATATTACATATCTTTAACAACTATTTCTGTCCTTTGTCTCAAAAAATATTTAACGCTAACAATGATAACCGGTGTTGCGTGAGCCAAGTCCCTTTCCCTATTGCTATATGGCATCAACCGTATCATAGGAGAGTCGAAACCAGGATTCAGAAAGATAAAAAGGGAAGAGGCGATTTTGGCAAGATGCCACATGTCTTCTTTATGTGCCGTGTCTTTCAGGACGTAAGCGATCAAAGCCCTCCACATATTTATTTTGTATTAGTTTTTATTCGATATCTCTTGATCGTTATTTCAAAGACAGGCGCTTTTCCGGTTTTTTTTTGTTTTTTTTTTCAATACCGACCATTTTATAATGGTGTTTTTTTACACTTGAAATTGTCTCACTACATACATAATAGATCCCTCTTAAAGGGAGGTTCATTAATTTGGTATGTTTAAGATGGCATTCACTTAATTTATACATTGTTAAAATTGGCTTCTAGCCAGTTGCATGCAAGATGAAAAATTCTGGACATTAAATTGTTGTAATTTTGTTGCTAATTGAACTGCCAAGATAAATCTGGCACTATTTCATATTATGCCAAGTTCACTATTGAAAGTTTTTAGTAAATGGAAAATATTTTAGTTTGAGATATGTAAATAAAGTATATCTGTTTACAATTAGGCACTGCACTTGTCAGTCAAAACCTGTCCTTGTACATGAAATTAGGTGTCATAATTCAATGGGTTATGACTTATATTTGTGTGTGTATACTTAATTGGAGTAGATAGACTGAACTATCGCCCGGTTCACACTCCACCCAAGTCTATTGAACAGGTGTAGAGGCTCATCCTTTGTTCCCTGTTTAGGATGTGGTTTCCGGCTTTCTCTTTTCCAATCTATTCACTCTTACGTAGCCCCCTGCACACCAGTGGCCTTACCACCTTGCTTGGGGTGATGTGATTAAAAAAAAAAATAATAAATTCTTATCCCTTGTAGCTCTTAATAAACTTTGTCTTTTTTGCTATTTCTACGTCACTATATGCTAAATATCAAGCCATATTTGTTTACAAGGTGATGATAAAGGTAATTCACAGTCAAAGTAAGTCATAATTAAACACTCAAATACAAAAATCTCTTACACTGTCGTCAAATACACATTACCCAATGGATACAGGTATTGATTAGTTTCAGTAACTTTGTTATATAGCGACAAACAACAAACACGAATATATATAAAAATATATCAAGTGATATTTTTATTAATGAACGATGGACCGTGTAGCCTAGTGAACAGAGAGTGAGAGCGCGCTTCCAAGGGTTGACGGGGGGGTGTCGTATCTGTTGCTCCTCTGGTCTGGTCTGGCTCTCTGCCTGACTCTGTCTCTCTGCCCAGACTCGTCTGTCGTGAAATCCGTGCCCGAGGTCTTTTTATCTCCAAACCGGTACTTCCGATTTTTTGCCTCGCCTACGCACGCCCACGTAATTCTCAGAGACACCTGTTCTGTTTGCCTCTTGTAGCCATTTCCGCTACTGCCGGAAATAAGGTCAAACAACCATCCGTTCCTTTCAACGGCCGGAAAACGCCCCCGCTTCCTCACTTCCTCGGGTGGGCCTAGATTGTTATATTACAACTTGACCCAAAGAGTTGTGAGTTTGAGTTTCAGTTTGAGTTCTATTTAACGGCACATTAAACTCTTTGGTTTATTTAACGCAAAAATGTAGGGTTTTAAGATATTTTTTTTAATGTTCGGTTATAGTGAGAAGGTTGATTTAATCAGATTTTGATGAAAAACTTTATTATTATCATTTTTTATTTTAGAAAACTGAAGATGCCTTCTGGTTTTGTATTCAAAAATGTATTATGGCAATAATTTTTTTCCATCAAAAATGTATTGTTGGTGACATTTTTCATTCAAAAAGGTATATTTTTCTATAAAAGTATATTTTTATACTTTCATAGTGTTTTGACCCCAGTTTGAGGGATAACTATTTGCCCATAGCTGGGACCCTAACAGGTGCTACTACTCCGAATCAGAGTGAAACTGGGGACAACAGAAATTAAGAGATGGTTCCATGCTTCTCACAACCTCCCAATCAGAAGCTTTGCTGCTAGATGATGTTTATTGTCATACGCCAAACCGAGTTGTGTGTTTGATACCTGTTCTACAGCACTGAACAAATAACTTAAAGAGCTGAGTTAAAGAAAGATAACTACATGGCTAGCAGAAGTGGCATTGCACATGGAATGAGAAGTATATACCCCAGTGATTGAAATAAAGGCTTCGGTGCGAAATTCCTAACACCCAAAGAAGGCCGGATTGTACAACGGCCGAAGAAACGTAAACATGACAATAAAGATGAGGACAATAGTTTGAACAATGTAAATAATTTATCATCAATCCATTACAAAGAAATAGTTGGAGCTTCAATCAGGACAAGAAAAAATGCAGCATCAAACCCAGTGTAGGAGAGTAGAAATCAGAACACAGAAAAATATGGAAGGAGGGGGGAGTTTCGGCCAGATTTCTCATAGGTCAGACTCAAATTACGCACAATCGCCTACTGAAAAATAAAGAAATGTTAATGTGTATTGCATGTCAAGACCAATGAATAATGAAACACATTTTTGATAATTGTGGAGATTTAGACCCAACTGTAAGACAATAGCATCAAGGAAACAACTTAAAAGTACTCTACAATAAAATAAATCCATCCAAAATAATTCAACTCCTAAGAGAAGATAGATTTTACATGAGAATAAAATTTTAAAATCTTAAAATATTATTTTCTTAAACTTTCTACCTAAATTGTAACTTAACCACTAAAGCCTTTCAGAATCATCTACAAACCCTTGAACGACAGAGATAATTGACAGGTACATCAGGTCGTGGGTGAGGTCAACAAAAGACAAGAGTGGTTGACAGATATATCCGGCCGTGGATGATGTCAACAGGGTGCAACAAAAATAAAAACAGCAAAAAAAGAGACACGAGCAACAACCGGCTTGAAAGATGATGGCCAGAGATATATAGTTGACATAAAAATCCGGCCATAGATCAAAGTCAATAGCGTGAAAACCTGAAAAAGCAGAAATGTGTGGAAGTTTTGTGGCTATATGGCCTGGAGGTTTTGGCTGAAGAGACAAAACTCCCGCTGGCTTCCGACTCCTGACGGCCCCTTCGTTTGCACGACTCTCTCCGGTTGCCCACCTGTTCCACACAAGCGTCACCAACGAAGAATAAAAATATAAGATGGTATTTTTATAAATACGTGTTCCTCGTAGTTTGTCCAGATCCAGCGGCAGTATATAACACCTCGATATCTAATATTTTTTTTTTATCATTTTACCCCAAGCGAAGCAAAAATGTCAATAATTTCTAAGTGGTTACTGAATGTGAAAGATCACTCTCACAACAAAATATCAAATTACACCAAGCTCCACGTAAATAAAAAAATGCGGGAGATGACAGCAGATTGAAAAAAAACAGCCCTGAAGAGTGAAGGCATCATAACGGTGTTCTCACAAAACTTCGAAGTCAGCATGAACCTGCTCAGTTTTAAGTCGTAAATCCTTTGCATTAAACCTATCAACGCTGTATCTCTACCCCGATATAAGCACTCTACAATAAAAAACCTGCTTGCCTTAATAACTATTATCAGTAAAACTACTGAAAAAAAACCCCAAAAATCTTGTCACTAAACATTACCATAACTCAACATAAGAAACATATATCGCTCATTGAGTAAAATGAATGAGAGCACTCTTGCTATTGGGCGCGTATAATGATAATATATGCGTAAAAAAGTCTGCCTTCTACCGAACGCCCATAGCCAAGAGGTAGAATCGCCGAATGACGCCAATTCGTCGGGTTCAATCCTGGATTTTAAAAAAAAGCAATAGGAGTCTAACAGTACTGATGAGCTGTGATACAGCGAAACAGATCTGTTACAGCTCCGATTGTTTTTAACCCAGGATTGAAACCCGGCCGAATTGGCGTCAGTCGGTGATTCTACCTCTGGGCTATGGGCAGACTTTTTAGCGTATACATTATCATTATACACGCCCAATATATATATGCCACTTGTGTCTATGTGCCCCTTCTGTCTATATGAAAAACTACATATTATTAAATTTCTTAAGAATAAAAATCTATTGACTATTCGGAATGAAATAAATATCCTTTGTAAAAATTTCAAAATGATCCCTTTAGAATATGGTTAAAAAGATTCTTAAAAAATAAGAATTCACTTACATATATCTAATAATTCGTTTCATATTATGACATAATAATAATTAAATAGATATTAAAATAATTAAATATTAATTTTTTAATAATTAAATGAATATTAAAATTTGTATTATGATATAATAGATTTTAATATAATAAAATATTAAACATTTTTAATGATGACATAGATATTAAATTCTTTTTACAAATTATGAGTTTTTTGAAAAATTAGAATAAAATGCATTCTGAATCAATATGAAAACAGTATACTCATACTAAAATGTCCGTTTAAGTCAGATCAAAAATATAAAATGTTTTTTTCCTTCTTTTTTTTGTTTTAGAAAATGCTGGGATACATACAAACTTAAGACAATATTCTTGTAACAATAATGGTTACGTTAACGGAAATGCAGTCTTAGACAAAGGTTTTGATCGACTGACACTCTGCCAGTTAAGATCGGAAGAAGAAATCATGTATTTCCCAAAAATATAACGTATTTTTTCATATTTAGTGGTTCTTCATTCTGATTAGTTAAATAGAACACGCACATAATTTTTTTTATTTTCTCACATCCATAACAAACGTATTGCTTTTTATATTCAAAAGAAAATCATTTTCACAAACTTAAATTAACATTGCTTGATGACGAAATAAAATCTCGAAACTGAAATGTCCCTGTCACAATGTAAACTATATTAATTTTAAATTAAAAAAAAAATTAGTAATATATATATATATATATATATATATATATATATATATATATATGCATGTGAGTGTGTGTGTGTGTGTGTATGTATCGAGCAGCAGATAATTTTCTAAATATATATTGTTAAATATAACACTCAGTAAATGTCTATTATGTTTAATCATGAGCCGTTCTAAACATCGTATTTTGGCTTTAATTTCAGGTGAAAATAAAGAAAAAAATTGTCCAACATTTGGATATTTTTTATGCTGGTTCTAAGCTTTCGGCTTACATGAGCCATCTTCAGAAAAGTTACAGGGACGTTAACATAAAGATATCCACCACCAAAGATGATATTATCTTGCGTTGACATAAAACATTGCTATGCGACGGTAAAAGTCGCCGAATAGCAGACGCTGGTCGTACATTTGGAATGCAGTTGTATGACGTCACACTACGTGAGAAACTGAAAGGTTAGCAACAGAACTATATGTCTAAATGCAATGTAATGAGTTGTGACTAGATTGAAATGTGATTTTATTGATTGTGGGTTGCTTTGTTTTAATGTAGATGGCCTCCAATATCTAAAGGTTCTTTTTACTATGTGTACGTGTGAGTTTTATGATGTTATCGACTAAAATATGTCTAGTGTTAAATACATGGCTATGTTTTTCTAAGAAATGTTGTTTGTAATGTAATGAATATGTAATGAATATACATACTCCTTCGTTCTCCCTCACAGTAATGTGATTGGCTGGTGTCAGCCATAAATATAGACTAAGGTGATGACACATAGAAGTCTTCAACTAGAGGTCTACGTCCACCGCTACTGGTCTAGAACTACAGGTCTGCGACTATTGATCTACAACTATTGACTACACCTACGTCTCAGGATACTGCATACGACGAATATCGTCCATTACGTCTACGTACTAGATTGTCCTTCCCATTTATACTTGCCAAAACCGCCTAACTACCTCGAATGATATATATATATCCCTTCCTGGGACATAACAGTTTGATAGAGCTGTGATCAGAAAAGTGACAGGTAAGTCTACGGGAGAACGTAGTTGCAGTAAAACCTATATATGTAGTGGGTAATATGTTGTGACTAGATTGAAATGTGATTTTATTAATTGTGGGTGGCTCTCTGAAGATGGCTCATGTGAACCGAAAGCTTAAAACCAGCATAATAATATTTCCAAATGTTTAGTTTTTGTCTTTAGTTAAAGCCAAAATACGATGTTTAGAACAGTTCATGATTGAACATAATAAACATTCATTGTGTGTTATCTATCTATCTATCTATCTATCTATCTATCTATCTATCTATCTATCTCTCTCTCTCTATATATATATATATATGTATGAAGGAAAACTCGACACATCATTTAGATTGGTTATAAATTATCATTCATTTCTATGAGCTAAATTAGCTCATTTCATCAGACCACCCCATATTCGTTCCATTCGATATAAATATTTTCCCGGAATAAACATTTTTTTTTAAAATGAAGTAGAAAACAATTAACATGATTTAAAACAGAGACCTTAGCGTTATCTCAGTCGGGGATCTCCAGACCGGTCAAAAAGAGGTCACCATTTTTGGATAGTAACCCAAACTCATTACACGGTCACTCGCAAGCACATGGATACGTATATACGTGTAACCCTATATATTAACACAATCACGTATACTTATTTATATCCACATATGCACATGCCCATACATCTACATATGTACATACTAACACGTACACATTTATAACCAATCTAAATGGTGTGTTGAGTTTACCTTTATAAATATCATATTGCTCTGGATAACATCCATGGAGCTCTCTATACAGATATAACACTTATATTTTATAATCAGTAGATCTCTTTGGATTTTCCTCGCCATTTACGGACTTGACATCCATACGTATATATATATATATATATATATATATATATATATATAGTCATCCGCACACACACACACACACACACACACACACACACACACACACACACACACACACATATATATATATACGGAGGGGTGCATTTCCCTTCAACATATAAACCGTGCTAATTGGACAGTTGATAGTTCTTTCTTCGTCTATTTGATACTATTTCACCCCCCCCTCTCTCTCTCTCTCTCTCTCTATATATATATATATATATATATATATATATATCCGAGAGTTATCGTCCCGGAGATACTACGACTACGCCACAATGATAGCTGGGCAAGGGTATTTCAAACGAATCACAAGCATTTTTTGTTGTTGTTTAACAAGAATCAGTATAACAACTTTATGTTGTAGTCTACAGCAGGAGGTGCCTATGTCTGTATGTACTTCCGACAACATGACTATAATGAGAGGAAATTATCGGGCAGTAATGAAACCATTCAGAACTTAGCACACACACACACACACACTCACATACACACACACACACACACTCACACACACACACACACACACACACACACACTCACACACACACACATACACACATGTATAATGTATACATGGAAAACTCATTATCCTTCACTCGTTTTTTGCCTTCAAAAACGACAGATTTTTTTCTCCGGGCTAAAATAAAATAATAACGTTCAAATTGGATTTGTACGTTTTATCATTATTTTAATACAAAAGAAATAGAAATGAATAATTCTCTAAACATTTTTTACATGAGTATTGACTAATATTAGCTTAATCTTTACACCGAAATTTGATATACGGGACGTAACGGAAATCATTACATAGAATTGATGGTCTACTAGTCTTGTTCGTTAAAATATCTGCAAGGTGAGGCGCCTGTACGCATACAGTACGATTGGCTTCTCGCGAAAAAAAAAAACATAAGTTAAAATAAAATTCTGTGCATATTATCCATATGAAGTTTGTATATGAAAAGCTGTTATAAGTTGCATTATTTACTTTCGTCTTCTGGAGCAGTGGATATTGGCTCGGAACGAGAAATCAGAGAACCGAGTTCGAATTCAAGTTAAATTTGTTGCATTCACTTACACAAAAATATCATTGGGAAAGGTATAGATTTGTCTCTTCCTGCTAGGTATGGGTTTAATAGTAGGACAAATTGGATTCTATAGCCTTAACTGCAACTTACTACGGGAAAGTTTTTGACTAGCGTGCATCACGTATAGCACTTAACTGATTGACTAATGTCATCATCTTGTTATATTCACAACGTTTCAGTCTTCAATCTTTTGATGAAAGAATATCTGTGTCTTTCCACCAATAATGGAATCTCTATTGAATGATAAGTATATGAATCTGTCATTGTTTTCTGATATCGTATCCTAACTAGAGCCCCACAAGAAATACGGACTTAACGTTATCCATAAAATTGTCTTCTGGATGTGTACTCCTGGACTTGGTCTGTTCTTTCCAAAATCTTAAACAATTCTTTGCTGCTTCTTGCTTTTCAGCTTATTGGAAATCTTTTTCTGTAGTTCTTTCTGTCTTTAAGATCTTTGTTGGAACTTCAGGTCCTTCGAATGATCACCCTGTTATTCTTTTACAACTTTTTGGTAAAGTACAAGATGCTCGGAATTGATCAAGAATCTCACTTCACACGACCTTATTTCAAGCAAACAATACGACTTGCTTCTCTAGCTCAACCCGCCAATGTGTAAATTATTATTTTAAATTTATCTGTAAAGATAAGAAGAGTGATGCTCCGGCAGTCGTTTGATATATCTCGAAGACGTTTGATTAGATCTTGTATGCTAGTCTTCTTCATAAATTAGAGGGCTATGGTGTCTGTAGCCAAATATTTGAATTGATTCAATCTTTCTTAAAAAATTATATGATGTCGAACTGTCACTCTTCTAGATCTTTTCCCATTGTCCTCCATGGCTCTATCTTTGGACATAACGGTTAACATCAGCGATACTGATGATAGGCAAAAAAAGGGTTCTGTCGGACGATTTAAAGGAAGCAGTTTCGCTTTAAGAATAATTCACTCTCTCTTACTTTTGCTTTTTTATTAACGACTTCCATGTGGTATTTATTTATACTATAAGATTACTGAGGAGGGCTTCATAACCTAACATATGGGCTGCTTCTGTCTTATTATCCAACGTTTTTATTGATTGCACAGAGATTAGTGACTATCTTTTAACTCCCATACATGATCTACCATCCATGATTTAATTGTCTCGCGTCTAATTGCAGCTTTTCGATGTTGTCCACAGTTACTTACATTTGTAAATTTTTATTCAGTTTTATGCTCGCGTGCTTGGAGTCTTTTTTTAATTAGATGAAGATACTGTAAAATCTTGTATAGTCATATGGAACATTCGAAATATCTTATGAAAGAAAAATATGCGCACTTCGGTAAGATTCAAACTTCCATCCCCCTTGGCAGGAGAAACCATCGTTAGGTTCGACATGCTGTAGACTTACTAGAATTCATGGATTGTTATTAATCCAACACATTTTATTACTTAAACGTACGTGTGCGTATGTGTGCATATGCATATTTGAATAGACGTTCCGTTTAGTTGTTAAACAGTATATTCATTTATTTTCGTCGACATGCCTGGATATTCGAGAAATCGTATTAGAGGAGAATATGCGATCTGTGGTAGGATTCGACCCAGCTTTTCCACTTGGCAAAAATAATAAGTAATAAAATATGTCTGATGAATAAATAAAAATCCATAACTTCTTTATTTTCTTCTCTTTCTTCTTCTTTTGAAAGAAAGAGAGAAAGAAAGAAATACACACACACACACACACACACACACATACACACACACACACACACACACATATATATATATATATATATATATATATATATATATATAAAGAGAGAGAGAGATGTAATACAAAGAATTAGTCACTTTCACTGAGCCTGTTCATGCATGTACCGGCTCAGTTAAACTGACAACTTTTGTGCATTAAACTTATCAACGTCTCCACCCCGATATCGAGCCCTTTATGATAAAAAAAAACCCTGCTCGCCAAAATACCTTTTATCAGGAAAACTACTTAAAAAAAGAAAACAACAATCATGGCGCTAAACATCAGTCCTGAACCTGCTCAGTTAAAGTGACATCTTCTTTGCATTAAATCTATCAGTACTCTATCTCGATATCGAGCACTTTGCCATAAACAAAAACCCTGCTCTGCAAAATACCTTTCATCAGTAAAACCATTGAAAAAACGCAAGTCTTGGCATTAAACATTATCACACCCCAACACTACATATACATTGCGAAACAACGATAACAGTCACTGAATAGCAGACGCTATTAAAATAATATTTCTAGGAAAAACATGGCCATGTAGGTAATATTAAACTTATTTTAGTCAATAACACAATAATACTCACTCATACACACAGTAAAAAGAACCTTCAGATATTGGAGGCCATCTACATTAAATCAAAACAACCACACTTAATAAAATCACATTTCAATCTGGTCATAACACATTACATTACATTTAGATATATGGTTCTGTTAACATTTCGGTCTTTAGTGACTGTTGTCATTGCTTAGCAATGTTTTATGTCAACACAAGATAAAATCATCTTTGATGGTGGATGTCTTTATGTTAACATCCCTGTAACCTCCCTGAAGATGGCTCATGTGAGCCGAAAGCTTAGAACCAGTTTAATAAAAAAATATCCAAATGTTGAAGAATTTTTGTCTTTATTTTCACCTGAAATTAAAGACAAAATACGATGTTTAGAACGACTCATGATTAAACATAATAGACATTCATTGTCACTTATATTTAACAGTATATATTTAGAAAATTATCTTCTGATACACTATATATATATATATATATATATATATATATATATATATATATATATATATATCCCATTTGTAAACGAGTTATTACGCGACTAAGGTTTCTACCATGAGTGGTGTCTTCAGGCGATTTTCAATAACTGATTTTACCGTTTACTTTTTTTTTAAGAAAGCTCACGTAATGGTATTTTTTTTTTGAACGCTCACGTGGCAGAAAATCTTTGAACGCGCAAATTTTAAAGTTACAAGAAATTATAACGTCTTCATCCATGGTTGAAAATCTCTTGAAGACAACACTCACGGTAGAAACCTAGGTCGCGTAATAACTCGTTCACAACTGGAAAATATTCAAAAGTTCTACAATATAATTGTATTGAACATTTTTTAATACAAATGTGCACTGGTCTACTTTTATTATGATCAAAAACTAAGTAATTAAACAATATATATATATATATATATATATATATATATATATATATATATTAGAGAGAGAGAGTTGAAGAAAGAAATGTATGTATGGACATATAATAAATAACTTTTAGAGAACATATTGGTTTTTGTTCAGATACTTGAATTGCTTTTTTGTAATCCTGATGTTGCTAATATTTCTTCAAATTTCCAGTCTTCAAATTTCGTCAGGTATAGTGGTCTTCATATATTTTTGACCCAGCGCCATTTTATTGTTGCTCACTCACACAATGATGAGAACAAGAAGAGGAACTACAACAGCAACAATAAAAAGATGTTTTTATTTTCACTGTGCTCCAAAAGTTGAGCTTCTAACACTGATTTCCAGACAAGCCAACATCTGAAATTCACTACATGAGCAACGAATTATCTTTTCTGGGAATAGTCCGTGCTCGTACATGATCCAACACTCAACCCTTCCCACCTTTTCTTGATGCATATTCATCGAGATATATCTATGGTTTTATTCTCCCTGCCTATCTATCTATCTATCTATCTATCTATCTATCTATCTATCTATCTATCTATCTATCTTAGTCTGTTCATTATCTATCTATCTATCTATCTATCTATCTATCTATCTATCTATCTATTTCAGTCTGTTCATATCTATCTATCTATCTATCTATCTATCTATCTATCTATCTATCTATCTATCTATCTATCTGTTTTGGTGGTTAGAATAATTGCATTTTCCTTCTGCTCCAATGACCGGTGTTCGAATGATCTTCTATATAGTCAAAAGAAAAATATTCCACGTCGATAATTGGGCCTACAATCTATTACTATTCCCTGTGCAAGAAGATGTCAGACTTAATAAATATCTAGTTATCTAGTCCAGCTGATGCATATCTATCACCCTCTGTTTTTCTGTCTGTCTGTCTCGCTCTCTCTTTCTCTAAGAACCTATTGTCCATTAATCTCACTCTAAGCAGCTGTATTAGTTCTCGGTATGACAATAAACTGCATCAGGCAGCAATGCCTCTGATTGGGAGGTAGTGAGGAGCATAGAACCACTTCTTAGTTGCTGATGTTCCCAGGTTCACCTTGGCCCGGGGTGATAGCACCTGTTAGGGTACCACCTATAGGCAAATAGTTAACTCTCAAACTGGGGGTCAAAACACTATAAAAGTATAACAATAGGCTTTTATAGCAAAATTTTCAGGAATATATTTTTGAAGAAAAATTATTACCAGCAATATATTTTTGAAGGAAAAAATACATACCAACAATCTGACTCTCAACAAAAAACACGTTACAAAAATACGTAAATGAAACCTGATTTACAAATGTATGTCTTACAAAGTATATATACTCTATTCATACAAATCTATTGTAAAGATCTTGTCGGCATTAAATAACCCATTGAGATGTTGGTATGCCGTTAAACAAAACAAATCAAACCAACCTGTATCTATTTTATATCTACGATCTATGTGCCTTCTCTCTCTCTCACTCACACACACACACACACACACACACACATATATATATATATATATATATATATATATATATAGCGCTTGGTCTAATTTTTAGAACCTTTCTGACCACGAAGACCGGCTTCAAATTTCACCATGAACGATTTGTCAGTAAGCTGACATTATGATGTTATCAATCTGGAGGAGCCAATCCTAGCGGGCGGCATCTCTTGAAAGTGCTTGAAAACAATACCACGGGTAACACTTACTTTGATAGAGGGCTCCCTTTATGGTTGTGCTAGCTCGAAGTCACAAGTCGTCGTGACCGTGGGTTTGTGCGTCCTGGCCCTATTCAGACTGTTGTTCACGCTAGATTACGCTCTCTCTCCCAGAAACTGTAAGCAAGGTTTGCTCAGTATAGTGCAGCATAAACAAACACAAGTTTTCCTGAGCAAACGTCTTCAACGGGGATTAGCAAGCCACCTTTGTAGACAGGCATCCTCGGATACGAGTGTCTTGCCCCCTATATATATATATATATATATATAAAACAAAATTCATTCTTGATAGTGGCTAAAAGTATAGTCGAAATTGCTCTCTCTCTCTCTCTTTATATATATATATATATTTTATTTTATTAAATTACTTTAATCCGAAACGGAAAATTAGGAAGGTAAATTCCAAGAACCTGATCCTAATTATATATATAAGGTAAATCCTAATTATATATATAAGGTAAATTTCAAGAACCTGATCCTAATATATATATATATATTAATCATATCGCCCCATGCAAGGCAGTTTACTGTCACTAGTCTGCAGGGGATTACATAGGAGGAAAGTTATGGGAAAGAGTGACAGGTTATAGGGGGGTCAGGAAGTGGGGAATGTAATGAGGAGAATACTGATGAGAGTGAAGTGGATGGAGAAAGGAGCATGAGAAAGGATGCAAGTGAGATAGGAGATGACTATTGACTTTACATTTAAATGGAGATTGTAGCTGTCGGGGTTACAAGTAAATGAAAAGGAATTCCACTGGCAGGAAGTGCGAGAAAAGAAGCTACTGGAGTAGAATTTGCATTTACATTTTATTGGTTTCACAGTAAAAGGATGGGACCTAGTTGCTAGTCTTTTGGCTCTAGTAAATTCATATATAGGGGGCACCAGTGAGCTAAGTTCATCCGAGCAGAAGCTGTGAAAGTATTTGTAGAAAATCACAGGGATTCCATATTGCGCCGGTGAGAAAGTGATTATATATATATATATATATATATTCCGAAGGAACTTACAGATTTTGTATTTGTTGTCTGACATTACTTCTTATTGCTACAGACGTTCGATTTATTTTATATAATTTATGGAGGAAAGTCTTAAATTCTTTTATGTGCTGTGTTCATTCAGGACGTAGTTGATGATGAACTTCTACATCTTTCTGTCCCTTGTAGCTTTTAGTAAGTTTTGTCTTTTTGTTATTTTTTCCGTATACTATTCTGCCATCCATTGTTCAAGCCAATTAAGTGTTTCACAAGTTGCTTTCCCTTGTCTCTGTTTCTTTCTATCCATCCTGTGAGCATCAAATTTGCCAAGTCCTCCTCTCTCACTCGAATCCCAGATATGTCAGCTACCTCTTCTTGATTTTAAGTATGTTTCCTTTTTGTTTCTATTCTTTAGACGATCGGGTTCCCCAGATAAAAAAACCTTGTGTCACAACTCACTTTAGTATGTGTGTGGGGGGTCAGAGTAAATAAAAACTGATTAACCAACGCTTTTTTGAACACAGAACAGGAATTTTGAAATAATTGGTTTAACCCACCTTAATTTAGAAGTTCAAAATTAAATTAAAGTTAAAAAATTAAATTAAATTATATTAAAGCTCATTTATATTAAATTAAATTAAATTGTATTATATTAATTATATTAAATTATATTTTTTAAATTAAAGTTCAAAATAAGGAAAATATTTTTCCAATAGAATAATAAATACTTCCCTATAATTAGATATAAATTAAAATATAAATTAAAATACATTTAAATTAAGTTACAGCTGGACTTTCAATTTAGAAAATTATGTAAAAAGACAAAATGCTAAGAATTTAAAAGATAACTTTTAAGAAAAATGTAACTGCAGAGATAAAAGTAAATGCCTACTTGATGGGATTTGTAAAACCGAAAGAGTTATTTACAAAGCAGAAGTTCAAGATATAAATGGACAGAGCAGAATATCTGTAAGACGTACTGAAGGAAATTTAATAAAAAAAAAAATGGTATAATCACAAATCTAGATTTAAGCTAGAAAGCTTTAAAATTGTACGAAACTAACCAACTACGTGAAGAAATTGAGAAAAAAATGGCAAAGATCCTTATGTAACCTGGAATATATTAAGAAAGGTAAGACAGTGCAACGGTGTTGTGCCAAGAAGAAAAGTTGTCTATAGTATCATTTTCAAAACAAGAAAAGTTGGTAAATGAATGGTTCGAAATAATGTCCGAGTTTATACACATTAGAAATTACATTTTGGGCTTGTACAAACACATATGAAAGTACGTACAATGTTTTTACGTTAGTCTTAGCTCCTCCCTTAATTTAAACTTCCTGATATACTTTCAAAAATTCCTATTAGGCTTTCAAAAAACCGAAGGATAATCAGTTAATAACACCTGACGATACCGAAAGGTGATATTAACTGATTATCGTTCGGCAGCGTAAACGGCTGATTTTCCTAATTTGAATACTTATTTTAGAGCCCTAGATGTTAAATTTCTCTTTAAATACGTACTGAGCACTTTTTAATATTGCTGTTTACCGGTCTAATTTGACTCTAACCAATATTTGTTTAATAATCACACACACACACACACACACACACACACACACACACACACACACACACACATATATATACAGAGAGAGAGAGAGAGAGAGAGAAAGAGACATTCAGTATCTATCTATGCTAACTGACTGAATTTCAACTATCGGCCACATCAAGTTGAAATCGTATCATGAGATCTTGCTTTCTTCTGTTAATATTGTTCGATGAATCATGCTTTAATATCTATCTATCTATCTATAGTTAAGAATCGTTGATATCTATCTATCTATCTATCTATCTATCTATCTCAGCATCTTCTTTTACTTTCTATTTATCTATCTATCTCAGTGTCTTGTTTTACTATCTATCTATCTATCTATCTATCTATCTATCTATCTATCTATCTATCTATCTATGCGAACTGCCTGAATTTCAACCATTGCCTACATCAAGTTGAGAATCTATTATACTCATGAGGTATTTCTTTCTGTCTTTCTTCAGTTAATACCACTGCTCTCCTTTCACAATGCACTTTGAATCGCATTAATAGCCGTCTCTCTAAAATCTCCTCACGAATAAAGACCGAAAAGAAAAAAAAATGATCTCTCTGTAGTCAGAAGCTCTTCACGTCAAGAAATACAAAGTACGCCTCCTTTGCATCCGTTTCAATTCGACTGCAGTGAGAACACGTCTAATAAATATCGAAATCAATCGTATAAATATAGAAGCCGAATGCTTGCGGGTCGGATAAAGATTACCGTACGAGGAAACATAGCTGACTTAAATATTCCATTATACGGATTTTTATCATATATATATATATATATATATATATATATATATAAATTAAAAAAGGATTAATTCAATGATGTTGAATGGCCATTTCGATATGAAGATCCCCACGGAGGATAACACATCACCTCAGCAACAGAAAAAGGTGATGTGTTATCCTCCGTGGGGATCTTCATATCGTAATGATCATCCAACATCATTGAATTAATCCTTTTTTAATTTATATTTGCTCTGTAATATTTTATTACATGGAGCTCTCTTCCTGTATCATTTTTTAATATTAAAATAAAATTTTTAATATTAATTAGGATCGGGTTTTTGGAATTTACCTTCCTGCTTTTTTCCCTTGGATTGAAGTATCTGAATTAAAATATATATATATATATATATTAATTTTCTTGTTCCACCAGAGCTGTACAGTTTCAGTACTGGATTTAGTAAAAATATTGATAAATTTATAACAAGGGCATCTGTATCAATAGACCAAAGGCTTTTTAACAAACTTAGGATGACTGTCAGCTAAGCCAAATTTGATAAATCCTTGCCAACGGAAACGAATATTTTCACATTACTTCCTATGAAGGAGCTAGCGGGGTAAAAGAAAAAAAGTCAAATAGAAGCGAAATGTCTTTAAAATATTTGCATATATGTAACTAACTATCGGCTTACGGCCATATATCCGATTCCCATAAGATCACCGCCGAGCCTGGTCAGTACCTAGGTAGGCTATCGTGAGGGAACACCAGATGCTCTAAGCTTGAATTTGCGGCTTGTATGGATTACGACAAAATCACGTTTAAACATCGGTTCCCATATAATCACCGAAGTTAAACAATGTCGAGCCTGATCAGTACCTAAATGAATTACCCCTTGGGAAAATCTGGTGCTGTAAGCTTGGATGTGGGGTGGTATAATGGGTTAATTATTAAGTTTTGTTATGGGTTAATTAGTAAATCATTATTTCAAAAAGAAAAAAATCTAAAAATATTATTTGGCTTCAAATAACCTCCAAGGGGTTGACAATCCGTAGAAAACGAACCAATTCTTATTTTTTGTTTGTTTTTTTTGTTTGTTTTAGGAAAACATTTACTTTTAAAGATACAAATCGTACTATTTAGCCCAAAGATATTTGTGCGTAAGTGAATGCAACAAACTCGACTGGAATTCAAACTTAGCTCTCCGATTTGTTATTCCAAGCTGCTATCCGTTACAGCATCCCAACCTCCTTAGGTCGGTAGGAACAAAAAAGAACTATAAATATTCGTACAAAATAACACAGTGTTAAAGATCCCATATCAGCTAAACAATGGATACTTGATGAGGCCCAAAATGTTTTATCTATAGTAACATCTTTAACAACAAGGTGATTATTAATTATTTATATCTGCTTTTAAAAAGACATACTAATATAGTGTCCTTATCTTTGTTGTTGGAATACCAGGGGCTTTAAGCTTGGATGTGCAAGTGTCTAAGTGACAGGGGCTCGGAATTGTTAATTGAAGAGCCGATTTCCAACTTCATCTCGTTTCACATATTCATAACAAGTTTATGTTTAATTTAGTCATCCCCTGCTTCACGTTTTCCAGCTATCCACAGTTGTTCATGATTCTGACATTCCACGTCCCAAGAGTTACTTTTGTTTGTTGCGAAAAATCGCAAGATAACGGTCTGGTGACACCTGTTGCTTATGTCTTTCCATTTCGGTCGAGGGATAAATTCTGAGAAAATTTATTCCCTTTACACCATTTATGCTAACAGTCGCAGGATGACGATCCGGTGACACCTGTATCGCATGTCTTTCCTTATCGGGCGAAGAGTCAGTGTTCTTAGGTTTAACCATCTTCACGCCGTTAAGGTTTGTCATATTGCTGTGCAAGACTGGCAACTGGGTCCCACCCATTCACAGTCAGGTTAGCCAAACGCAGACGACAATTCTACTCCTGCAGCTTCTTCTCTTGCACTTCCCGCCTGTGGAACTCGCTCCCGTATTCTTGCTTTCCTGACGGCTACAACCTCCAGAAATTTAAATGCAAAGTTAATACTCATCTACTAACCACTGGACTCTAGCTATCTCCCCACCCCTGTATAACCCTCCCTTTCTCTCCACCTATGTGTCTGTTATCGCACCTGCTTTCTCAGCTTTCTATTGTTCCTTTCTAACTAGTTTGTACTCCTCACTCTTTTCTAATTAATCTTTTTACATTTATGTAGCCCCCTGCACATCAGTGGCGTTTCCGCCTTGCTCGGGGTGAGATGATTAAAAAAAAATATGCGGGAGGAATAGTTGAGTGGTTTCCCGTTGCTTTCTCCACCGCGTTTTATCGAGACACCGCCTCTAGTTAGCTGGCCGTTAACCCTTAAAGAGTTCATCCGCCTTTGTAGGGATCACTGTTCGGCCTACAGATTTACTAACCTCCCGTGATACGAGAAAAAAACCTGTATATTTTTTTTCTTTTTATTTGTAACGGGTAGGAAATGGAGAAAAGTTAACATAAATATATATACTTTGTATAAGTCGTAATAGCCAAATTTATGAAGGAAGATATCGGATTCCTCAAAAATAGTTCATAAAGAAGGCATGGGCGAGAATTATATTATGCGATGGATACAGACAGGCTTAACTCCTCTCCAACTAGTTATGGTTTAATTAGTAAGACTAGTACCACTAAATCATTATTATCTATAAAAAATTTCTTAAAATCTAAAAATATCTCCTGATTCTAAATAAGCAGCAAAATGTTGATAAGCCGTAGAAAACGATTCGATCAATATTTATCATATAATACGTAGATATGAATATAGATATTAAGTTTAAAAATGGCTAATTGAATAGTCAAAATTTTTCAGATATATAATACATTTGGACAGTTTTTACGTATTTTGTGTCCCAAAAAGAAAATATAAAAACTGAGTAAAAAGATTAATGGCAGTACCTTGTTAGACGTCTTCAATAAATCTTGTATAAACGAAGGATTGCTACCCAAATACACAATGTTAATAAACATATATAGGATGAATGGCTGAAAAGTCTTTAGTCTGATCAAGATATAAATGTAATTAAAAAACCAGCTGAATTCTGGTACACTTGCATGTCTATTAAATCGTGGGTTTACTTGTATTTATATCTTCTTCAGTATATGAACTTTCCACGCAATCCAAGTAACTACAAACATAGTAATATTTCTATTACGTAGAAAGAAGTGTCGACACCGACACATGGGATTGAACGCTGATCGCCAAACAAAAAATACTATAAAAATGGATTATTCCACTGCGGATCACATGACCTCGATAACAACTATATTATGCATCAGACAGAAGTCGGGGAATGGGGAATAAACCGGAATCAACCCTCTGAGTGATCCGCTGGTTTCTTTTGTCGGACTCTCTGTCTTCAGACGGGGAGTAACCAAGACAAGCTATGACCAGCTAAGTACCCAAATGCGGGAGCTGGATAATCTTTGACCAGTGGCCTGAGCGTAGGCGCTCAGGTTCCCCACGTTAAAAGCCGATCTTGTATCATAACTCTCTTAAATGGGTGGGTGAGTAGGATAAATCAATTCTCTGTCTTTGGGCGGAGAGGAAGCCAGACGGTCTCCGCCGAAGGGTAGAGTCTCATCTGTAGAAAAATAGACAAGAATTTTCGTCTGAGCTTAAGGGTTCGGTGTTCCCACTTAAATGACCTTGTGTCGCATCTACCTCGGGCATCCGCTCATGTGGGGATATGTTTGATATCTAAATCGGAATCAACTCTCTGAGTGATTCGTTGGTTTACTTTGTCGGACTCCCTGCCTTCGGGCGGAGAGTAACCCATACAAGCTATGACCAGCTTGATTATCGTGTTCCTTCGGGACGTGATATTTCCTGACTTTACACAACTTCCTATCCTGTGTAATCTTTTAGCACTATTTTCCTCCTTAATATCTTCCATCCGTCCATGTATACGAGCTCATTAGGTATGCTGTTTGCTATTTCTCTCGGCCCCAATTGTCTTCAGTATGACGTGTGAATGTTAATTTCTGCAAACCCTATTTCCTACTTATGTGTAAGAGAAATTTCAACTGTTTCTTTCTGATCATAAGCAAAATGTTCACATTTCCCTTAAAAATTCCTCATTACTCACATGTTAAGGCTATGATATTCTCAGTATTCTTCAGTGAGGACCACACTTCCCTTGGCTCAACTCACCTCTTCATCTGCAATAAAAATGTCCATACACGAGTATTGATACTACATATAGGTTCAGGTTTGTTTTCTTGGCTTCTAACAATATTCTCCTGTTTCGTAATACATTGCTTAGTTTTTTGGAATGCTTCTTTTACTATTCTAATTCACCTTCAAATTCCTGTGTCATATTTTCCATCGTCTGGTTAAATAGTATCTGTACGCAGTAGGTCTTGGCATTTCTAGTGTGATGCTTGCATCCTGAGCTGACTCATTTGCGAGCGAACGTATATTCTGTTGATCAGCTAAATCCAATGGTCACAGTTTGGTATGAAAGTGTAAGGGCGGCAAAGTGAAAATGTATAATACATGTTCACACACACACACACACACACACACACACACACACACACACACACACACACACACATATATATATATATATACACACACATACACACACATATATATATACATGTATAAATTCATTTATAAAAAATATATCTGTAAACAGATAGTTTTCCATTTGTTATTATTCATACACACACACACACACACACACACATATATATATATAGAGAGAGAGAGAGAGAGAGTGAGAAAGAGAGAGAGAAATTTCCTAGATATGTGCGCGTGTGTATGTATGTATGCATGCGTGAGTGTGCGTGGAAACATTTAGATATAAATAGTATATATTTGTAAAAAGACAGCGTGAATAAAGTTTTCACACATACATACACACACACACACACACACACACACACACACACACATATATATATATATATATATATATATATATATATATATATATATATTGAAGAGAATACCTAAAGAGTGAGCGCTTTCATATCTTGAGAATTGCTTGGGAAGTTCTGGCATTCTACTTTTTTTTCCCAAAAAGTGTTGAAAACAATGCTAAGAATTTATAAACCAGTAATTAAGGCAGATGATAATTTTATTTATGAAAATAAAATATGATGCTGTTGTATGAGTTTTTTTAATAGTTATATGCTTATTTTTCAAAATAAATGAAAATACACAGCAGTTACTAAAATGTCACTTTAAAATAAGATAATTTATTATTTCCAATGTGTTTTTTTAAGAAATGCAATAATCTTGAAATCTTTCGCATATAGCATATATATCATTTCTTTTCACCTTTTTTCTTTGATGAACAGAAATTAATTAAAACTGGAACGTATTTCACCAATTTCTATATGTAAAATTTGCAATATATTTTTTCCTGCAAAAGTATAGCATTTATCATAGCTTACAGACATATTCTTTCCTTCGCAAAACTTTTATTCTCGATCACATTTTAAGGAAATCCTTATCGCATTTCTTCGTCTGCCAAGAAAAATAGTATCAGAATAGAGATCTAGCGTAATTAAATCGGATGGCTACTCAATGTCAACATTGCTTTAGATAATTCAGTTCCAAAATATTTAGCGTTGCATGTCAACTGACAAAATAGTTGGGCTTCTATCCTCTGGGGATATTCAAAGAAAATCCAGCATGATTAGAAACGAGACATTGCAAATAAAATCGGCATAAAACTGCATCGAACAATATTGTTTATTAGTGGAAAGAAAACAGTTTAAGCAGAATGCTTATGCATGGCCGACATTCAGATGATGACATCTTTAGGAAAAGTAGCTACACACACGAGTTTGAAATAGACGGGTGGTTGGAATAACAGAGGTTACTAGAATAACAGTAGTGACTAGAATAACAGGAGGGGTTGGAATAACAGGGGTGACTGGAAACGGAGCTATATGCGTGTTTGTTTCAAATAGACGGGTGGTTAAAATAACAAAGATGGCCGAAATAACAGTAGTAGCTGGAATAACCAGAGTGGCCGAAATAACACAAGTGGTTGAAATAATAGGGGTAGCTGGAAACGTAGATACACACACGTTTTTTTTAAAAAGAAGTGTGATTTGAATACCAGAAGTGTGATTTGAATACCAGGGGTGGCCGGAATGTCAGTGGCTGAAATAACAGGAATGGTTGGAATAACAGGAGTGATTGAAAATATATTTACACACCTTTTTTTAAAAAAATAGACGTTTATTTAAAATAACAGGACTGGCTTCAAAAGATGAGTAGCAGAATAACAGGGATGGCTGGAATAGCAGGGGTGGCTGGAATAGCAGGGGTAGCTGGAATAGCAGGGGTGGCTGGAGTTTCTTCTTCTTCTTCTTCTATGTGCCCTGTCCTTTCAGGACGTAGGCGATCATGGATCTCCACGTCTCCCTATCCCTTGTGGCTCTTAGTATGTTTGTTCCTGTTGCTCCTGGCAACCCCCGTTCCGTCATCCACCTGATCAGACCCTGCAAATATATTATCCGCTGCCTTCCTCTGTCTCTCCTTCCTTCTATCTGTCCAGTCAGTATCAGGTTCTCCAGGCTCTCCTTCCTCATTGCATGTCCCAGGAACTTCAGTTGTCTCTTCCTGATGCTCAGCATCAATTTCCTTTTTGTTGCCATTCTTTCTAACACTTCGTCGTTGCTTGTATGCTCAGTCCACGATATCCGTAGCATCCTTCTGTAGAACCACATTTCGGCCGCTTCCAGTTTTGTCCTCATTTTCGATGATATTGTCCAGCATTCACAGCCGTATTGAAGAACTGACATCACGTAGCAGTCTAGCACTCTTTTCTTCGTTTCTATTGAGATCTTCCTGTGTGTTAGTATTTTGCTCATCTTCTGGAACGCGTCCTTTGCCATGCCAATTCGCCTTCGGATCTCCGTGTCGCACTTTCCATCTCCTGTTAGAACACTTCCTAGGTACTTAAATTCTTGGACTTGTTTGATTCTGTTATCCCCTACCTGTATTTGGCATTTAGTGTTGTATCTTTTGCTGATGTCCATGCACTCAGTTTTTTTAAAGTTTATTTGTAATCCTTTCTTGTCACTCTCCACTGCTACTTTCTGTATGAGATCTTGCAGTTTCCTTTCCGTGTCCGCAATCAGTACTGTATCGTCCGCATATCTTATGTTGTTCAGGTTGTGGCCTCCAATAACAAATCCTGGTGTGTCATCTAGGGTCCTCAAAATATTCTCGCTGTATAGGTTGAACAAATCCGGTGAAAAGACACATCCTTGTCTTACGCCTTTTTCTATCTTTGTGTATCTACTGAGGTCGTTACCTGTCCGTATGCAGGCCGTTTGCTGCCAGTAGAGATTCTTGATTATTCTTATGTCTTTGCCGAAAATGTCGAGGTTGGTTTACATTGTTTTAAAAATGATTTTCTATAATAAAACCGTTTATTCTCGAAACATTACAAATAATTTTTGTGAGAAATTATCCGGCATATTTAATTAAATCTGTGATAGGAATAACAATGACCCAGGTTGATGATCTTCTTCTTCTATGTACCTTGTTATTTCAGGGCGTAGGCGATCAGAGCTTTCCACGTCTCCCTATCCCTGGTGGCTTTTAGCACGCTTTCCCCTGTTACACCACGCAATTCCCGTTCTGCCATTCACCTGTTCAGGCCAGTTAAGTACGTTACTTGCTGTCGCTCCTTCCCTCTATCTGGCATGTTACTATCAGGTTCTCTAAGCCCTCCTTCCTCATTGCATGTTCCAGGAACTATAGCTGCCTCTTCCTGATTCTCACTATTAATTTCCTTTTCGTTTCTATCCTTTCCAAAATTTCATCATTGCTCACATGCTCGATCAATGATATCCGCAGCATCCTTCTGTAGAACCACATTTCAGTTACTTCAAGTTTTTCCTTCATCTTTGATGATATTGTCCAGCATTCACTA
This sequence comes from Ascarosepion bandense, assembly GCA_037127315.1. Taxonomy (NCBI): domain Eukaryota; kingdom Metazoa; phylum Mollusca; class Cephalopoda; order Sepiida; family Sepiidae; genus Ascarosepion; species Ascarosepion bandense. The sequence continues at coordinate 10,323,052 of JBBBDQ010000484.1, forward strand.
CCATACTGAAAAACTGACATCACAGAATAATCTAGTACTTTCTTCTTTGTATCTAGAAATTTTCCTGTCTCTTAATACTTTACTCAGGTTCTAGATTAAGTCTTCGCCTTACCAATTCGCCTTCGGATCTCTGTGTTGCACTTTCCGTCTTCTGTTAGAACACTTCCTAGGTATTTACATTTTTGTACCTACTTGATTTTAGTATCCACCACTTGTATTTGGCATTTTGGGCTACTCTTTTTGCTGATGACTATGCATTCGGTTTTCATGCAGTTTATTTGTAGTCCTTTTTTGTCAGTCTTTTCAGCCATTTTCTGTAAGAGGTCCTATAGTTTCCTTTCCGTGTCTGCTATTATCCCTGTATCATCTGTGTACATTATGTAATTCAAATTGTGGCCTCCGATGACAAATCCTGGCACAACATCTAGGGTCCTCAGATTAGTTTCGCTGTACAAGTTGAATAAATTCGGTGAAAATACACATCCCTGTCTTACGCCCCTTTCTATCTTTGTATATCTGCTGAGTTCGTTATCTGTTCGTATGCAGGCAGATTGCTGACAGTAGAGATTCTTGATTACTCTTATGTCTTTCCCAAATATGTCGAGGCTGCTGAGCATCTCCATCAATTATTTGTGACGTATTTTGCCGAAATGAATTAAAAAAAAAACGAATACTTGTTCCGGCTCATTTATTTAAAACTCAAATATAACTGATCATTCAGTCAGAAATTTTCAAAAATGGCGTTTGGTGACTTATTATCTGTTTTAATTTGATGCAATTCATTTTGCGAAGCTTAATCCTTAAATCTCGTCAGATGTTTACTAAAAAGAAACACTCGTCATTAGCAAAATGGATAGCCCAAGATGTGAGCTACAAAATGGAGACATCATAATCAAACAAGTACAGAATTTTAATAATCTGGGAATTGTCAAATAGAAAATGGAAAATTTGACATTGAAATCTGAAACCGTATAGAAATAGCAAAAAAAATTTTTCCAAATATCTAAGCTTTTTTTTTTTAAAATCGTATCACCCCGAGCAAGGCGGTAACGCCACTGATGTGCAGGGGGCTACGTATTATTGGAAAGATCGAAAAAGAGAAAGCCGGAAACCATATCCTAAACAGGGAACAAGGGATGAGCCTCTTGACCTGTTCAATAGACATGGGTGGAGGTGAACCTGGGCGATAGATAGATCTATCTACTCCAATTGAAAAAAAAGAACAAAGTGAGAAGATTGAAAAAGAGAAAAGCCGGAAACCACATCCTAAACAGGGAACAAGGGATGAGCCTCTTCACCTGTTCAATAGACCTATGTATTAAAAGACAGGATAATTTAACAGCAAATAAAAAGGAGCTGAATTGCTATGCAATATTGGTCCTCCTATATGACAGAGAATGCTATATATATATATATATATATATATATATATATATATTCTCACAATAAATATAAAAAATTTCCCTCAATAAATATATATACACTACTGGCCATAATTATTAGGCAACCCCAGTTTTTAAAATAATTTGTATTTCATACTATTTTTAGTATTTATTGCCATGTGGATAATTCTAAATGAAAATAGAATGGTTCTTTTGTGATTATTACTTTGCAAAATTTTTTCAAGGCAGCCTGGAAGCCTTTGTTTCGGCCAACCAATAAGAAGAAGAAGAAATTAACATGGGAAAAAGAGCACAAAAACTAGACACCAGAACAATTCATTTGATGCACATATTTTTGTGCAGTATTTAAAAAAAGAACAATTTTATTTTCATTTAGAAGTATCCACATGCCAATAAATACGAAAAATGGTATGAAATACATCATTTAAAAAAATGGGGTGGTCTAATAATTATGGCCGATAGTGTGTATAGATAGATAGATAGATAGATAGATAGATAGATAGATAGATAGATAGATGTAATTCCCTTCCGTATCTATCTATCTATCTATCTATCTATCTAATTCCTTTTCAGTATCAATCGTTGTATATTGTTTTAAATATGCAAGTATTATGCTATTTTAAATGCTGTGGTATTATGGATAGTGTGCTGATCAAAGCAAACTTACGTTGTGCAGCTGGGGAATCAAATAATATTCGGTTACGGTTACATGCGTTTAGAATTGTATTTTTACAAAAGTTATTACTTTCGTGTGTGTTTAGAAATTATTTCTTTTTATAGAAACACATTTTCAAGGACTTGACGTGTGACATTTTGTTGCCGTTTTATTTGACACTTTATCGAGGTGGGAATGCATGGTGGCTTAATGTAAACAGTAACATTTGAATATTTAAATTTCTTCCTTTCATTCGTCTATGTTTCTTTTTTCCTTTCTATTTCTATTTTATTTTTTATACATACCCATTCATTCATTCTTACATTCATTTTCTCTCTCTCTTCTTTATTCCTTCTCTCCTTCCCATTTCTTCTTATTAATAATTTCATATATATATATATATATATATATATATATATATATTAATCATTTCACCCCAAGCAAGGCAGAAATGCCACTGATGAGCGGGGGGGGGGCTACATAACTGTAAAAAGATTAATTAGAAAAGAGTGAGGAGTACAAACTAGTTAGAAAAGAGCAATAGAAAGCTGAGAATGCAGGTGCGATGACAGATACATAGGTGAAGAGAAAGGGAAGGATATACAGGTGTGGGGAGAGAGCTAGAGTCCAGTGGTTAATAGATGAGTATTGACTTTGCATTTAAATTTCTGGAGGTTGTAGCCGTCAGGAAAGCAAGAATATGGGAGCGAGTTCCACAGGCGGGAAGTGCGAGAGATGTGTGTGTGTGTATGTGTGTGTGTGTTTGTGTGTGTGTGTGTTTATGTCTGTGTGTCTGTGTGTCTCTGTGCGTGGCAATGGAGGGATAGTTAATGTTTCTTTGATTCGGCCTTGTGTATAATGTATATATTATGTATATAACATAATAGACATTCATTGTCTCTTATATTTAACAGCATATGTTTAGAAAATTATTTGCTGCCTCGATACACTATATATATATATATATATATATATATATATATATATATATATATATAACGTAGCACACTTGGTATACTATTCAGGCAAATTCCGATAGAGACGAACTCAAAAGAACTGAATGTTAAGTTTTCAAGTCTTGCAAGTGGCTCCCATTGGTCAAAAATCATTTTAGCACCTATTTGTGAAATCTGTTTTCGACTTTTTCTTTAAGTACATGGTCAATCCTTTTTCTATTTGGAAAAAAAACAGGATTTCACACGCCATTGTGAATTTTAGTAAAAGTGAAGAAGAGGGTTGATTTTAATCCTTGATTTCTTATCCCTACATGTATGAATAATAATAATAATAATAATAATAATAATAATAGTAAAGAAAAGCCAACACTCCAAAATGTAAACTATGAAAACGGCCACAATGTGCTAACTTTGTTTCTAAATTAAAATTTTCCTATAATTCCAGATACTAAGATAAAACAATTAAATACAATTAAAAATTGAAATAAAACTAACCCTTGATAATGGACAAAAATATAACCAAAAACGTTCGAACAAATAAAAATTTTAAAAATTTCTCCATAATTTACGACCAGAAAAGAAAATTATAAAAAACACATGAAAAATTAAGTAATAAATTAATCGCAGTGCCTTTTCAGTCGCTTTTAATTAAACTTGTATAAAGAAAAGATTGCTGCTCAAATACCCAACAATATATATATATATATATATATATATATATATATATATATATATTGTTGAAATTGTAGGAGCATTTCAAATAATTAAGTAAGGCATCGAGTTTTATTAGACCTCAACAGAATGCAGAAAGCATTGGACGGCCGTTTCGTCCTATATTTGGGACTCATCATCAATGCGCATCAACTACCAGTAATTAAAACCCAGACAGTTACGTCATTAAGCAAACGTCATGCCAACTGTCTGTATATCATTGCTTGAACCGGCTAATAAAAACTCGATGAATTACTTACTTAATATATATATATATATATATATATATATATATATATATATATATATATATAAAGTAGCACACTTGATATACTATCCAGGTAAATTCCGATAGAAACTAATTCAAAAGAACTCAATGTTAAATTTATTTATTTAATTTAACAGAGTAATATAATTTAGAAAAAATATTGGATTATTACAATGGGTAATACATATTTCACCGCATATTGCGGCTCGTCAGACTCAAATGGTACAATAGTTGGTCCTCAAAATATCCCCTAAATTTTTTTTTACATAGACGCTTACATGTTCATATTTATAATAGACATTTGTGACGGTTATTTACGAAAGATTTCTCGCTCATTTAAAAAGAACCTCAAATAATAGAAAAAAGTAAGGATAAAGAAAAAGTAGACGATTGATTAATGAAAAGAAGAGAAAAAAGAGGGAAAACAGAAAAATTTAAGAGAATTAAAAAAGAGAAAAAGGTAAAAAGAGAAAAAGAAAAGACAAAGAGATACAATAAAAAGAAAATAAACAGTATCCAGAGAAATAAATGTTAACCCGATGAATCAAAATAGCGTCTCTAACACCCGTCCGCTTTCTTAGACAAACATGACGTGGAAAATTTAACTCTGAAGTTTAGTTTAAAATATAATGGGATATATTTACGGTCCAAAAGTAAACTATACATCATAATTTTAATACAATTTGAAAAATAACTACTCTTACTATTATTTTAAAAATTCATATTAATTTAAATAATTCAGTTAAAAAAAATCAAAAATCAAAATTATAATTAAATCTAAAAGAAAGAGAGAAAGAAAAAGAAAGAGAGCAAGATAGAACAAAATTTTAAATAATTTAGAAAAACTAGATGGAAACCGATGTCTATTACACTAATATTCATTCTTAGAAACGCGACATGGGATTTATTCTTAAATTAAAATATGCCGACTATGGGGTATATTTTTTGGTGAAAAATATATCTTAAATCATACGTCCTAATATAAATTACAATATAACCACTAGTAGTAATTTATTATAAATATAGTTAAAATAATAACTCCTAGTAAGAAAAAATAAATAAAACACTAAAATACAATCTTAAAAATCATCTTAAATACTAATAACACTAATACTAGATATTAATAAAAAATTATAATATTAAAACATAATAATGATATGTGTATAAATATATATATATATAAATCTATACATGTATCAAACAAAATTTCTCTAATACGTTAATAATAATAATAATAATAATAATAATAATAATAATAATAATAATAATACTCATTGTATCAAAAAGAAATACATGTATCTATATATCTAAAAATTATAAAAATAAACAACAAAATTAAATTTTTTTTTCAGTAAAATGATATTAACAGCACATTCCAGACTTTTCCCAAAATAAACACCTTTTTAAATTAAATTAATGTAAATTAATTTACATCAATTCTAATCACAATCAGGATTTATCTAGACTATTTTATATTTATTTTTGTGTGTGCATTTAAATATTAATTCATTCCGCTGATTAACGAGTTCCTTTAGTTCCTTTATTATATTTTATAGTTTTATTTTTTAGTTCCTTTAGTTAATTTATTATATTATATAATCATCAATTTTTCTTCCAGGCATAATTTGCACCTATCCCTGAGATTGTTGGGAGTGTACGCGTATTTAACATTTCGCAATCTGACCAGTGGGGTAAATCCAGCATCTTTAGTATTCTAGTATTGTTTAGACAGCACAGTTTGATTTTTCAAGGGGGCGTTGGAAAAAGAGTGTCTGTGGTTGTACAGTCCCTGTTTCTAACTACCTGCAGATATACTTATATAAACTCTTTTATTGCTAGACACTAGACAAAACGTGGCTTCATAGACAGCTTTTTCGGAATTACACCTGCCATATATATATATATATATATATATATATATATATATATATATATATATATATATATATCAGGGCACCTCGAGATGGTGTAATGGTTATATATATATATATATATATATATATATATATATATATATCAGAATCATTACAATTAAGTAGTGAGTTTGATCCTCACTGGGTGTCCCTTACTTTCGGCTTTGTGTCACATCTAAGCTGCGCTTAGAAAATTACTATATATATAAGAGAGAGAGAGAGTGTGTGTGTGTGTGTGTGTGTGTGTGTGTGTGTGATAAAAATATAGTTTCACGGTATCCTATGTTTATGGATAAATTTCAGATACGATGATAAGATAAGCCACTTCATGGTCAATACTCTGCTCATACCAAACAAGGTGATGTCGACAAACCTCATACTCATCGGTGATTATTTAGCGCAGGATTAAAAACTGAAACTGAATCTTTTATTCTTGTTGCAAAAGACCAATAATTATTAACTAGAAATGATCAAGAACACATACTGAAAAAGAGCAAATAAAATGTACCAAATGCAAAAACAATATCAAGATTAGCTACTTTATGGTCAATACTCTGCTCATACCAAACAAGCTGATGTAGACAAACCTCGTACACATCAGTTGTTACTTAATAAAGACTTAAAATCTAAAACCGAATGTTTTATTTTTGTTGCAATTTAACTACTTTTAGCTAAATAGTAATTACAAAGCACAAATGATTAACCTGAAATTCAGATTTTTAGATGAATATCCAGAAGCAATTGGGCGTCAGGTTGCACGTCATTAGCACTCACAGAATACAAAACTCAGTATGACAGACAGGGATATTATCCGCATTGTTAAATCTGCAAATTCTACTGGAAGAAAACGATAAAAAATTGATTTTAACAGACCAGGTTACAGATTCGTCAGTTAACTGCCATACGTAATACACGCTTTCGAGACCTGAATGACTAGGCAGAAAATTTTCCCACAGTAGGTTGCCATTACTTTGTGTGGTAGACTTGCTGCCAATCAACTCTATAGTACGCAATCTCATCTGCTATTCAACCCATAGCTGGAGGGTGAAGAGATGTTTTAATACCCTTCCCAGGGATAATTGTGCGTAAGTCAATGAAACGAATTCAACTGAAATTCGAACTCGGCTCTCCGACTTCTCATTCTCGGCCGATATCTATTACACCGCAACACACATATAGAAACGCACAGATGTAGAACTGGTAACAATTTCATGGGACCTTATAAAAATAGAACAATCAAAGCTAATCACTAATATCTATTTTGGGCGATTATGTCTCGAAAGAGACATGACTCACTTGTCAGAAGATTATCCCGCAGTAGGTTGTCATTGCTTTCTGAGGTAGACTGGTTGCTAGCCAAGGCTATAGAACCCAATCTGTTCTGCCATTTAACTCATAGCTGGAGGGAGAAGAGACAGATTATACTACATTATTATATTAAGTATAATTAGTGGGGTAACAGTTTATTACTTCATAACAATAGAAAACCGATCCCCCACTTTATGCCCAGTAGAAGTTTTAATTGTTCCAATTATTAAATTCAGTCCAAATTATTCTAGTTGTAGTTGGAGCCACCGGATTGTTTGGGAAAGATTTCGATAGACTCACTGAAGGGATCCCTACTAGCCCGCGCCTTAAAGAAATACAAAAAATTATACTCATAAATACAGTTCAAACTTTACGAAGGGCATTATGTGCGTAATCTTAGGTATTTTCTTTCATTTTTATTTTTATTTTATTTATTTTATTTTTTAATTTATTTATTTATTTATTTTTTTTTTTTTTTGCAAAATGTTCAGTAAGAATGTCATGATGTCATTTCTATCCTTATGTCTCTGGTTTGGACCCAGAAAGAAAATGGATGCACAACAGAAATCAAAGGAAATAATAATAATAATAATAATAATAATAATAATAATAATAATAATAATATTTACATTTAGTAGATTTTGTAGAAAAGCAAACAGAAGCCAAGAACCAACTATTGCGGCAAAAAATATGAAAATGAAAGCCAAAGATAAAGCTCTTGAACAGATGAAACAACGCTGGCAAGACAAACCTCTGCATGGCCAATATCCAAAACGTGCCAATAAATCCAATGTTGATAAAGTTAATACTCATTGATGGTTATGTGCATCTGGATTAAAGTCTGAGACTGAAGGCTTTATTCTTGCAGCGCAAGACCAATGTCTTTTCACTAGAAACTTTCAGGCAAATATTATACATAATAATATGGATCCCAAATGCAGGTTTTGTGATAAACACCAAGAAACAATAGGCCATCTAATCTCAGGTTATTCTGTACTTGCCTCAAATGAATATAAAAATCGCCACGATAGAGTGGGGCAATATTTACATTGGACAGTGTGCAAATAGTATGGAAAATCTGTAAACAAACACTGGTATGAACATCACCCAGCACCGGTTACAGAAATAGATGTCACCATTCTATGAGATTACACCATCTACACAGACAGAAAAATTGAAGCAAATAGGCCGGACATTATTGTTAAAAACCAGAAAAAAAAAACACTGTCTCTTAATTGATATGGCTTGTCCAGCGGATTGTAACATAGCAAGCAAGGAATTCGACAAACTGTCAAATTATAAAGACCTGGAAATTGAAATAGAAAAAATGTAGAAATTGAAAACAAGTGTTGTGCCTGTGATAGTGGGTGCACTTGGAATGATAAAAAATGGAACAAATCAATACATTGGAAGAATCCCTGGAAACCCCAACTTAAGAGATATACAAAAAAATTGTCTCATTAAGTACAGCCCACACACTAAGGAGAACTTTGTCTATGTAACGCTATGGATGATAGGGGAGATAGAAAAACATGAAATGGAGCCATAACAACACGCCACGACCTGCCTTAGGTCTTCCCGCAGACTTGGTTGGTAGTGCGATCATAGCAGAAATCGAAATATGATGAAAAATGACATAATAATAAGAATAATGATAATAATAATAATAATAATAATAATGATGTTTATTGTATATTATTAATCCATGGATCATTTACCACAAATTTAGTTTAGGAGATAAGGAACTTGAACATAGACTATACTGCACTATGGTTAACATTCCCCAACACCGTAACATGCTACATAACTAAATCCTGTTCTTAAAGTCATGCTCTTAAATTGCTTTGTCAGATCCAGACAATTATGTGCTTGTCAGAGAAGGCAACTAATCCATTTAGAAATGTCTATACTGTTAATTGTATAAAACTCTTTCTTAGCTCAATGATTAAAAATGGCTTCCGGTGAATGAAGTCTATGGTTCTTAGACAGAACCATTTCGAACCACGGAAACTCTCGCGACAGAATCCCAAAGAACCGTGAAACATCACTTAATGATATTCAATATCAACATCAACAACAACGCAAATAAATAGCACATGTAAGTCGAAGAGAAAATACTGACGTAATCAAAATGTTGAAGTTTCACACAACTTCGAATAAAAGGTTAGGAAGGAAAACCTTCCTAATACTGTAACGGGCTGTAACAGTAAAATTGAGGAACCTGCTTTCTTGAAAATTTGTTTTAATAGAAATATTTTATAAATTTCAACCGATAGTTGCACGAGCCTCCGGTCAATTAATGCCGAAAGTTTCTATATAAGAAAACAGCAAAGATTTTCATTATGTATAAATATGTTGCATTTCGACTTCTAATAGCTTAATGATTCCTCTGTTTGATTGAACGTTTCAATCAGTGGACTCATATGACCTACACTAGATTAAATTAAATATAATTATTTTCCTCCATTTTACATTTTATTTTTACGATTAACATTTTCTATTTGACAAAAAATTGTATCAGAGAGAGATTGATACAGTAGCATATTCGCATATAAAAAAATGAATATTTGTCATTTGTTTCTTTTATATGTCATCAGCATAAAACAGATGAAATGGAATGGGGATTGAAATGCCAGTGTATTTACTTATGTACAAACTACCCGAGTATAAGTAACAATCTTTTAAAATGACATTGTGCAAAATACTTTATTTGCTAATTACCCGTATAAGTACTTATTCATTTTGTTTTCCGTGTTTACTAGCGGGTTCAATCTTTGCTTCAGGGTGTTGTTGATTGCTTAGGTTGTTGTATTGGTTTAAAATTCTAATCAATCAACAACATCCTGAAAAATTTAATGATTGCTATAGAAATACGTGCAACTGTCAAAACCGATTGAGAGTCCTTTACAAAAGAAATAACTGACTGTATAGCCTACCTAAGCTCTCTTACCATATAAAATCCTACAGTATTTTTTTAAATATTGGCTTTACCAAGAACACATTTAAAAACCGCAATTATCAGCACATCTTTTTTAATAATAAGACTTACCGCAATAGCACATTACTTTCCATACACTAATGGCAATTTAAAAAGCTAATAAAACCCTTACCGCAAAATAAACATTTTTCTTAAAAAGTAATCGAAAATCTTTACATGAGCAATATTTTCTATGTCTACAGGAAAAATTGCATATTATTAAATTCCCAAAATTAAACCTGTTAAACAAACGTAGCGGAGTAAATTCCATCTGTCATCATTGTCTAAGATATAGCCTAAAGTATATTTATTTTATTTTCTAATATAACTAGATCCCTTAATCTGTAATCTACGCATTAGCATAAATTTATTGATTCTTTAATCTTCTGATAATTCATTTGTTTCGGTTAAAGAATAGATCATTTACTAAGTCGACGGCATATTTTGACGTACATTATATTTTTAACACTTTTCCGTCTTTATCAATTTTTCACTACTCTAAGTGATAAATAACTGAAAGAAAATCCTTTAACCGTTTACTGGCACCAAAAGAGTTTGGGTTTTTATGTCATTTCAATTCTCTTCTCGCCCACTAACCCTAATTCCTCCTATCTATCATTAGCTGGCTTTCTGTTGGTTAATTGAGACAAACCCTCCGAGATCCTTACCTTTACTGTCTGGACATGGTGTACAATTGTCGTTTTTAAATTTCTATATATAATGATTGCTAACAGAAAAAAAAAAATTAAACTGCCAGACGAGGTGCTAATAAGCAGGTGCCGAAAAACAACGGCTCTTGAGTTGCAAAAAACTGTTTTTATCCTAAGCCCTTATAATAAAAATATTACGATATGTGTGTGTGTGTGTGTGTGTGTGTGTGTGTGTGTGTGTGTGTGTGTGTGTGTGTGACTGTAATTATAACATATATACGAGGTTTAATCAAAAGTTATCGGGACGGTTGCTATGATAACAGAGCTAAATTACGCAGAGTGGGGCCGTTTGGCACAGATCAACCATGAACACTGACATGCATAGACACTAAGTTATAGCGTTTCCGCTCATTTGCGTTGTTTACAGCATTACTTGGAAAGAAAATGTGTAGAGTGCGATCGTTTCGCCCCACCGTAGAAGCTTCGTCAGGCTTTTTACTGCAATTGTAGGCCTTTATCTACAGATAATTATATTGCAGATGCTTATACTATAACATGCACTAAATATGAATTGTTGGTAATTTTACTATGAAAATGCAGTTATTTATACTTTTGAGATGACGTAGTATTTACACTATTTACATTATTCAGACTTCTTCAGGTGCTAGGAATTTCGAATCCAACCCTTTATGTGATCTTCAAGAACACATCGCCAAGTGAATACAGACGTTCGTTAGTTCCAGTGAATTGACCCAAACAATTGTGAGTTCAATACCAGGCTACAGCAGTGGTGAATTTAAAGAGTTAAGTTAAAGGGAGATAACTATATAGCTACCAGAAGTTGTATTGCGAATGGAATGAGAATGATATGCTCCAGTGATTGTAATAAAGGGTTCGATTCGGAATTCTTAGCACCTGATGAAGGCCGAAGCGTACAACGACCGAAACGTTGTAAATATGACAATAAAGATAAGGACAATAGCCCGAACAATGTAAATAGTATAAAAATGCTCTTTTATAGTTTCATAGTATTTTGTTCTTTGTTTGGGAGTTCTCTATTTGCCCATAGCTGGGACTCTATCAGGTGCTACTACACCCGGTCAGAGTAGACCTTGGAACAACAGCATTTAATAGTCTTTATCTGTCTGTCTGCCTGTCTTTGTCTGTATGTCTTTGTCTGTCTGTATCCCTCTCTCATTTTCATATTTCCTACCGATTAAAATTGCCAGTGTGATTTAATTCAGCTTTGTGAGTCGGCGGGCCCTGGTTGGGAACTCCACAAAGACCCATTGATCATGGAGCTATGTATCACATAATGACCTTTTTTGTGTCCATGAACTTGTGGTGCCTGGTATGCTGTGTGATGATGAAACGTTAATAAGTTGGTTTTGTAGGTATTGAATATTACAAACCAGTTCTTTCATTGAGCTGTGCAAGCAAGGTCAGAGGAAAGATCACTTGCCCAGCTCTGGCTAGCTAGATTTTTGGAGATGCGCCCATAAACCAGTGTATCGTCTGGATATATATTTACTAATAATATAGGAATGATCGTGAATACAAATCAAATAAAGGAAAAGAGAGAGACCTTGGGGAGACTTCATTGATTGTTGTATATCTACTATGATTGACACGTGTCATTGATAGAACTAACGTTCGGCGCCCTGGTGTGAGACGAGCTTGACATTGATAACTATAAGGCATGCCCTATAGTAAAATCTGTCTCAATTTTAAGGTGATTCTATGACTGAGTTTTTCGATTACTATATTAATAAATTGAGTAAATATGTCTTAGCAAATTAAAATCATATTGAATGGCCACTCTCCTAGATGATTTTCAAATTAATGCAGGTATCCTCATAGGCTCTATCCTTGGACGTACGTACGTCCATATCAACGGGCTTCCCGATGTCATCAGTTCACAAGTCGTTATTTACGCCAATGACACAGCTACACACTCCTGTCTTAATAGTAAATCTGATATTCGATAAAGAAAACTGCTAGCTGATCACAAAAATGGCATTCAATCAATTGTTAACTGGAGCAAAAAAAGGCTTGTAAATTTTAACGCCTCCAAAACGGAACTGCTATCTTTTCTCATCCTTGAGAACTCTTATTGCCCTCCATCAGCGGGACTAATGCTAACCTTAAGAAGGGTTATTTATTGTGTCTTCTTATTCTTAAGTGGAATGACACTAGTCGACATTTTCAACGTCAATTGCCATCTCTTATCCTCCTGTATCTTGTTATCTCTTTCCATTCTACTCTCACGCAACTCTCTTCACACCGGTATTCCTATCCTTCTCTTAATCATTCTCTGACACCTCCTGTAACCGGTTTCTTTTTGCTTTCCTCTCATGTAGCCTCCTGCGCACCAGTGGTAATATTGCCTTACTTGGGGTGAAATGAGTATAAAAAAAGATTCCAATTTTATAATCTAAAATAATTGATGTTTTGTGATTTTGATATAGAATTGATAAACTTCCTATTTTTTTTTAACAATTTGATTGGGCATTCCGGGGTAGATAATACAGATCATAGTATTGCATAAGAATAAGTAATATAATAATCCTTATTAAAACCCAAAGACAAAATAAAACTTAAACAATCAACAATAAGTCCTCTGAGTAAATGGTATCATGGCTGAGACTAAAAACTACAATTATACCTACTTAGAGCCAAACCCGAAGCAAAAACTAAAATAAAAAGGCTGAAAAAAATACAGACATACAGGCAGATAAGCAGACATACACACATAAACATCTTGCCTTTTATATATATATATATATATATATATATATGTATGTATGTATTAACGATTTTCTGCACTATTGTAAGAACTCCAACCTTAAAACCTCTGAATATCGTTTCTTATGTCTTTGTCTATGTGTGTTTCAAATTTGATTAAAATCGGACCACTCCTTCTATAACCCGATTTTTTCGATTCTCGATACTCATCGCGGGTACCTCGACACAAAATCTAGCTAAGAATACTCGCAGACGCTTATAGTACAAAATCGGTTCAGCCGTTTCGGAATCTATAGGTAACGGACACACACACACACACACACACACACACACACACACACACACACACACACACACAGACAAAGTTCCATTTATAAATAAGTTTAGAAATGTGAACAAAACAAAGAAACAAAGTTTGTGTTTACGAGAACTTATGACAAGCAAAGTTTTTCATTGTTGTTCACTCAAATGGATTCTTGGCGTCAGGTCATAAATCCATAGAAAATGAAGTATTTCTAGGTCAGAAAATAGAGACTGAAATTGCTGAAAATACACTTAAGTGATCATTCGGATGATTTTCCTTGTATAAGAACTTAAAATGAAGCGTTTCAAGTATTTTAGTTTTATTATTGTATCGTCTCACTTCACAGTGAATTTAGACATTTTTGCTTATTTTGGGCAAGAAAGGCTTGAGAAAACATGATGTGATGGGGTAAACCGGGCATAATTTCCATAATAAGCCATAAAAATAACCCAGAAACATGTGCCGATTGCTGGACAACATTTGGGTAAAAGAAAATGTCGACTGGTGTAATTATATCAAATCAATTGCCTGTTCTGCTGTTAGGAAAGCCGATTCACCTGTTCTGCCAGTTGATTTTCTCTCGACAGAATCCACCTTGCTGCTTTTAAAATCTTGCATCCCTCCGTGCATTGAATACTACTGTTACATCTGGTCAGGTACAACTGCTATATATTTCGAGATTTTCGACAAAATCCAAATAAAGTTCTTATATTATCGGTAACATTATCGGTATTGACCTGGCATCTCGTCTTCAGTAATTTTCCAACAGCTGTGATGTGTCTACTTTGTATGTTTTTATCTAAATATTTTCATGGCAATTCTTCTAATGAACTTTACTCTTTGACACATCGACAATATGAATTTAAGCGTACTATTGGATGTGCGTTGTGGTTCAACGGATATCGGCTAGGAATGAGAATTCGGAGAGCTGAGTTCGAATTCTAGTTGAATTCCTTACATCCTTTTACGCTCACAAATACCATTGGGTAAAGGTATTAATCCATCTGTTCTTTCTCCAGTTATGGACAGAATAGGACAGATTGGGTTCTGTATCCTTAGCAAACACTCTGCCAAAGAAATGGCAACTCCCTGCGGGAAATGTTTCTGTCTAGTCAACTATGGCTCGAAAGTGACATGATCGCCCAAGAGTGTATCACGCATAGCACTTAAACGATTGACTGGTTAGATTGGCAGTTAGGTCTTAGCCTTAAACTGTTTAAATCATTAGCTGTAACCGTAAGTTCGTTTTCAATACTTTCTTCTCTCGCAGTTCTCGCTCGTGGGACTCACTTTCGGTTTCTTGCTTTCCTTACCCCCTAAGATCTTCAAAAATGTAAATGCGACGTCAATCGCTATCTTCTGTCTTTCTGAAATCTGTTACTGTAGTGTCCATTCTTCTCCTTGGCGTTATCTCATTTTTTTTTTCACTCTCGGTAAAGTTTGGCGTCTTAGTGGTTTTATTTCCTGAATTGGAGTGAAAGGATTTAAAAATTATATTAACGTACATTTCTGTTACTAGTGTTTCGTAAATATGTTTGATTTATTTATTTTGACATGCTTCCTTGACAGTTTATCATTTTGTAATTAGATTGTTTAAAATTTGTTTTGCTGCGCGTCGCTCAGTATAGCCTATGCGAATATTTTGTTTTTGAAACAACCTTTCTTTTTAGGTCTGTATTTTGACCCTTTATGTCTCTATAAATAATAATAATAATAATAATAATAATAATAATTCTTTATAAATAATATCAGTCAATTTAATAACTTATTTTATAAAGAGAACGAAATAAAAAGGAGAGAGGAAGAGCGAGGGAAAGAAAAAGAGATATGATACGAAACAAAAACAAAGTGTGAAGTTAAATGACATAATTCTGTTTTATTTTCCAGGTTCTTCGTTGCCATACTTTAACTGACCGATCCGATCGGCTAAGACCGGGTAACAGTCAACACAGATCAGAAACAATGACAAGCTTTTGAGGAGGTGCGAAAATTTTTAAGCGGAAACGTAAGATTACGTATTCATGTGTCATCAAGTGAAAAAAATATTACTAAATTTATTTTAAGATAACAATAAACCTTGAACTTTTCCCGTTAATAATACGAATCTATACTAAATACTTAACTATTAAGAACTCATTTTGAACAAAAACTTTGTGATTCATCATGTCCTACTTCCTTGTGGAGTTGTTGAGCCAAAGAGGAACAGATCAAGATCATTACAACGACCTTCTTTAGATCCGTCTCTTTAAAATAACCGAATGTGACTTCACTCATAATCCGTATATAATAACATCTACATTTTCTTAATGTGTATAAATACATATAAACAACACGCAAGGACATAAATACATGAATACACGTACGTGTATATTCGCATAAATAATTTTGTGTAAGACTGATTTCCAGGAGTATATTATTAGATGTTAATTAACATCGGTAAACTTCGGCAAGGTTCGTCGATAATCGAAATTTCTTACGCTCCGTTTCAACGGCAATAGCTCTTCTAAAGAAAGAATCAACACAAAGAGAAAGAGAGACAAAAACTCGGAAATCAATATGGCACACAACGTAAGTAGAAATATTAATTTGCATTTACCTCGAAATCCTTTTAGCACTGAGGCGTTGTCTGGTGATGATGCTGGCAGACTTTAAGAAAAAAAAATGTAAACTTACAGTCATTATCGATTAATCGCTGAGAGAGTTTAAATGGATTCTGGTGTTGGATACCGGAAAATTGAAACATGCAAAAGCACCAGAAGTAGAATGAATGAAAGAAAAATAAATGAAAAACTAGAGAAAAGAGAATATTAACTTTTTCAGTGAAGAAAAAAGAATGAAAGGAGAAATGAAAGAAAAATAAAAAAAAAAGAAATTAAAAGGAAAATAAACAAATAAAAATACGAATGGGAAACTGAAGTAGGAAAGAAAAAGAGAGACAAAATGAGGAAAGAAAGAGTAAATTTATAAAAGAAAGAGTAAAAGAAAGAACGAACGAAAGAAAGAAAGAAAGAATGAAAGAAAGATAAAGGGTTAAAATGAAGAAAATAAAAATAAATGTTGTCAAAACAAAAATGTGTAAACAGAAAGAATGATGGGGAAAATATACGGAAAGAAAATAAAGAAAGAAATTTAAAAAATGTATTGAAAAAAGAGATGCTCGAAAGAAAGAAAGAAAGAAAGAATGATGATAGAAATAAAGAGAAATAATAGATTTTATCAAAAAAGAAAGAAGAACGAAAGTATGAAAGAAAGGTAGAAGCAAATAAAGATGGGAAAATAAAGAGAAATAACAGAATTTACAAAGAAACTAAAAAGAAGAGTGAAAAAAGAAAAAGTAAAGGACGATGTGAAAAAAAAATTAAATTTCGAAAAAAAAAAATGGCGGAATAAAAGAAAGACAGAAAAATATAGAAACGGAAGGAAATGATCCAAAGAAAGAAAGAAAGAAAGAATGATGATAGAAATAAAGAGAAATAATAGATTTTGTCAAAAAAGAAAGAAGAACGAAAGTATGAAAGAAAAGGTATAAGCAAATAAAGATGGGAAAATAAAGAGAAATAACAGAATTTGCAAAGAAACTAAAAAGAAGAGTGAAAAAAGAAAAAGTAAAGGACGATGTGAAAAAAAAATTAAATTTCGAAAAAAAAAAATGGCGGAAAAAAAGAAAGACAGAAAAATATAGAAACGGAAGGAAATGATCGAAAGAAAGAAAGAAAGAAAGCACGATGGGTAAAATAGAGAGAAATAAAAAGGGAAAAGATAGAAATAACGAAAGAAAGAAGAAAGATGGGGAAAATAATGAGAAATGAAAACCTAAAGAAGAGTAATGTCTTAAATAAAGAAAAAAAAAAGTGGGGGGAGAAAGAACAGAGAAAAGAAAAAGAGAAAAGGAGGAAATAAAAGAAACGAAATGAAACGCGACGAAAGGATTGAAAATAATAAAAAAATTGCAAGAAAAATATCAAAAATTAATAAGAATAAATATAAAAATACTGAAAATAATATACGATAAAGAAAAAAAAACTTCATAAAAAAAAAAGAAAAATAAGAAAGGAAAAATAAGCTAAAAAAAAATACTTCTTTTAACCTTTTCTGTTTTCCTATCATAGTACAGTCTGTTTCTTACGCAAGCTATCGTTCTATCACTCGGTCATGTTTACAAAGTGCATAGCACCAAATATGTATGTTACAAACATGCTTCAGTCAGTTAAGTGCCATACGTGAAACACAATTGGGCGGTCATATCTCGAAAGAGACGTGACTGCCTGAGCAGATTATCCCGCTGTAGGTTGCCATTGCTTTCTCCAGTAGACAGGTTGCCAGCCAAGGCTACAGAACCCAATCTGTCCTGTTATTTAAAACATAACTGGATGGAAGCGGATTAATACTCTTTCTTAGGGTATTTGCGCGTAAGTGAATGCAAGGAAGTCAAATGGAATTCGAACTCGGCTCCTAAATTTCTCGTTTCGAGCCGATATCGACTCCACCATAACGCACATCCTACAAGCATGCTTAGATGCCTTAATAAGGCGCTAATGTCGAAAGCACGTATATATCCGCACATATACATTTATATTTACGCGAGTGTATCCAATATTGCTATGTAGATGTGCGTGTGTTTGGTTCTGTATGTAAATGTATATATACCTTAAAATTTTAATGCTGTTTGCGTAAACTTATACATGTCTATAACCAGAATTTATTCAAGATTGTGTATTCAAAACATACACTGTCTGATAAAAAAGGATCGGTTCGACTGCTATAAAAATGAAACTAAAACCTATGTGATTGGTACCGACCTGACAGCTCGATTCCAACCACTTTCTCGCCGGCAGGATGTAGCTGTAGCAGCCCTCAGGTTCTTCTACAAACATTTTCATGGCTTCTGCTCTGACGAACTTAGGTCACTGGTGCCCTCTCCACAAGAATTTACTCAAGCAACCAGACTGGCAACAAGGTCCAACCCATTTACAGTTAAATCAACCAAATGCAGGCGACAATTCTAGTCCCACTGTTTCTTTTCTCGCACTTCCCGCTTGTGGAACTGCCTTCCGTATACTTTTCCAGGCGGCTACAACCTCCAGGAATTTAAATGCAATGTCAATTCCCATCTCTTATCCACTTGGCTCCAGTCATTTCTACATCACCCCGTGTATCTTGTTCTTTTCCTTTCTCTCTAGCTTTGAAACTGTTTTCACTCCGGTGTTCACGTCCTTCTCTTACCCTTTTTCTGTCACCTCCTGTAGCTGTCCTGCCTTTCTCTTCACTCTCCTCCTGCCTAAAACTTCAACTCTTCTATGTAGCCCTCTGCACATGAGTGGCGGTACCGTCTTGCTTGGGATGAAATTATTAAAAAAAATATATCCATCCAGCATTTGTAGTGAATACCATCCTCACTGGATGCCCCTTATTTTTGGCCTCGTACCACATTTAAGCTGTGCTTAGAAAATCATCATATCAATTCGACATTTAATCTCCCTCAAGTAGCCACCTTCTGAAACCAAACGCTTTATCCAGCGTTGTTTCCAATGAGGGAAGCATTTCTGAAGCCCCATTTTGGCGGTGGTGAGCTGCTGCCACGTCGCATTCTTTTAGATTTCATTGGCGTCTTGATCATTTCAAATTTGATTTGAAATTTGAAGAGCAAAAGTCGCAAGAAGCGAGATCTGAGAAGTATGGGGTGGTCGGATCCGAGCAATATTGTGTTGGCTAAAAACAACTGCCATGGTTGCTGCTGGAGCCACTGTAGTGTGATGAGATGGCCACACTCAACACATTTTCCTTCCAAACTTTGCTAACGGGATACCTGGGATTAAGGCTGCGTTCTCGTACATGAGGGAGAACTATTTAAAAACTTCCGTGAAAGTGAGCGAGAACGCTAGAAATTATATATGCGTGACAGATTTCAAGGTCAGTCTGCGTACTTTTGGTTCCGTTACCATAGCAACAGGCTCGATACTTTTGGACACGTTGATATTTTTTTTAATCATATGTCCCCGAGCAAGGCGGTAAGGCCACTGGTGTGCAGGGGGTTACGGAAGAGTGAATAGATTGGAAGAGAAGGCAAGAAACCACGTCCTAAACAGGGAACAAGGGATGAGCCTCTACACCTGTTCAGTAGACGTGGGTGGAGTGTGAACCGGGCGATAGTTCAGTCTATCTATTCCAATTGAAAAGAAAAGATTGGAAAAGAGAAAGCCGGATATCACATCCTAAACAGGGAACAAGAGACGAGCCTCTACACCTGTTCAATAGACGTGGGTGGAGTGTGAACCGGGCGATAGTTCAGTCTATCTACTCCAACTGAAAAGAAAAAACAAAAAAGAAAAGTGAAAAGTTTGGTATAGAGAAAACCGGAAACCACATCCTAAACAGGGAACAAGGGATAATCCTCTACACCTGTTCAATCGACGTGGGTGGAGTGTGAACCGGGCGATAGTTCAGTGCTGAACAAAAATAAAATTATATGGAATCAAAGAGAGAAAAAAAGAGAGAAAGAGAGAGAGAGAGAGAGAGAGAGAGAGATAGAGAGAGAGAGAGAGAGAGTAATTTTTATTTAAAATCTTGGGTACGTGTTCATAAACCTACTTACCACTGTCTCTAGACTGCGAAACAGCATCCCATGATACGTTAGTGGTTCACCATATATGGTGGGTTATATTGTTCTGGTTTATTTTTTGATAGAAAAATCTCCAATAAATTTTACTGATTTGTATGCCATTCCTACCTTCAACTTCTCCTCTTCTTTCGGCTACATATTGGGGACGAAAAATCCATGAATGGAATTTTATCTTTCCTAACCATCTCAATATTGTGTTTGGTGACGCTCGTTTCCGTGAATATAAAAATTGAAGACGTGAACATAATCAAAGGATCAAATGAAACACCATTTATTATATATATATATATATATATTACTTTAAATTTGATATTTAGTAAATGCATATGTTTCAGTAAACATCCATTTCAAACTGTAAATTTATGACTACCGTCCTTTGCTGTTTTGAGTCTTAATAAAGAAAAATGTGCTTTTCGGAAGTTTTTAAATAGCTCTCCCTCATGTACGGGAACGAAGCCTTAATCCCAGGTGTCCCGTTAGATCTTAGGTTTTTCAGAATCAATTAGTATGAGATTTTTCAGAATCAAGCAAAGTTTTTAGGAATCAAGCAAAGTTAAATAACCCCATTCAAGAAATACTTTAGATCCCCCGAAGTCAATGTTTGTTAAATTTTATTTTTGCATCTGAAACCTACGCAAGTAATTTGTAAGGAATAAATTGATTTTATTTCTAATCTGCCATTATTATTTGTTATTATGCTCTCTTTTTATCGCTTAAGTGAACCGTTTTTAAATTGCATCAGCATGGCTGATGCTAATCTCCGCGTTAGTGACTCGTTGCGTTTTCCCTGACAAATGTTTTCCGTTGACATGAAGTGGAAATATTATATTGAATCCATTGCTAGGTCTACAGCTAAGAAAGTTGGTTCACTGTTAATCCTTATTTGCATATTGTCGCCAAATCTTGTTAGTTGTTGTTGTTATATATTTAGAGAATCTTGATAACATCGAAAAAAGAATGTGCAACGTTATTGGTTCTGACCTGGCATCCCGCATTCAGTCATTTTTCCACAGCTGTGATACAGCTTCACTGTCTCTTTTCTATCAATTTTTTTTCTTAGTAGTTGTTCTTATGAACCTTCCTCTATAGCACCTATACTTCATGAATTTAAGAGCCATAACTAGATTGGCGGCTGGGTTTGACTATATTAGAATTTGAAATGGCTAGATGTAATCCAACTTCTATGCTAACAGTTTCTTCTCTCGCACCTCTTGCTCGTAGAAATCCCTTCCAGCTTCTTACTTCTCAGTTAACTTTGATCTTCAAAAAAGTTTTTAATCGCGATCTGGTTTTTCTTCCTTCTTGTTCTTTTATCGTTTTTTCTCCTTGATAGTATTTTCTCCTATTCTCTCACATTCACCAATCACTTGCGTTATATTTAATGCGTTCACGTTGTGAACGCATTAAATATAACTTTTAAAATATTATTTTAAATCATTTCACTCCAAATATGGCAATAAATCCACTATAGGTAATAAATCCACTATAGTCCTCCCTCATGTACGAGAACGCAGCCTTAATCCCAGGTATCCCGTTAGCAAAGGTTGGAAGGAAAATGTGTAGAGTGTGGCCATCTCATCACACTACAGTAGCTCCAGCAGCAACCATGGCAGTTGTTTTTTGAAGACATCTTAAAACTCTGTTTTTTGAAGACACCTTAAAAATCTGTAACAATCTGCATCTATCAACTTATACAAGCTATTTTCCAACTTACTTTTTTTCTTTCAATGTGAACGAAAATCGATGATTGAAAATGTTCGGAAGGTTCAACATAATTTCGGTAAGTTTCTTAAGAAAGTTTGACCAGAGTTGAACGACTTATTCGAAACCAGGAGAAACTTGCGAAATGCTATATTCTCTTTCCATTTGATTTAATAGAATATATATAAACAAAGGATTGCTACGTGAAAATATGTTTTGGTTAAATTGATTATATTTTGTCCATACATGATCGCTGACGACACGTTGAATGAGTATGACCATCGCTGACAAGTATGGGCAATGTTGGTAGTTCTCGCGGGAACAGCAATATCCCTAGACGCCATTAAATAACATAAGACAAACAAAGTTGTTCTTCGCAGAGCCTGTCTTGTTTTTAAAGTCTGCTTGCTGGTCCTCTTGTGACAGGGGAGACCAGTGTGGTTCCTACGGTGTTTGTAATACATCTAACATATTAGATATTTAAAGTGTAGTACTGGCATTGACTTGGTTTTGGCGTATAATCCATATATATATATATATATATATATTTATATAGTCATCCGCAGACAGATCTGTTTCGCTGTATTACAGCTCGTCGGTACGGTTAGACAGCCGATTGCTTCTTTTTTTTAATCAAGATTGAAACCCGACCGAATTGGCGTCAGCCGGCAATTCTACTTTTGAGCCACAGGCGCTCGGTAGAAGGAGGCAGACCTTTTAGCGTGTATATTATCATTATACACGCCCAATAGCTGAGAGTGTTCTAACTCATTGCTGAATGAACGATGCGTAGATGTCAGAGTAGCTACTGTTTTTCAAAGTTTACCATTCCTCCAGAGTGCTCAATCAGGGTGTGAGAACGTAAATAGTCATCCGCAGACAAATCTGTTTCGCTTTATCACAGCTGATCAGTACGGTTAGATGTATATAAAGTCAAATTAAATAAATTACAAACAATTTGTTTGCTTATTTTTAATAAAATCCGTTCATAGTCACGGATAATCTTTCGCGTATTACAATCAAAATATGTCAGAAACGAGCTTTAACGTTGACAGATTTTCTTTTCTTTCATTTCTTAAGGTACCCAACTACTTTCAACTTATTCCCAAGGTCATCTTCAGGGATGTGAGTTATGGTAACATATGTAACCCGAGAACTGTGTTGCTAAAAGTTACTGTACATTTTTCCTGCTTCAAATATAACGGTTGACAAATTGCTAGCGTTCATTAGAACGTGAAAATTATCCAAAATGAATTTTTTTATATGTTGTAGTGTCATAGTCATGCACGTGTTAAAGCATGAAAAAAGTGTTGTTTTTACAAACCTTTTAGAACATTACTACAGTATTCATAGCTGATTCTATTAATTGACGGCTTAAGTGTTTTAATGAATACTGCCTTGAGAATCTGTAGTTTGCTTGTGTTGGTTTCTTGGTGTAGAATAGTTGTATCATTAATTTTATATTGTGAATGTTTTTTTTTTATTTTTTTATAAGCGTTTCACCCCGAGCAAGACATGTCACTGCCACTACTGCGCAGGGGACTACATAGAGTGGAGAAAGGATGATTAAATATAGGAAATGTCAGAGGGTGGGTGATAGGCGAGTAAGGATACCGAGAATGAGGGTTGGGTAGATGAGAGTGTTCTGAGAATAATTGGAAGTTAGTTTGATAGGAGGTGTCTATTGGCCCTACATTTAAACACCTGGAGATTGTAGCTGTCGGGAAAGCAGACTTGTGGAAGGGAGTTCCACATGCGGGAAGCGCGAGAAAAGAAGCTGTTGGAGTAGAATGTTGTTGTAGATGTCTACAAATGGATGAATGGCCAGACAAATGTAAGGTAAGACGTCGAGTTAATGTGGTCGTTTAAATCCAGCATATATATATTTGTTTTTTTGTCAGAGATACATTCTCCCAAGGGACATTTGAATTGATATATAATGTTCGTTTTACGTAAAACATCAGTTGGTGGGGAGGAGTTATTACGGACAATCAAATCAGTAGTATCTTATCTTAATATATTATTAATTTTAATTTTTTTATTAGAATCAAAGGGAGATATATTAGTACGAATGAGATTTTTTATTATTCTCTCATCCTGTTTGTAGTTATCGTGCATCTGATTGCAATAGAAGTGTTTGATATGTTTAGGGTCTTTTTTTAGAAGTACCATATTTTGTTTTATGTGTACTGTGGTTTTTGAAATATCGTCGTATTTCTTCATCTACAATTAGGTTTGAAAAGTCATTATTAATGAGGGTCTGCTTAATATTGTTTAGTTCAGAGTAAAATATCTTTTTTGTGGAGGAGTTGATTTGTGCTCGGTTAAATAAGTTGTGTATAAGTGCTGTTTTGTAGTAGTTAGGACATTCACTCTTATAGTTGAGACTGCAAGAGTTTTTGCTGCTTGGTTTTTTATATGGGGAGGTAGTAAATGTGTTATTGTCTGTGTTTATTCTGTATGAACGGATTTTATTAAAAATAAGCAAACATATTGTTTGCAATTTATTTAATCTGACGTGTTTCAAAGAAAATTTGATACCTAAATACATTCGTCATCCGCATACAAGCCTGTTTTGCCGCAACACAGCTAATTAGTTTTATAGACATCCACTTGCTACTGTCCGGGGTCGAAACTCGATCGATTTGGTGACAGCCGGAGTCGCTAACCCCTAAGCCATAGAATCAAAGATTAAAGAAGGACAATTATAGCATATATATATATATATATATATATATATATATATATATATATATATATATATATATATATATATATATATATATATATATATATATATAAAAGCGGTGTATACACACGCCAACCACCGAAAGAACTTAATTCCTTGCTGAAGAGTAATGCATATATCGCAGAGATGGTAAACTGTTTTTTTTAATTTTCCTCTCTAGAGAGCTCAATCGTAATATGAGTGTATATATATATATATATATATATATGTGTGTGTGTGTGTGTGCAAAGATATGCTAAGTTATGATCTGAGATTAAGGACAAGATGGTTAAATAAAAAGGAGACAGAGGAAAACTATATTGTACTCGCCTACGCGTTTCGTCCTGAGATGGACTTTATATATACATATGTGTGTGTGTGTGTTTGTGTGTGTGGGTATAACGAAAATGGACAAGAAAGCACAATTTTTTGTTAGTCGTCTAATAGGATCAGTGCATGCGGTAGGCTATGAGGATCTCCTTAGTAGACCTAGCATATAAATAAAGACAATGTGGGAGCCGATAAGAAAGAAAGAAAGAAAGAAAGAAAGAAAGAAAGAAAGAAAGAAAAATGTCACCAGTCTTTAACTGTAGTAGTAGCAGCAGCAGCAAACATAGGAAGCAGCAACAGCAGTCAATATATGACAGACAGCAGCAATAGCCGTGGTAGTGGTTGCGGCTAATGCAGGCTAATCAGCAATGAAAGTTATGTTTAAAGCTCTAAGTACACTCCAGCAATTGACCTACACTTTCTTCTGTGTGCCGTGTCCCTTCAAGAAGTATGGCCTTCCACATCTTCCTATCCCTAGTAGCTCTTAACACGTTTTCTCTCGTTACCCATCCCAAACCCCGCTCTGCTATCAAGTATGTTACGCGTTGTTTTCCTCTGTCTGTCTTTTCTTCTATCCACCCTGTGAGTATCAGATTCTCCAAGTCCTCCTTTCTCATTACATGTCCCAGAAACTTCAGCAGTCTTTTCTTGATGTTAAGTATCAGTTTCCTTTTTGTTTCTATCCTCTCCAAATTCTATCGTCGTTGCTTACATGTTCGGTCCATGCTGTCCTCGGCATCCTTCTTTAAAAACACATTTTGGCTGCTTCAAGTCTTTCTTTCATCTTTGGTAGGATTGTCCATCACTCACTGCCATATTTTAGAACAGACATCACAGAAAAATCTAATACTCTCTTTCTTGTTTTAAGGGAACTTTTCCAGTCTCTCAATACTTTACACAGCTTCACGCATTAGTTTTTGAAATTGGTGACGTAGTAGTTGTGAGTTCAATCCCTCAATCGGGCAGTATACTTGCACTCACTGCGAGCAATAACTGAACATTCCTAAATAAAATAAAAACTAGATGATATCACTAAACATGAGCTGTCGAACGAGAACAGTCAACCCCCGTCAATTATATAAAGGGTTTATTTCGAAAGTCTTTGTAGGTTACTCAGCGGCCGAAACGTTGTGATAAAAACTGGAGGACAATTGTCCGAATATAAATAGTCTAAATGTGTCTCTCTCTTTCTCTCTCTCTCTTTCTCTCTCTCTCTCTCTCTCTCTCTCTCTCTCTCTCTCTCTCTCTCTCTCTCTCTCTCTCTCTCTCTCTCTCTCTCTCTCTTTCTCTCTCTCTCTCTCTCTCTCTCTCTCTCTCTCTCTCTTTCTATCTCTCTTTCTCTCTGTCAACATAATCAGGGTGTTGAGAACTTTACTGATTAGGTAGGGGTTTGTTTTTTGATCTTCATTTCTTGTTTCCTTTCCTCCAAAATTTTTCTTTTTTTTTTTTTTTTTTTAATCGTTTCACTCCAAACGTCGAATCAATAACTGCATCTACTGCTAAGAAGGTTGGGTCACTGTTTCCGGCCAGGATGTTTTTCTCATCAGAATATATTTTGCACATTTATAAATTAGCCATTCGTCCGTGCATTGAATGCTGTTGCCATATCTGGTCCGGTGCTCCTGCTAATTATCTTAAGGTTCTCTAGAAAATCCGAAGAAGGATCTTCAATATAACCGAT
>JBBBDQ010000484.1:10355000-10812500 GCA_037127315.1 Ascarosepion bandense
CAGCAAGTAACCTATTTAATGAGTTTGTGTAAATGGATGGAAGAGAGAGAACAAAGAGGCATTGTAAATTTTGCTTAGTCCAAGCAAGAGTTTGGATAATATGGAGAGCCATGATCACCCAAGTTCTGAATGAAACACGGCACATAAAAAAATGGTGTTGCAGGATTCACGAATATTTCATTCTAAAATATGTCTACGAATGTTAATGCTTAAATATATTTCGTTTTTAATTATTTATTGAACCTGGCATCTTTGTCCATTCCCCGTTACATGGAAGCGGAGAATAGAATTGCAAAAATTGGATGTTTGTTATGAATTTTAATTGCATCTACAAGTTAATAATTAATTCTTAATGTTATATATATATATATAAAAAAAAAGCAAGATGTTTGTGTGTGTGTCTGTTTATCTGTCTCTACGTTCTTTATACAAATCCACAATTTTTATTCGATTCTCACTCAACTTCACACAAATATTCTTCAGGCTGAGTCTGAGCTCCAAGACCATGGATTAGTTTTAAAACTTTCGTTACACCCGAGCAACGCCGGGCTATACTGCAAATATATATATATATATATATATATATATATATGTCATCCACATACAAGCCCGTTTCGCGGTATCACAGCTCATCAGTGTGGCTAGACATATCCACTTGCTTCTGGCCGGGATCGAAACTCAACCGATTTGGTGTCAGTCGGAGTCTCTACTCCCTAAGCCATCGGCGCATGGTGTCAGAGACGGGAAATTTTAACGTTTTGTATGTAAGCAGTGTATACAGACTCCAGTCACCGAGAGAACTCAATTCATTTCTGAAGAGTCACGCATATAGCCGAAGTGGAAACTGTTTTTTTTAATTTTCTTCTCCAGAGTGCTCAATCGTAATGAGAGAATAATATATTAGTCAGCCACATACAAGCCCGTTTCGCTGTATCACAGCTCATCAGTGTGGCTAGACATATCCACTTGCTTCTGGCCGGGATCGAAACTCGACCGATTTGGTGTCAATCGGAGTCTCTACTCCCTAAGCCATCGGAAAGGGAAAAAGTAGCCTTTTTAGGTGATTCCTTTATCGAATCCACCAACCTATGCAACGTAAACGTGAAATTTGCGTGAAAATAGGAGAGGCATCGAAAAACGACATTGCTATGAGCACTAAAGTGAACCAACCAATCGAAATAGGGAGTTCTCATCCCCCTTTTGTCATCTCTTTTCCTTCTTTTCAGTGTCGTGACACGTTGAGACGTGTGCGATGATGGCACTACAAAAAAGGGCTATTCTTTATAGCGCCCAACAATGTTTGTCTTCTTGCTATCTTACTTATTTCCTGTTTTGCCACTAATTTACATAAACTCATTAAGTTAGTTCGTTATGTCTCCTTGTATCTCTTGACTTCGTCATACACTGTAAATGTCTTTTTTTAAGCCCATTTACCTCATTATATGTTCCATAAAGTTCAGTCATTTCCTTTTGACTCTACTAGAAGTTTTGTTCCCATTTTTCTTTAATACTTCCACGTTGCTTACAGTTATCCCTCCCGACTTGCTCCAGTGATTTCTGATTCTTCAAGCCCCGCCTGAATCACCTCCGAACAGCTGTAGGTCGCTTTAGAGCCAACTATGAGAAATGGGGATATGCTAACGATGTTGATTCCAACAGCCAGTGTTGGCAATTAAAAAGAATGGAGAATCTTCTGGTTTGCCCCAGTCTTGAAGATTCATGCGCACTTAACGACCATGAAGCCTTAACACCCAAGAAAAGGCTCTGAGGAAATAGTGTAGTGACTCGATAAGAAGATGACTCAATCGAACACGCTGATGACGTACCTATTACGATGCTGTTCCTAGTGTACTCAGAATTGTCTGTTTTATTAAACAAACGCATAGCAGATAAAAAATAGCCTTGCATTGTTTTTTTGGGGTTTTTTTTGGGGTTTTTTTTTTATCAAAAAGATGCGTCCAAAAAACAAATCGTAGATCTCAAACTCAAACAAGAACAAAAATTTTTATACCTGGGAAGTGTTTTAATAAAGAACGGAAAACTAAAGAACGGGAAACTAAAGAACGGGACACTAAAATCCGGAAGCGCAGTTAGCAAAAGAAACCTGCAAACGTGTACTAAAAAGTGTATTAAAAGTGTATTAAAAAGTGTATTAAAAGTGTATTATAAAAAGTGTATTGTGTATTAAAAGTGTATTAAAGTGTATTAAAAGTGTATTAAAAAGTGTATTAAAAGTGTATTAAAAGTGTATTAAAAAGTGGATTAAAAAACAGAAAATCTTCGTCAGAAACAAAGAAAAGGGTACTGAAACTTTACGTGATACCCGCATTCCTATATGACAGACAGTGAATTATAGAAAATGTCCTCAAAGATGAAAGCAAGACTAGAAGCAACAAAAATGTTATTCTGCAGAAAGATGCTGGGGATATCATAGACCGAACATGTGATCAACAATGACGTTTTAGAGAAAATAGAAACAAGAAGGAAACTTAACATCAGAAAAAGACATTTAAAATTTGAGCGCACATAATGAGGAAAGAGGGTTTGTAAAATCTGATACTCACAAGACATACTATAGGAAAGAGATACAGAGGAAAAAACGCATAACATACTCAATGATCTTGAGTAAATTGATAACGGATTTAGAAAAAAACCCACAAAATTGATTAAGAGCTACAAAGGACAGGAAATTGTGGATAACAGGTTAAAAAAAATTATAGATCTACTGCTGGGTCCCCTCCGAATGTAGGCGATTTTGGCTTCGCACAGCTTCTTGTCCTTGTAAATTTTGTTATTTTTCCTAAACTCTATTCTGTCATCCATTTATTGAAGATCATTATGTAAAACTTCCCCACCGATCTTTCGCGTCGACACCCAAAATCTCCGATGTTAATCACTTCGTTCCAAACCTGGCTCTGCCCCCGTTGTGTTTTGATTGATCACAAAGCTAGTTTCGGTTAAAAATCCCCAAAATTCGCTGCATCGATGATCCAGACAGAGCTAGGATCCACAATAAGAAAAAGAAAACATTGTAAAATTAACAACAAAGATTTTATATACATACGTTCTGTTCTGTACAGTATTTGGTTAGAGTTTATCATTTTTGCATGCAAACAATTATAATTTCCACCCACGTCTTCTACAGGATATAAGGCTTTATCTAAATTAGTTGGCTAAAGTCGGAGTTTCTTCTAAGGCAAGCAATCACGTGGCAAAAGGTCTCTCGTGTTAACTTACTAGCTTCAGTCGAAAAGAAAACCATATGTTTTTCCTTTAATTATAAGTGTCGCAAAATTCCACAAGAACAGGGAGACTTTATTTCCGGGACTTTTCTCTTTCTTTCTCACCAAAGAGGTGGCTGTCATTAGGAGACATGAATTCCCCCACGCCATTAGGCAAGTCTGTTCCTTAGGCGGCCACCGTTTTTATTAATGGTCATTAAATTTTCCAATCACAAGGAAACTCATTTTTAGCGAAATTGGCTTTTCCACTTTTTTTTTCGATAAAAACGTTTTATCCGACTTGGTGATCAGCAGTCTTTCTTCTTCTATGTGCCCTGTCTCTTCAGGACGTAGGCAATCATGGCTTTCCACGTCTCCCTATCCCTGGTAGCTCTTAGCACGCCTTCTCCTGTTACACCATGCAACCCTCTTTCCATCCTCCACCTGATTAGGTCCTTCAAATATGTCATCCGTTGCTTTCACCTGTCTCTTTTTACCTGTATCAGGCCTGTTAGTATGAGTTTCTCCAAACCCTCCTTCCTCATTGCATGTCCCAAGAAACATCAGCTGTCTCTTCCTGATGCTCAGTATTAGTTTCCTTATCGTTTCCATCATTTCTAGGACCTCATCATTGCTCACATGCTCGATCCATGATATCCACAGCATCCTTCTGTAGAACCACATTTCAGTTGCTTCCAATTTTCCTTCATCTTCAATTTTCCAAACCTTCTTTCCTTGATGAATTTTTAGAGGGCACAGAAACAAAAAGGAAAACCTTAAAATCAGAATGAAACATAACGTGGAAGAAGGGCTTGGAAAATCTGATACTCACACGATACATTGAAGGCAAGAGGTCGAGAGGAAAACAGCGTTTATTAAGCTTGTGCAATTGGATGTCGGAATAGGGTTTAGGAAAAATAAGAAAAAGACAAAATTTACAACGCGTTACACTAACCAGGAAGTTGTTGAGAGCCATCGTCGCATACGTCCTGAGGGAAGGCTTCACATAAAGAATAGAAAACAAACAGGTTTTGTTGATCTTTTTTATTCTTTAAATGAGTTTTCATTTTGATCAAGTAATAAAACAGCGTATAAATTGTTTAATTCATTTTTCTTCTCGCCATAAATATGGAATTACATTACTGGCAATCGGCTTACTCTTTGATTCCGAAAATGAAAAATAAAAAAGTTCATGTAATTTTTTTTTCCCAGTGATTTCAAGAAAAAAGAACATTGATTCAGATTTATGGGCCTCAATAAAAATACGTATTTCTCAAGAAATTTTATAGAGATCCATTTCTGATGTAAGAAAAACAAATTTTCAGAATAGTTCGACGAGAAAAAACGGATTTATTAATTTATTATAGCACTGAGGATGTGCGTTGTGGTGCAGTGGATATCGGCTCGGAATGAGAAATCGGGGAGCCGAGTTCGAATTCCAGCTGAATTCATTGCATTCACTTACGCGCAAATACTCTTGGGAAAAGTATTAATCCGCCTATTCCTTCCATTTATGGGTTAAATAACAGAACAGATTGGGTTCTATAGTCTTGGTCGGCAACCAGTCTATCGCATAAAGCAATGGCAACCTACTACTTTCGAGACATGATGGCCCAAGCGTGTATCACGTATGGCCCTCAACTGACTGATAGCATTGATGTTCTCTTTTTTTTTTTTTTATAATCGTTTCACCCCAAACAAGGCTGGTCCGTCACTGGTGTGCAGGGGATTACAGTGAGAAAAACTGAAAAAAGAACACGTTTCAGGGGATGTCGAAGAGAGGATAAAAGAAGATGGCAATTGACGTTTCATTTAAACTTACGGAGATTGTCGTCCTCTGGGAAGCAAGTCTACGTAAGGGAGTTCCACAGGCGCGAACTGAGGGATTAGAAGTGACGGTTACATTCAAATTTTTTGACGGCAAAAGAAAAAAAAAGTTAATATCACTAAAAATAGCCATGAATATTTCACGGTTTTTCTATTTGAATTTTTTTATGAATATCTATTCCTAATTCGATTATCAAATAAGCGAATTCACGACTATAAATGACACTCTGAAGTTTCTATTGTACTGTTAATATTTAAACAATTACATTTTACATTAAATATTAACATATTTTAGAAACTATTGAGAAAAAAATCTGAAAGGAAAATATTAAAACAAAGCATGAACATCGGTGAAGCAAAGATTTTTTTTCATACTAGTCCAAACTGCCAAGGACATGAGTGTTTGCAAACCTATAGATTAGTATCTCATTACCCGTAAACAGAGAATGTTATATGATGTCAGTTCTTCAATGCGGCAGTGAATCCTGGTCAATATCATCAAAGATGAAGGAAAAACTTGAAGCAGTGGAAATGTGGTTCTACAGAAGGATGCTGTGGATATCATGGATTGAGCATGTGAGCAATGATGAGGTCCTAGAAATAATGGAAACGAAAAGGAAACTAATACTGAGCATCAGGAAGAGACAGCCAAAGTTACTGGGACATGCAATGAGGAAGGAGTGCTTGGAGAACCTGATACTAACAGGCCAGATAGAGAGAAGGAGAGACAAGGGAAAGCAACGGATAAGATATTTGAAGGACCTAATCAGGTGGATAATGGAACGAGGGTTTCATGATGTAACAAGAGAAGGTGTGCCACCAGGGATAGGGAGACGTGGAAAGCTATGATCTCCTACGTCCTGAAAGGTCAGGGCACATAGAAGAAGAAGAACATTTAAACTTAAAAGTTTTAACAAAATATTGCAATCCTAACTATGAATCCTAAATAACAATCCTAAATATGAATGCTGGTTATCATTTAAACAATGCAGTCCTTATGCATTATCTCTTAGTGAAATTGAAAACCTTTTCAATTTTTATTCTTTTCATTTGTACACTTTTACTTATTTAAATAATGACTGGAATCCGTATTTATGATTGTTATAATATTTTGTTAATGTTCTGAAAGTCCCAAGTAGGCATCAACGCAGATGACACTACAATATACTCCCGCACCAGTAAGAAACCTGTCGTGGTAGACAGACATAATCTTACTGCTGACCTTGAGCGGGATCTACACTCTGTGGTGAACTGGGGCAAGAAGTGGCTTGTCAACTTCAGTTCATCTAAGACCAAGCTGTTGTCTGTCAACCATTACAGGCAACCTCTCGTGACTCCCATAAGCATGGACCAAACGATTCTCCCGGAAAGTAATACACTACGCCTCCTCGGACTTACCCTGTCCTCAGACCTCAAATGGAACCACTATATTGAATCCATAGCAAAATCTACTGCTAAGAAGGTTGGGTCATTATGTCATCCAGGATGTTTTTTCCACCTGAATCCATCCTGCATATATACAAGTCAACCATCCGTCCGTGCATGGAGTACTGCTGCCATTTATGGTCAGGTACCCCTGCCGTTCTCCTCAGTGTTCTTGACAGGCTCCAAAGGAGAGTCTGTAATGTGATAGGTACTCATCTGGCGACTCGACTGCAGCCACTTCCCCATCGTCGAAATATGGCCTCCCTTTGTCTGTTCTATAAATACTTTCATGGCTTCTACTCGGACGAACTTAAGTCACTGGTGCCTTTGCAACAGGTGTTTACTCGTGCAACCAGACTGGCAACTGGGTCCCACCCATTCACAGTCAGGTTAGCCAAATGCAAACGACAATTCTACTCCTGCAGCTTCTTCTCTCGCACTTCCCGCCTGTGGAACTCGCTCCCGTATTCTTGCTTTCCTGACGGCTACAACCTCCAGAAATTTAAATGCAAAGTCAATACTCATCTACTAACCACTGGCCTCTATCTCTCTCCCCACCCCTGAATAACCTTCCCTTTCTCTCCACCTATGTATCTGTCATCGCACCTGCTTTCTCAGCTTTCTATTGTTCCTTTCTAACTAGTTTGTACTCCTCACTCTTTTCTAATTAATCTTTTTACATTTATGTAGCCCCCTGCACATCAGTGGCGTTTCTGCCTTGCTCGGGGTGAAATGATTAAAAATAAAAAAATAAAAAAGATAAATATTTAACGACGATATCGTAAATTTCCAGGATATTTATATCTGTTAAACTGGCAGTTAGCTAATTCAACAATCAAGACATTAAGCTAGCTAATTCAACAATTAAGATTCACCAGAAAATTAGAATAGGAAAAACCGTGAAAATTTCATAGATATTTCTAATTATTATTATTATTATTATTATTATTATTATTGTGCTTCTCCCGCCGTCCATTAGTTCTCATGACCGTTACGCACTGCCAGTACCTCATAAATAACGGACTATTCCGTTATGATTGCTGAAAAAGAGGGGAAGAGATATTATTTGGTTTCAGTAAGAAAAAGAAAGAAAGAAGGGTAGATAGTTGATTTACTAATTTCCGTTTAGACGTGGCACAAGGATGAAGGTGTGTGGTACCCAGTGAAGTTCGAACACACTACTATTTTGTAATAGGCTCTAACTACGTCGGGGTACCCAAATCAGGGTAGATAGAAGTGGCGAGAGATAATTAGATTAATTTAAAAAGAACAGGTACGAAACTTTAACTTTAGCCAAAATTTACACTGCCCCCGCCTCCACTGAGGCGAGTTAAGACCAGGTGGTTTAATCACAAGTCTACATTCAAAATAAAAAACTGAAAAATCTGTACAAAATTGGCTAGCCACATCTGGAAATTAAAATCAAAATATGGAAAGGACCCAGACATAACTTGGAAAACCAGCCAAGTCTTAAACGGTGGCAAAATATGTAAACTGTGCCAGGAAGAAAAGTTAGAAATCATGCTATTCCCAAACAAAAACGAACTATTGAATTAAAGAACGGAAATTATGATTATATGTAACCATACTAAAAAATAACTCTTAGGTTCATACAACTATTGATGAAAACGTTAAAATTTCTTATAATTTTAAAAATTGTGCCTTCAAAAATTCCCTGCCACGCGAGTGTTAAAAAAAACGGTAAACGGTAAAATCAGTTATTGAAATTTGCCTGAAGAAACCACTCATGGTAGAAACCTAGGTCGCGTAATAACTCGTTTACAAATGGAAAATATTCAAACGTTCTACAATATAATTGTATTGAACACTTTTAATACAAATGTGCACTGGTCTAATCTTGCTATGACCAAAAACTAAGTAGTTAAACAATCAATATATATATATATATATATATATATATATATATATGAGAGTTATGTAATTTGCTTGAAGCATTGTCTATATAAGGTGTATGAGTAGGTATTTGAAGGCTATCACAATGCGTTTATTATAATAAAGAAAGGTAAAGAAGGTGTTTGGTATTTTTATTTTATTTTTTTATAAGCGTTTCACCCCGAGCAAGGCATGTCACTGCCACTACTGTGCAGGGGACTACGTAGAGTGGAGAAAGGCTGATTAAATATAGGAAATAACAGAGGGTGGGTGATAGGCGGGTGAGGATACCGAGAATGAGGGTTGGGTAGATGAGAGTGTTGTGAGAATAGTTGGGAGTTAGTGTGATAGGAGGTGTCTATTGACCCTACATTTAAACACCTGGAGATTGTAACTGTCGGGAAAGCAGACTTGTGGAAGGGAGTTCAACAGGCGGGAAGCGCGAGAAAAGAAGCTGTTGGAGTAGAATTTACGGTTACATCTTATTTGTTTAACTGTAAAAGGGTGGGACCTAGTTGCTAATCTAGTATCTCGTGTAAATTCGTGCTTAGGCGGCACCAGTGATCTAAGTTCATCGGAGCAGAAGCCATGAAAGTACTTGTAGAAGAGGCACAGGGAAGCTACATCACGCCGGTGTGAGAGCGGCTGCAGCCGGTCTGCCAAGTCAGTATCAACCACGTTACAGATCCTCCTTTGTATTTTGTCAAGAAGCCCAAGGAGAGCAGCAGGGGCACCCGACCAGATATGGCAGCAATATTCAATACACGGGCGGATGGTAGATTTGTATATGTGCAGAATAGTTTCAGGTGGGAAAAACTTCCGGGCCCTCCACAGGGAGCCCACTTTCATAGCAGCAGATTTGGCAATGGATTCAATATAGTCATTCCATTTATTATTCATTAATATTTCGAGATGAGAATCTCATCTTCAGAATGATAGGAGAGCTAGGTTTCAAGTTGTCCGCTGCTGGATCGTGCCTTTTAAATATATCTATAACTATATATATATATATATATATATATATATATGTGTGTGTGTGTGTGTGTGTGTGTGTGTGTGTGGTGAGTTCCTGCCTTGGCCGAGTGTTCCATACTTTCGGCATTTTACCACATCTAAGCAATGCAGCCTTCGAGAGCACTTCAATGAGGTCGATTCGCACTGGGTGAAGGCGTATTGTCATGTCCAAGGGTGCATTCCAGAAGCTGAATAGAGTATCGAGAGACAGAAAGATTTCGTTAGAAACAAAGAAGAGAGTATGTGATGTCTTTGCTTCAATATGGCAGTGAACGCTGATTAATCTCATCAAAAACAAAATAAAGACTTGAAGCAACCGAAAATTTGGTTCTACAGAAGGATACTGAGGATACCTTGAGCAGAACATGTGAACAACGACGAGGTTTTGGAGAAGATGAACATGGAAAGGAAACTGATACTGTTGTAGCCTGTTAGGGCCAGGAAGAAAGATACGAAAAGAAGAAGGTAAGTTTAACCAGTGTAATGAAATAACTGAACATATATACAAAATAAGAGTGTTATTCATCAGCAGATAGAAGTGTCCGTCCGAACTGTCAAGTTACACTGCGTCCCGACAGCCTCCCATGAAGACTCGTAGGTTAGTATTTATGAAGGAGTAAGAGTTCATTCCAATAAAGATAAGACACCAGAACAGATACTTAACACCGGGAAAAGACAGCTGAAGTTTCTGGGAAGGAGGATTTAGAGCAGTGCTACTCAAAGTGTACGCGAGCCATCGTCTGCCGGTACGCAGAGGTTTCCCAGAAAAGAAAGACATAATGCCACGAGAGACTGCCAAGATATTTGACTCATTTTCGATTTTTTTATACATTTTCATTTTAGTTTTATAATATTATGGCTACATTGTTCATTTACTCACTCATGTTAAAAGTTATTGCTATCCAACTAACGAATGCGATATAATGAACAGCAAAACAGTGAACTGAATACGCATCAGACTTTGTTCCATTCATATATCCATTATGTATACATATCATCTAAACTTATTTATAAATGAAACTTTGTCTCTGTGTGTGTCTGTGTGTGTGTGTATGTCCGTTACCTATAGATTCCGAAACGGTTGAACCGATTTTCTTGAAAATTTACACAGTTGTACTATAAGCGTCTGCGAGTATTCTTAGCTAGGTTTTGTGTCGAGGTACCACCGATGAATATCGAAAATTCATAATCGAATAAATCGGGTTATAGAATGAGTGGTCCGATTTTAATCAAATTTGATACACTCGTAGGCAAAGACATAAAAAAGGATATTCAGAAGTTTCCAGGTTGCAGTTCTTACAATATTGCAGAAAATCGATAATATATATATATATATATATAAGGCAAGATGTTTCTGTGTGTGTCTGTTTATCTGCCTGTATTTCTGTATTTTTTCAGCCCTTCTATTTTAGTTCTTGCTTTGGGTTTGGCTCTAAGTAGGTATAATTGTAGTTCTTAGTCTCAGCCATGATATCATTTACTCAGAGGACTTATTTAGCCTTCAAAATTCAGTTTACGACGAAAAAAACTTATTTGATATCGATACCAGGAAATCAAAATTTGACTTACATCCATTGATTTTTCTTTCAGTCTACGGTTTCGCTTTAACTGAAACAATTATTGCTTTTTACTCTTTCGTGCCAACGTCCAAAGAGTCTGATCTCCAGGACCATAAATTAATTTTAAAGCTTTCATTACACCCGAGCAATGCCGGGCTATACTGCTAGTTCTGAATAAAATTGTGTGCGCTAGCAATACATACCCTGAGGTAATCTCGTGTTTTCTTTGAAAGAAGCTACATTATTTTCGAATTTTCCATCGATGTGGAAAAAAAAGTACGTTGAATATAAATACTGGAAGACTGCCATAAAAACAACGTGAAAATGAATGAAAATCTAGTCAGAAACTCATAATGAAAACCGTTAATCGAAAAAATTCGGACAACTTAAGACGAAAGTAACATCAAAAGAATATAATAAACATTGAAACAAGGAAAAACGGCAGCAAAAGAAAACGAATCTTGAAGACGATAATCTATAGAGAACCAGGATTAAAAGTTTGTTTTTGTTTTATTTTAGTTCAAAAGAATATGTATTGGAACAAATGATATGATTAAAAGTAGAATGTTGAATGAGAAATCTGTGCGTTGCAGCATGAAGGGCATGTCTTGCAATGAAAAGAATTATTCTAGTTTAAATATTTTTTTAAAATTTATTTTTGCAATGTTGATGATATACATTTCATTTATTACCTAAGTTAAAATCCTTCTCACGCACTGATTTTCATGTCATAAGAAAGAAATGCATGGATAGATTTGTGCAAATACTGAATGACGAAGAGGAATTTCACAAACGAAACGAACTTTGAAGAAAATTATGAAACAGATTATAACTCGAATGTGAGTTCTAACAAAAAATTATTTTAAAAAAATGTATATGAATAGAAGAAAAAGAAATTAAGAACTGACTTACGACAAATAATAGGGAAGATGGATTTGACAGTACACATCTCATACGTTGAGAAAAATTTTAATTACACCACGCTGAATATGTGTTACATTTATTCAATATTAAATGTACAGGTAATCTATTATGATTCCAGAGATTGTATCTGTGTTGTGAACGAATATACTTTCAAAGATGTTTCCCATTATGTCTACTTGAACCACACTAAGACGATTAGAAGATACTTTGAATATCGCTACTACATTTGGTCTGGTGCTTCTGAATATATATGTACAAATTTTTGATAACATTCAAAGAAGAATTTTCAATAATATTGGTCCAGGTCTGGCATCTCGGTTTCAGTCACTTTCCTATCACGGTAACGTAGTTTCCTTGTACCTTTTCTATAAGTATTTTCATGCTAATTTTCTGGTGAACTTTCTTCTGCGGAAGGATTATAATCATTGTAAATATTCATTTGGATTTCATTTTTAAATGTGGTTATTTTTACTCTCCATCTCTCACAGACAAATTGTATATATGGGAACTTGTTAAGACTGCATAGAGACTCTGAGGTATTGTGGTGGCTGTACTAAGAATGTGCTGTTTTTTGTGTAAGGAATACTGTGGTATTTTTGGGTCATTAATTGTGATGAAGATAAGACATACCGAAGACCAACATTCCCCCTTTTGGTTTTGTGTCACATTTTGTATTTGCAAAATGAAGATTACTTTCCTCTGTGGTACCTAGAATTTATGAATGTAAGCGCAATACTAGATTGTCGGCAAGGTCTCCTAATTTTATAATAAAAATTGCTAGACATAACCCGAACTTCTATGCGAAAATGGTCTCCTCGCGAACGTCTTACGTGTGAAACTCTTCTGATTTTTTGCTTCCACTCAACTTTGCAGTGTCAATCGTTATCTTCTGTTTTCTTAATTCCTTTACTTTTATTGTTCTATTTCCTTAATAAAGATTTTTATTAATATTCATCACACTCAGTAACCATTTGCATATTATTGGTTTTATTGCCATGCTTTGGGTGAAATAATCATAACTGAAATGATTTAAAAAATAAAAAAGGCAAAAGCAACGCTGATGAATGAGCACCGCAGGGTGTCAGTTGATCTCCAAAGTGAATCTCGTGCTAGCGATATTGTTGTGTAAATGATAGTCTCACGTATGCAAACACGTAGACTTGTTAAAAATAAACGATTCAGAAAAGTCCGTGCTGACACACCTGGTGTTACATTTGCCTTGTTCTCTGTTGTGGGCGCTGTGTAGTCTCCTATTGTTTTCCTACAATGCATTGATATTGTAGAGTGTCTGTATTAAGTGGCCATCCAGAACCTGTTTGTTTTTTTTAATCTCTGGAATGACTGCTACAAACGTCCGCAATTCATAGATTCATATCTGTATGACAAATCATACAGATAAATGCTGGGATTTCTCTTTAATTAATAAAGATGAACCACTTCTCTTCGTTTTCATCCATTATATTTTTGTTCTTTCTGTATACCTTTTGCGTATAAACATCATTTTTCTTTTTTAAAAAAACCAATCATTCTTTCTTTTTGCTTTACCTTGTTTTGAGTAGAAATAAAAATTCAGAATTAGACGAGATACATGGTCAGCGGAACAAGAACAACCTAGATTAAACAAATGAATTCCCTGTAGGTTACCCGAATCAACATAGACCTGATGATGGCCAGAGGGTTCAGTTGCTGAAGCGTTGTGAAAACACCAATAAACAGTCTACGTGAAAATAATTTAATAATGACAATTCCTCATCCAAGGAGCTCAAACAGAAATATTTACTGTTCTTGATCTCATATTTTATGGTTTGTGTGCGCAATTGTGCGTCAAATAAAATTATTTGTTAATCGAGCTTATTTGTTAATCTCGTGAATTTTTGGGATTACATTCTGGGTTTTTCAGAGCATTTGTCAAAGTAAGCGATGACCATCTTCAGATATTGATCCGGAAGCACTGTTGGGAAAAATTAGACGCCATGATACTTATCTCGTCTCTCACAACCTTGAGCCATCACAGACGGGATTAATTAAATCACCGAGCTTACATGCATCCAAATAGAGACATCTGTTACTTTCATCTTCAACTGGACACTTTCAAAAAGCTCGCTATGTTCGAGTCGACGTAGTTGACCACAACTCTCGGGAAGTTTGAAATGGCATTTCAGTTCCATTATCAAAGTAAAGTTTGCCACTCGAATGTTAAAATATGAATACATGGAGGGTTATTAAAAAAAGTGCAGATTTCAAAAATTTAATCAAAACAAATGCTAAGAGTCAGACAAATATGGATAGAAAAAAGGTATAAAGTTCATTATTTTAAGATTATTCACTCAACATGAGTACCACGACAAATATTGAAACGGTATACCACTTCTTGCTACAATGGATTCAATTGATTTGTGGATATTGACTTCATAAATTCAACAATTCAATATCGCAAATGTTTACACTATTTAAATTATTCGTACTATTGTCCTCGTCTTTGTTGCACTTGTACGACGTTTCAGGTGCTAGGAATTTCGAACCGAACCTTTTATTACTGGGGTATATCATTCTCATTCTTTGCATAAAGCCTCTTTTGGTAGTAACGAGTTACCTCAGATGTTCAACAGCAGCAGGCATAATGGAAGCAAACATTCTTTCTGCTATATACTCAATGAGGTAAGGTATGGTGACCTGAGAAGAGGAAGACGATGAACAATATATATATATATATATATATATATATATATATATATTGTGTAGAAGTTTCTCATTTAACTGAGCAACGTCATGGTGACTTTGAAGTTTCATGAAGGCACCGTTATGATGCCCGCACTCGTCCGGGCTTAATTTCAAGCCGATTGAAATTAAGCCCTGATGAGTGAGGACAGTGCATTTCTGTTTTGAAATATTTGTAGAATATTCATATTTTTCCATTTGGTTGATCAGAGAGCATTCACTCTAAAGTTCTTGAAGAGTTTGAATTTGAGTTGTTTTTTTTTTTAACGGCATATCAACCTCCGTGGGTTATTTAATCCCCAAAAGGTAGGGTTTTAAAGTATTTTTTAATATTCGATAATAGTGAGAAAGTTGATTTAGTCAGATTTTGATGAAGTTTTTTTCTTAGAAAACTGAAGATGACTTCTCGTTTTGTATTCAAAAATCTATTGCCGGTAATAATTTTTTTCCTTCAAAAATGTATTATTGGTAATATTTTTTCTTTGAAAATGTATATTTTTCTATAAAAGCCTATTTTTAGGTATATATTTCTATAAAAGTTTATTTTTATACTTTTATATTGTTTTGACCCAAGTTTGGGGGAATAACTATTTGCCCATAGCTGGGACCCTAACAAATGCTACCACTCCGGGTCAGGGTGGACCTAGGAATAACAGAAATTGAGAGAAGGTTCTATGCTCTTCACAACCTCCCAATCAGAGGCCTTACTGCTAGTTGCAGTTTACCGTCATACCCAGGACGTTCTTGAAAAGATGAAATAAATATTCACTTGTTTTCCTTTCGCAGAATTCATTAGGTCGCCATCGTTGGATTGATTATTAAAGAATACGTTTTGAAAATAGAATTAACTTAATTTTTTCATGATTAATAATTGTCAAATACACACTTGAAATTACTTATTAATTATGTTTACGTCTTCCGTCACAATGGATGGATTAATAAAATTTTATTGAAATTGTCACGGTTTGACTATTTGAATATTCTAATGAACTACAATGTTTCTTAAGTTAATGATTGAAAAAGCTCCTTGTGATTTATAACACTATAAATTATAAACAGAAATTCCCTTATTGCATCGTTAAATTTTTGAGCTTAATAGTTTGTAGAATATTACAATAACAATCACAAATATGAATATAAGTTTTTTTAGAAGTCAATGGGTGCAAATAAATAGATTAAAAATTAATAAGGCTTTCCAATTTTTCTTTTATATTGTTTTTCTTTTTACATTTTCCTTCTTTTCTTTTCTTAATATGTTCTTTCTTTCTTTTTACTTTAACACTCTCTCTTTTTCATTCTTTGTTATGACTTTCTATGTTTTGTATTTTTGTCTATGATTTTCTTTCTTTCTTTCTTTCTTTCTTTCTATGTTCTGTTTTTCTTTATTTTTTTCTTTATTTTCTTTTATGATTTATCTTTCTTTTGTAGTTTTTTTTTCCTTCTGTGATTTGTCTTTCTTTGTATGCAATTCTTTCTTTCATTCTTGTATGATTGACGTTTCTTTTGTTTTCTTTTTTAACTTTCTGCCTTTCTTTTAATGTTCTTTCTTTCTTTCTTTCTGTTTTTCCTTCCTTCCTTCCTTCCTTCTATTAATTATTTGTCTTTCTTTCTTTGGTTTTCTTTCGAATTTCTGCTTTTCTTTTTATGGTTTTCTTCCTTTCTATTTTTTGTTTCTTTCCTTCTATGATCTGCCTTTCTTT
Organism: Ascarosepion bandense; assembly: GCA_037127315.1. NCBI lineage: Eukaryota > Metazoa > Mollusca > Cephalopoda > Sepiida > Sepiidae > Ascarosepion > Ascarosepion bandense. Next base: position 10,371,282 of record JBBBDQ010000484.1, read on the forward strand.
CTGTTTTTCTTTCTTTCTTTCTTTCTCATTTTGACTTCTTTATATAGATTTCTTTCTTCCTATGATCTGTCCTACTTTCTATAGTTTTCTTTCTTCCTAATGTTTGTCTTTCTTTATATCATATTCTTTCTTTCTACGTACTGACGTTTGTTTAATTTATTTATTTCTACCTATGATCTTCTTTTATGTGGTTTTCTTACTTTCTATGGTTTCTTTCTTTCTTTCTTTCTTTCTTTCTTTCTTTCTTTCTTTCTTTCTTTCTTTCTATGACCTGTCCTTCTTCCTCTGGTTTTCTTTCTTTCTAATTTCTGATTTACTTTCTACGCTTTTCTTTGTTTCTATGCTTTTTCTCTTTCTTTCTTTTTTTTCATTCTTTGGTTTTCTGTTTCTTTCTTTCCTTATTTCTTTGTATGTTAGGTCTTTCTATGATGTTCTTTCTTTCTTAAATGCCATCTTTTTTTTTTTTTGGCATCCTATACTGTCAACACATTTTAAAACCTGAACTTTTCAAATCTTTCATCTTTTTCCGTTTCTCTCAACCTCGAAAAATGAATCTGCTTCTTTTCCTCCGGGTTGTTGCTTTCCTTTTTGCGAGACGGTATATTTTACGATTGAATCACTCCCCAGTCCACAGCTTTCTTTCGTCTCATGTGACACAATTTTCATGCATATAAACGCAGAACCATTGCACTTCTCAAACGAGCAGCGGCTACGTTCCGGAAATACTGTCGCCTTGGAAAATAATCCTGGTTTCAATGCACAGAAGATCCATTTGAGAGTCTATTTTCAGTGATCCGAGAACGTAAAAGTCCGTTGTCTATTCAAGTGACATGATTTATAGGGAGTCGCCTTTCAAGCATGGATTGTACAAGTAGAGGTTGTTGGGGCATATATTGTATCATTTGAAAAGCAATAGCAAAAAAGTGTTTTCAATATGTCTGGCAAAAGACATAAATTCATACGCTGTCAGCGATGTCTTTTTATTTTCATATTTCAAATACAAGAGTTAACCTTACAGACAATAACAAAAAACAAATGTGGTCGGTTTCTCATCTAGAAAACAATGCAGAGGCCAGCATATCACGAAATGTGCTTTTAGTAGGAAATTCTATTGTTCTCTTTGTTGATAACAACATAAAACCAACAAGAAAAAATAATAAAGAATTTTTCTTTTAATCTATCTATCTATCTATCTATCTATCTATCTATCTATCTATCTGATTTGTCTCATCATCTATCTGCCTGATTTGTCTCATCATCTATCTGATTTGTCTCATCTATCTATCTATCTATCTATCTATCTATCTATCTATCTATCTATCTATCTATCTATCTATCATTTGGTTCGTTATCTATCTATCTATCTATCTATCTATCTATCTATCTATCTATCTATCATTTGGTTCGTTATCTATCTATCTATCTATCTATCTATCTATCTATCATTTGGTTCGTTATCTATCTATCTATCTATCTATCTATCTATCATTTGGTTCGTTTATCTATCTATCTATCTATCTATCTATCTATCTATCTATCTATCTATCTATTAAAACAGGCTTGGGAAATAATGCTACAGATTCACAAACATAGAACTGTACCGAGTAAGAGAAACCACATGTGTTGAGCTCTACCAGCAGTAGCAACAACTAAAATGGATAGGATATGTAACTTGAAGAAAAAATAATGACATAATGTTGATGTCCCATCCTGCTTTCAATAGAAAAACTCCGAATGAATAATACAAAGACCAATAACAGTTAATGAAATTAAGAAGCATTTTTTTCCAAAAACATTTTAAGAGAAATTTTTTTAAAAATTCAACCAAGAGGGCACTGGATGCTCGGTTAACGAATGGTAAATCATTGAAGGGAATTGAATGTAGTGAAATAGCTAGTATTACCATTTTCATATATCTATCTACCTATATTCATTGCATTCGCTTACGCGCAAATACCCTTGGGACTGGTATTAATCCGTCCCTTCCTTCTAGTTCTGGGTTAAATAACAGGACAGATTGGGTTCTATCGCCTTAGCTGGCAACCAGTCTACCGCAGAAAGCAATGGCAACCTACTGCGGGATAATCTTCTGCCCAGTCAGTTATGTCTCTTTTGAGACATGATCGCCTAAGCGTGTTTCACGTATGGCACTTAACTGACTGATCTATCTGTCTAGGATGTGCGTTGTGGTGCAATGGATATAAACTCGGAACGAGAAATCGGAGAGCGGAGTTCGGATTCCAGTTAAATTCATTCCATTCCCATACGCACAAATACTCTTGGGAAAGGTTTGAATCCGTCGCTCGTCCCTCCAGTTATGAGTTAAACAGCAGGGTAGATTGAGTTCTGTAGTCTTGGCTGGCAACCAGTCTACCACAAAAAGTAATGGAAACCTACTGTGGGAAAATCTTCTGCCTAGTCAGTCATGTCTCTTTCGAGACATGATCGCCCAAGCGTGTATGCCACTTGATTCACCTGATGGATCTGCCTATCTAAGATACATACTAGGATCATACAAACATGATTGAAAGAGTCGCAAGATCTTTGAATAATTATTTTGAAATTTTTCGGTTGTGTAAAAATTCCAGTCGCACATTGAAAAATGGAATAATCAGTTATTAAACGAAGATAAGGAAAGGTTGAAACCTAGGTTGCATAAATAATTTATTTTCAAATGAAAAAATATTCAAAAGTTCTGCAATATAGATATATTGAACAGTTTTTAATACAACTGTGTAAAGGTCTAATATAATTATGACCAAAAACTAATTATCTAAAATCGATAGAGAATGATAATTATCTGTTCTATAATCTGTCTCCAATAATTTCAAGATTTGTCTGTTTATCTATTTATCGATCTCAATCTATTCATAATTTGTCTATACTTCTGAGATGAGGTAGTATTTACATTGTTTGGACTATTATCTTCATTTTTATTGAACAGGTGAAGAGGCTCATCCCTTGTTTCCTGTTTAGGATGCGGTTTCCGGTTTTCTCTTTTCCAATCTTCTCACTTTTTTTCAGTTGGAGTAGATAGACTAAACTATCGCCCGGTTCACACTCCACCCACGTCTATTGAACAGGTGAAGAGGCTCATTCCTTGTTTCCTGTTTAGGATGCGGTTTCCGGTTTTCTCTTTTCCAATCCTTTCACTCCTATGTAGCCTCCTGCACATCAGTGGCGTTACCGCCTTGCTCGAGGTGATATGATTAAAAAAATAAAATTGCCATGTTTACGACGTTTCGTGCTCTGGCCTTCTTCAAGTGCTAGGAACTTTGAACTAAATCCTTTATTTCGATCACTAGAGTATATCATTCTCATTTCATGTGAAATACTACTTCTGGATGTCACCTGGTTATCTCCCTTTAACTCAAGATTTTCAGTTATTTATTCACCACTGCTGTAGCCAGATATTGAACTCACAAATTTTCGGGAAAATTCACAGGAATTAACAAATGTCTATATCCACTGGACCATGTGTCCTTGAGTACATCAGTGTGTTAATTTCTGGGACTTATAAACCTAAAGTCGCGGTAACCATTTTTACCAGAGCACATATTGCAATCTTTGAAGCTAATGATTTCCTCTTGCACAACTACTAATAAACCATTTTCAAATATGTGAAGTGAATCTAAGTTAATTTATAAATAGTTATTTATAAAGTGGCTGCTTTTGCCGAAGATTACCGCTACTACTGAAAAGGTTAATGCTGTTATAACTAATCATTATACACGTTATATTAAATTAATTTTGCTATTAATATTCTAAAAATAATTTATATCAATCAATTTATATTAATAAACTAACAATTTATTTTATTAATATTCAAAATTAATAGTATTATTTATAATAATATATTAAATTAATTTATGATAATCCATATATAATTTTCCTTTATATAGATATATATATATATAGATATATATATATATAATATTCATTCTCTTTAAAATTCAATTTTTTCAATAAAAAATTCCCTACTGTAAAAGGGACTCTAATTTACACCGGCTTGATCTTGTTTTCTGCTAGTTTTAGAGTTGTTTTTCTATTTTTAGTGTCTTAATACAGTGTAGAAATTCCAGTTATCAATTGTAACCACCGTTCCGAAGGGAAATTACTCTATGGATCACTAAAATATTACTGTAGACAAACGATTTGCTATTTTTGTGTGTAACCCCAGTTATGTTTACATGGACCCCCGGTTGAGAACTTCATCTGTAAACGAACAGAGGGCTAAGATAGAAAATTTTATTATTACTGGCATATTCTCTAGACTTTCAGGCTATCACTTGTTTCATTCCATACGGACATCATTTACCTGGTCAACGTTTCTAATGAGCTAAATGTATCGAAGCATTCCACTAAGAATTGATCGAATGCAAACAAAAAACGTTCTCGTATGATAAAATAGAAAAGTCATAAAAATTCAAGGAAAGTAGTTCCATTGCTGTATAATGCCGCTCACTAATATATAATGACGCTTGCTATCAGTTTATAGGAATAAAAGCTATTGTCTCTAAATGATGAAAAAGTTTACCTTTAGTTAATATATTTACAAGACGCTACCAAAAATTTCAGGGAAATTTAAACCATGATCGCCTCTCCGCATATCATATTGATTTATTTCTAACAGAAGACAGAAAGTGTGACACAGTGATCCAAAGTCGGATTGGCATGGCGAGGGACGCGTTCCAGAAGCTGAGTAAAGTATTAAGAAACAGAAAATTTTCACTAGAAACAAAGAGAGTACTAGATTACTATGTGATGTCAGTTCTTTAATATGACAGTGAATGCCGGACAATGTTATCAAAGATAAAGGAAAAACTTGAAGTAACTGAAATGTGGTTCTACAGAAGGATGCTCCGGATATCATGGACCAAGCATGTGAGCAATGACGGGGTGTTGGAAAAAATGGAAACGAAAAGGAAATTAATACTGAGCATCAAGAAGAGACAACTAAAGTTCCTGGAACATGCAATCAATGAGGACGAAGGGCTTGGAGAACTTGGTACTAACAAGTTAGATAGAGGAAAAAAGAGACACAGGAAAGCAGCGGATAACATGTTTGAAGGGCCTGAGCAGGTGGATGATTGCGAGATGTTACCGGAGAAAGTGTGCTAAAAGCCACCAGGGATAGGGAGATGTGGAAGGCCATGATCGCCTACGTCCTGAAAGGACAAGGCACATAGAAGAAGAAGAAGATACTGATTTATGATTTCCAGTAACGCGTGATGTTTTGTAGAAACTGATGCCTCCGTGTAATATATTTCAAAGGACAGAGGAACAAAGAGTAGGTAAATTTCTCAGGGTAAAATCAACAGAAGCTTTGAATAGCACCTCATATATAGTAATGGTAACTTTCCAACTGATTACGACAGCTTAAGCAATGACCACCTGGCAAATTCTGGATGATTTTCTTTTTAAATGCCAAGTGCAGTCAAGATAGACATGCTTTTCCGAAGACTTCTTTTTCTTGACTATCTATCAATTGCAAGGATTTCTTGGAAAGAGAGTGGAGTAATTTCCCATTGATTTTCCATTGGTTAAAATTGTGTTGATTCTGCTAAGTTGTCTGCGATACTTGTCTAAATAGCGCAGTTTAACCGATGAGTGGAAGGGAAGAAAGAGATTCATGCCTTTTCCATTCTCAATAGTGCGAAAGTGAACAGAGAAAGTGCTCCACGATTCCAATTTCTGTCCTGATAGCCGTTAGACTAACAGCAACAACTAATTTTATTAACACAAATTTAGAGAAATTAACACGCTATTTGGAAAACATTAAACAGTTTATTCTGTTACTACACGATTGTTCTAGAAAACTCGAGTCCAGATACGTATATATATATATATATATATATATTTCGAGCTCTCACGCGGTGTGACGTCATAGAACCGCATTACAAATTTGCGAACTGCGTTTGTTATTTTTGGTAACTGTTGCCGTTGCTTAGCGGAGTTTTATGTCAGCACAAGATAAAATCGTCGCTGATGGTGGATGTTTTTGTGTTAACGTCCTTGTAATCTCTCTGAAGATGGCTCATGTGAGCCGAAAGGTTACAAGCAACTTAATAAAAATTATCCAAATGTTGGAGAATTTTTGTCTTTATTTTCAGCTGAAATTAAAGCTAAGATACTATGTTTAGAACGGCTTATGATTAAACATAATAGACATTCATTTTCTCTTGTATTTAACAGTATATGTTTAGAAAATTATCTGCTGCCTCGATATACTATATATATATATATATATATATATATATATATATATATATATATATAGTCATCCGCAGACAGATCTGTTTCGCTGTATCCCAGCTCATCAGTACGGTTAGACTCCGATTGCTTTTAACCTAGGATTAAAACTCAACCGAATTGGCGTCAGTCGGCGATTCTACCAATAGCCAGAGTGCTCTAATTCATTACTGAATGAGCGATGCATATATATATATATATATATATATATATATATATATCAGGTAACGATATATATTTTTATATATCAAGAACAGAATTGTGGAAATTGTATGACAAAGTGGAATTGTCAGGCGTTTCGTATATCAGGATATCAGCACGGAAGTAAACTTTTACACTTTAATTGTTTAAAAAAATATGATTTATTGCAATTATTTACTCTATTTACATTGTCATTATTTTACTATTGTCACCATTTCCGTTGCCATGTTCACGACATTTCAGTCTTTGTACGCTTCTTCTTCAGGTGAATAAAATTTCGAACTGAACCCTTTATTAGATTGTTCTAAATTCACGAGCTATGCCTCTCCAATATGTACCAGTATCAGTTATCTCTCTTTAACTTGACTTTCTAAATTGTAACCCGGTCTTAAACTCACGACTCTTTGGGCCACTGGATTCAACCAACGCTATTATTTACTGGGCCCTGTCTCCTTAAGGACATCAGTGTATGAATTTGGGTATTTATAAACGTAATGTCTCAGTAACCTTTTTTTACAACAATTCTTTTGTTTTTGTTATTGTTTTTCTCTATCTCACCGTATTATTGGTTCCCAAGTTTTATTCATTTCTATGCACGGCCTACTTAGCAGATTTTTGTGGTCTAGCATATGCACTGATTCCTTCAGTTTTCGTTTTTTACAGTGGTATTTTCAATCTATTATTTAAACATTATTCCACAGCAAGCGATGATCTCTCTTTTTCATCAATATGTAGTTAGATGCGCATAATTTTCTTATTCTTGCTTTACGACTTTACGGTGTTTTTGCAGTCTTATCTTTAAAGAGAGGTCCGTTTCTCTTTTATATTTCCTACCTCAGCTGCACTGAATGGCGTACACACAGTCCTTATTCATGTTTTTCTCTATAGAATGCTTTACTCGGAAGAAGTGTCTGCAAGGTGCTGAAACATTTTTCAAGGTCTTCCTGATGTTAAAAGGACCACAGATCTATTGTATTTTTTCTGATAATCTCTTCACATAGAATAGACAGTCTGAGGCTGTTTTCTGAGCGTTGTTATTCTCTTGCACCCTTCTATCCCAGTTTGTTGGAGCTGCTGTCACGTACCCAGGGTAGTTGTTACGTTGTAGAGTACTGCTTATATTGACCATTTCTTATTCGTATATCTTTGGGTCACCACTTATGACGTTTGCACAACTTTGTAAGCAACGGACGATGTCTTGAATCTATGCTCTGTTCGAGATATTGCTACATCCAGTAATGATAGTTTGCTGTTCTTTTCTTTCTCCGTTGTGAACGGTATCGATGATCTTATTGATTCCACATGGTCTTGTCTTAACTGGATCTTTTCCTGGAGTGGCCAGAGTATGATGGTGTCATCTACGTATCTCAGTCATAGTTAACTTCAGTGAGTTCTAATTTCATCTCTCCGAAGTATTCCATGTATATGTTATCCATTGCTGATAATGGAGAACCAATTGCTAAGTTTCATCTTACTGATATATGTCTGATCCAATTACGAAGTGTGCTATTGGTGTACAGAAAGTCAGCATCTCTATCTGGTTATCTATTAGTGTACTGATAGGTTCTCCTAGGGATGATCAAAGACCACTTCCAACCTAAAGCATACAGGCAGTTGTCCCAATGTTACAGAAAGCTACCTTACATATATGGTCTCCCCAAAATTCGCAAAAACACTATTACGCTTATGCCAATTGTTAGCTTCCAGTCCTCTGAGTCTCTTCAAGTAAAGTCACTATCATATGTTCGCAATTCCGTTCACTTCCTGGAATCAATCAAAGATCTAATCTAACCAGATGGTGAGCCTGGACTGATTTCGAAATTTCTGATGACACTTTGGCACAAATATCTCCAGGTATTTCTATCCAGAACAACTCGCTTGAAGTTAGTATGGGACACATTGATAGCTGAGATGCTACTCTTTAACTTGTCTGTATATCTGAGCCACAGCCGTCCAAATATCCTTTGTCCCCCGTCATGCTGACTATACATGAGGACCTTAGGTAATCTGTTTTCACTCATCCTTGCAAAATGACCAGCCCATAAATAGAATTATTAAATAAAAATAAATTCCCGTTTTATATATTTTAAAACAAAAAAGAACAAGAAGGAAAGAAATTTAGAGCTCTAGTTCTTTCTGCGAAGAATAAATTCACAACACACCAGTCGTGAAAGAGTTTGTTCTGAAAGCGTTATTCTTTCTTCCCAGAGCCTCCTGATACGCATCTACTAAACTAATTTCTTGCATAATATCATGGATCCAATACGTAAGTACTGTGACTAATACGTTGAAACTATTAATTACCTTAGACCAGTATACTCAATTCTAACACCAGATGAGAACAAAAACAGTAATGACTTGGTAGGTCAGTATTTCGATTGAAAGATCTCTCATTACTAAGTAATTTTTAATCATTTCACTGCGAGCAAGGCAGAAATGCGACTAGTACTCATGGGGTAACAGGGAATAAAAGTGAGTAAAAGGACTGAGTATAGGGAGGACTGAGGAAATAACAATTGACGAAGAGATTCAAGAAGATAGAAAATGGCGATTGATGCTTCATTTAAAATTTATAAGATTATACTTATCAGGGAAGCAAGTAAACGGAAAAGATTTCCATAGGCGGTAAGTGCGAGAAAAGAAACTATTCGAGTAGAAATGGCGGTTGCATTTAACTAAGTCAACAGTAAACGAGTGGGACCTAAATGACAGTCTAGTAGCACGCTTAAATTCATGTAGTCTGGGCACCAGGGAAAATCTCGTCAGAGACAATCTAGTCCTTAAGCCCATTCACTTCCAATCGAGCATAAGCCATTGACGAGTCCTTCCCACCGGTGAGGGGCTCATCGATGATTCTGTAACTTGTTTTCTTTTTACATGTAATTGTGTTAACCCTACGCAAACTTTATCTCTCGGGTGAGGCAGATGGATTGCCAACCAAGGCTATAGAACCCAATCTATCCTGATATTTAACTCATAGCTGGAGGGAGAGATGGGTTAATATTTTTTCCAAGGGTATTTGTGCGTAAGTGGAGGCTACGAATTCAACTGGAATTCGAACTCGTCTCTCCGATTTCTCATTCCGAGCTGATACATAACGGAGATCTACCAGTCCAATCTCGTATTGCGTTTAAATTCGAAAAGTCTATATACCAAAGAGGAAATTTTATTGGAAAAATTATCATGAGAATATTTATAGAGATGGTACGGGGAAGATATGAAGCAAACAATTAGGTTGTTGTAAACATTAAGAAAATATTAAAACGTTTATCACGTGGACAGCGATATCTATATATATATATATATATATATATATATATATATATATATATATGTGTGTGTGTGTGTGTGTGTGTGTGTGTGTGTGTGTCAGAGTAAATAAAGTGCAAACATTGTGTCTGCTTATTTTTGACAAAATCCGTTCATACGCACTAACATATATTAACAAGATGTCTTACATTACACATGTCTAACCATTCGTCCAATTCTAGACATCTGCAACAATATTTCCGTCTACATTCACAATATAAAAAATAATGGTCGATAACACAACTATCCTACACCAAGAAAACAATAAAAGCAAACTATAGATCCTCGAGGCAATATTCATTAAAACTTAAGCCGTCAATTAATAGAATCAGCTATGAATACTGTAGTAATGTTCTAAAATGTCTATAAAAATTTTTTTCATGCTTTAACACGTACATGATCATGAGATTACAACATAAAAAATTCCATTTTGGATAATTTTCTACGTTCTAATAAACGTTAACCGGTATATGTGAAGCAAGAAGAAAATTTACAGTAATTTTTAGGAACACAGTATTGCGGTTAGTTTTGTTACTACAACTCACACCCCTGAAGATGGTCTCGGAAAGAGATTGAAAGTACTTGGGAACATCGAGATATGAATAATAAGATCATCTGTCAAATTACAGCTCATTTCTGATATCTTTTAATTATAATTCACGAAAGATTATCCGGGGGTATGAACAGATTTTATTAAAAATAAGCAGATACAATATTTGCAATTTATTTAATCTGACATGTCTAAAAGAAAATTTGCTGCCTAAATACAAAAATGCATATGGATGTGTGTGTATGTGTGCCCACTGTAAGAAATTCAAGATGAATTGGCCTAATAACAAAATGAACTTTATAAAATGAACCTCCTGCTGAAAATGTTTATATACAACTTTTACAGTGATAAGAGAATTTCAGTAACAACTTTTATATTCGGAGGGCGGATATTTGACGACTGTGCATACATACATGGCTGTAAGCAAACCATCTGTTGACTAATTTTATTTCCTGTCAAATTTCGTATAATAAAGGCCCCACTACTTCCCGTGCATGAATGGGGACCGGAAGATTCTACGCAGGAAGCAGTGAAATCTTAAGTAATCACCCAGCATGCCACAGAATCAACGTTGAGTGTGTGAAACATCGAATTAAGACCAGACTTTCTTTTCAGCATTCGTCCATATAAAGACATGTTGTGGGCACAGAAAGTTTCCGAAATTCAAATCAGGAGTCAAGTTTCATTATAGGTAACAAAGAAATAATAAACTAGCCATATATTGTACTCGTTTCGTGGGGATCGCCTGAGAAAAAATAAAAAATAGGAAATTGAAAAATTAGAAACTTTAATTGCAGAAATACGTATAGCTATGTTTGCATGGTCCGTGGAGCAAAAATATGAAATAATGCACAAACATCTGCATCATATAAAAGAAAAGCTACTTAAACTGATAAACGACATTTACTTACTTGGAAAATATATTAGAATACTCTAGAATTTATACTGGGAACAAAACACCTGTCTACGAATATAAATAAACTGAGTAAGTACGTGGTGCAGTGGATGTCGGATCGGAAAGAGAAATCATCGGGGAGCCGAGTTCGAATTCCAGTTGAATTCCTTGCTTTCACTTACGCGCAAATACCCTTGTGAAAGGTATTAATCCGTCTCTTCCCTCCAGTTATGGGTTAAATAACAGGACAGATTGGGTTCTATAGCCTTGGTCGGCAACCAGTCCACCGCAGAAAGCAATGGCAACCTACTGCGGGATAATATTCTGCCCAGTCAGTCATGTCTCTTTTGAGACATGATCGCCCAAGCGTGTATCACGTATGGCACTTAACTGACTGACTGACTGACTGACTGACTGACATATACAAGATGCAATAGGCAAATTGTCGGTTTTTTTATATTTTTCATTTTGCACATGCGGGTTGTTTGCGCTTTGTTTTGTCGAAAGGCAAAGAACACTAGAGTCACTTGGGCACTGTTTATGGAGAAAAAAGCTCCATAACGCTACTCACTTTGCCAGAAATTTGGAAACGACATGCTGTGCTGTTTTTTGTTGTTGTTTTTTTTAATCGTTTCATCCCAGGCAAGGCAGTGCTACAATTGATGCGCAAGTGCGGGGGCTATATAAGAGAGTAAAATTTTAAGCAGGAGAAAAGCAAAGAGAAAAACGAACCAGTTACAGAAGGTGTCAGAGAAAGAGCAAGAGAAGGATGGGAATAGGTGTGAAGACAATTGCGAAGGTAGAGAGAAAGGAAAAACAAAAAAAAAAAGATATACGGGGTGATGTAGAAAGGACTGAAGTCAAGTGGAAAAGAGATGGGAATTGACATTGCATTTAAATTCCTAGCGCGTGTAGCTATCAGGAAAGCAAGAATATGAAAGGGAATTCCACAGGCGGGAGGTGCGAGAAAAGAAGCTGATGGAGTAGAATTGTCGGCTGCATTTAGTTGATCTAACTGTAAATGGATGGGGCGTCGTTGCCAGTCTGGTTGCACGAGTACATTCTCATGGTGGGGGTACCAGTGACTTAAGTTCGCCGTAGCAGAAGTCATGAAAATATTTGTAGAATAGACGGAGAGAAGTCACATTCCGCCGGTGAGAAAATGGCTGGAGTCGAGCTGCCAAGTCAGGACCTATCATATTACAGATTTTCCTTTGGAGACTGTCAAGAACACTGAGATGAAGAGCAGGGGTGCCTGACTATATATGACAGAAGTATTTCATGCACGGACGGATGGTTGTTTGGCACTCACACTGGAAGCACTAAGTGCTTTGAGAAGGTAGTGTTTCCCTGGGTTAGAAATTTGGCTACTGAAAGATTATATGCCTGGCAACTAGACTCTGCATCATAATACAGAAGCAGGAGAACCCAGACTGTTAGACAACTTATTCGACCATACCACCCCTTACATTTTTCCATCTAACTTCCCAGACTGCAACGCCTCTTGATTATGTGTGGGGCGCAGTTGAGCGAGAGACCAACAAAACTCCTTGAATGAACTGAAAGTAAGGATTATGGCAGCATTCACCAACTTAAACAAGGAGACTGTCCAGAAGAGATGCAGGGGATTCCGATTTTAGTATTTAAAATATATTTGTGTGATTTTGGCAAATATATTTGTTAAAATGAAATGTGAGTGTTATTTTCATTTTTTTCGTAATTTACCGACAAATCACACATTATATAGACGTTAAAAATTACACTAAGTACAACTGACAATTAAGGGATACAAAATTTTCGCAAATTTTGACGTCATTCTGGGGGAGGGGTTATCCAAATCTGTGAAAGTGTTTTGCTTATGCTAAGTTTTAAGAAAATGCACAATATAAATTTCACTATTTTTATCCATAAGGTTGAATGTGTTAAAATTATTCAATTTTTTCACGGGAGAACTGTCAAGCCCGATATTACATTGCTGAGGACTTGTTTCTTTGTTTCTAATGTAATTCTTAATACTTTGCTTAACTTTTAGAAAGCGGCCTTTTCTATTTCAAAGTGTCTTCAGATCTCGGTGTCACATTTCTATAACTCTATTTTCAGATGACTGGTATTAATTTTAAGTGATTTTCAAGATCAGAAGAGATTTCTTTAAATCTGGAGAATACAATTATTTTTGTCGGGAAAAGTAGTCAAAGTCTAAAAAGTGGAAAATACAGATTCCAGTATACAATGAGTGAAAATTTATTTTTGTCGGGAGAAGTAAGCGAATTTATCAAAGCTTGTCAGTCGAAATATTTGCCACTGGGTTTTGGCGATATGTGAACCTAGGTCAAAATACGGCCTAGAAGATTTCCGGTTTAGGAACAGGAGGACAATAACAGATAGTAAGTTTTTTCCTCTTCTATTGGTAATCGAAATGGTTAAATGATATTACTTACATGTCCAGATGGTAAGTCATATATAGAGAGGGGGAAATAGAAATCCAGTATCTAACTTCAACACCACAGGTTTGTATCTTTTTAATAAAACTGGGATGAAAAACGAAATTCAGTGAGACGAGAACCAGCGATGAATGGATGCAGACCAGCTGAAATAGCCTTCCCCCAGTGATATTATAAGAGACGGTCAGTTCAAATTCAACGAGCTGAAAGTTGAATAAACCATCGTCCCGTGGAGATAATAGATCACGAATATTAACGAAATATGAAATACCAGCCAACTGATGTGTTTTGCGTCCCGTAGCTTTGACTTGCTTGTAATTTTGAATCTATTTGATATATATATATATATATATATATATATATATATATAATTTTAGAAAAGATTTTTTATTTACTACAATTTCAATGGGTAATACATATTTAACCGTATAATGATGTTATTATTGCGGCTCGTCATACCCAAATGGTACAGCAATTGATCCTCAAAATATCAATATATTGGGAATATTTTGAGGATCAACTGTTGTACCATTTGGGACTGACGAGCCGTAATAACATCATTATGAGGTGAAATATGTATTACCCATTGAAACTGTAATAAATCAAAAATCTTTTCTAAATTATATTACTCTGTTAAATTAAATAAATGAATTTAACATTGAGTTCTTTTGAGTTCATCTCTATCGGAATTTACCTGGATCCTGGATAGTATATCAAGTGTGCTACGTTATATATATATATGTATACCGTAGCGTGGTAGTCTTAAATTTAGTTTTTCGTTACATACCGTTCCTATGCGTGTCTGGTCTAACCTAGTCGGATGATGACAAGTGATCCAGCTTTGGACGCTCCGAGATCAACAAATACAACGTGGGCGAAATCGACCGAAGGTTCAGAAAGGTTGGCTGTACTGAGCCAGAGGCCGTGTTATATTTTCATTAACTAATATTATTCAGTTGACCTAATGAATATTTATGAGCGTTTTATATTTTTCTAGTAACCAACAACATTTTGTTTTTGTTTATAGATTCGTTACTTCAAATAATTTTTTTTTTTTTTTGCCGTGATAATGTCCGTCAGTGGACGAAACTCATCAACCAAAACTAAATATGGTTTTCCTCTTCTCTCTTTCTTTTAATCATATTTGAATTCCGTAAAAATTATTTAACTTAACCAATTTTGTTTGTTTACTGAAATTCCTTTTTCCGTGATGTTGATGACGCTAAAAATGTTTTGATCGATCTACTCTTCAACCCTTGTCAAGTGTGTAATCTCTCAGGCATATAATAATAATAATAATAATAATAATAATAATTGGGCAATGTGCAAACATTATGGAAAAGCTGTAAACAAACACTGGTATGAACATCACCCAGCACCGGTTACAGAAATAGAAGATGTAACCATTCCATGGGATTACACCATCTACACAGACAGAAAAAATTGAAGCAAACAGGCCAGACATTATTGTTAAAAACCAGAAGTAGAAAACTTGTCTATTAATTGATATGGCTTGTCCAGCGGATTGTAACATAGCAATCAAGGAATTTGAAAAACTGTCAAAATATAAAGACCTGGAAATTGAAATAAAAAAAATGTGGAAATTAAAAACAAGAGTTGTGCTAGTGATAGTAGGTGCACTTGGAATGATAAAAAATGGAACAAAGCAACACATTGAAAGAATCCCTGGAAACCCCAGCTTAAGAGATATACAAAAAATTGTCTTATTAAGTACAGCCCACACACTAAGGAAAACTTTATCTATGTAATGCTGGGGATGATAGGGAAGATAGAAAAAACATGAAATGGAGCCATAACAACACGCCACGACCTGCCTTAGGTCTCCCCGCAGACTTGGTTGGTAGTGAGACCAAAGCAGAAATCGAAATATGATGAAAAATGACATAATAATAATAATAATAATCTTCTTTCTTCTTTCGCGGTTTTTTAATCTTTTTTATAAAAATACTTTTTTTTTCTTTTCGATACGGAATGTAGCGACTGAAGCTTTGTATTCCTAACACCGAAAACACAAAAACGTATTCAATTAACCAAAATCCCCCCCCCAGCATACCACTTACATTAATTTATCCAAATACCAAATTATTTGTCGAAAAGTTCAAAGCTGAAAAATTGCTTAGAAAATATAATTAGTAGCCGTATTCTTGAAACATCAAATACATTTTTTCTTAATGTCATAGAAAATTAGCCTAAAGTGCTTTTTATGAAGTTTAAGTATTACAGAATGAATTGTTTCCCTTTAACTCAATTTTCTACGTTACTTGTTCACACTGCTGTATTCATGGATTGAACTCACAACTCTATGGGTCAAGTTACTGGATTCTAACTGAATGATATTCCCAGTGATCGAAATAAGGCGTTTGGTTCGAATTTCCAAGCACCTAAAGAAGACAGGAGTGTACAAACGTCGTGAATGAGGACAACAGTCCGAACAATGTAAGTAATATGAACACTACCTCATCTCAGGAGTATAGACAATATTTGAGAATGGATTTTATTCTTTTTCAGAAACTATAAATGAAAGAAATATAAAAAATCAGGTTCTTGAAAATGCTTTCCGCAATATTTTTTATTTTAGATAAGTACGTTCTGTTAGTAATAGTCCTGGGTATGACGGCGAACTACATCTCGCAGCAAGGCTTCTGATCGGGAAGTTTTGAAGAGCATGAAACCGTCCCTTAATTGCTGTTGTTCCATAATCTAGGATGGTAGCACCTGTTATTGTCCCAGATATGGAGAAATAGTGAATCCCCAAACAGAAGCAAAACACGATAAAATTTCCAACAATATCTATTTATAGTAAAATAACAAATACATTTCATTTATAGTTGAAGGCATACAACTACGTTCAAAATATTTAGATTTCAGATAATTAAGGCCATAGAGTTTGATATGTCGCTTAACAAAAACAAGCAATTAAACAACCATATAACCAATATAAAAAGCTGCATCAAAAGGCCCTATGCATATTACCTACTAATGAAATTAAATTTAATTTTAAAATTTCATTATTTGTTTTAAATGATTAATACTTAGCATCGGATTACGCGCATTGACAAGGAAGAGGAGTTGCTGCGTATTTTTTTTTCATTTTCATCATTAGACTATGGACATTACACCTTTTATGTTAGATAATTTAATATGCAAAAGGTTTATCTGACATTATTTATCCTTGCTCTAATACACTTAAGAACAGAATGAATCTGTCTGTTCTCTCTCCAGCTGTGGGTTAAATAGTAAGGTAGACTGGGTTCCCTAGTGTTGCATCTTAAAATACTTAAAAGTAGGAAAAACTAAATTCAAGACCAGGTAAAACACAACAGGAAAGGATTTTACTACCTTTCTAAATTAGTTATGATAATTCACAGATATTAGAAAAAGAAACTGGCGCGTTTTTTTTATATTTAGAAGGAAAATATTTGACGCAAGGAAGACTTTCTTGCTTATTCATAGATTTTTTTCTTTTAAGCAATAAATAAACAAACTAAAACCGCATTAAATAACAAGCTGTTCTATTTAACAGTCGTTTTCAATACTGACAAAGGATATAAGGGCTATTTGTCTCTCACTTCTCATGCAGGTGAGTTGATTATAAGATTGAAGAACCCATCGATATACGCGTTCATGTTTTTACTTGCATATCTCTATGAGAAACTAATGACAAAAGCACAAGTAATCTAGATTACATAGGTAGTCGAACCAAAACACGAGACCCATGGACTGAAGATTGTGTAAAATCAAATAACAGGCTGTTGCTGCATTGGTTTTTGGCTTCAATATACACTTTTAAATTTACATACACTCTACCCCTTATATTGAACACTTTTATTGATAAATGTATCATACCTTACAAGTATATTTTATTATATATATATATATATATATATATATATATATATATATATATATATTAGTTAGTTTTGGGTCGTAATTAAATTAAACCAGTACACAGTTGTATTAAAAAGTGTCGAATAAAATTATATTATAGATCTTTTGAACATTTTTATTTAGAAATGAGTTATTTCCGTAACCTGGGTTTCAACCTTTAGGTATCTTCAGGCGATTTATAGTAACTGATTTTTCCGTTTTTCAAATTTAGGAACTGGAAGTTTTAAATAACCAAAAATTTTCAAAATTAGAAGTTATTTAAGGATCTTAGAACACTTTCATCCATGTTTCTATGATACTAGTAGGACCATTTAATAAGCATTTAGCACCGTATTGCTACTCATAGAAGGGTAAAATCAATTACTATAGTATGAACAGAGGTTGAAAGTGTGTGCCGGGTGGATCGGATCATTTCGTTTCTGAAATTACGAGGATATTTGAAATCCCTCGATTTATGTCTACCGAGAATACCGAGGCAGACCCTCCTTGATGATCGTATGGCTGGATTTGTCTCTTGTAACTGGTGGTACCTGACAAATATCGAGCAGGTCAGTTCTGCGATCCTTAACTTCTGCGAACATAAAATTCACGAAGATGCTTCTGTTAACACGAGGTTAAGTAGAGAAAACCAGGCTAGTTGTGTCGCTAGTTGGACGCTGAATACTGGTCAATGTTTGGCTTTGTCTGGCGACTCTCGGTTTCAGTCGTTTTTGGATGATAGTAAAGTTCGGGACAGACTCAATACTGTCATAGACCCATGTTGTCCACAAAATACTGTTCATGCTGGTAGCAGTAATGTAATCGTTTTAGCTACACTACCGGCCATAATTATTAGGCAGCCCCAATTTTTGAAAAGAAATCATGTTTCATACTATTTGTAGTGGATAATTCTAAATAAAAATAGAATGGTTCTTTTGTTATTATTACTTTGCAAAACTTTACAAGGCAAGGAAGCAAAGATGAACTTGTCCGAATCACCCTAAATATTCTTTATTCTTTCATTGCAATATAGGTAATTATTAAATATTTATAAATTCATTTGATACACATGTTATTGTGCAATATTAACAAAAAAACTATTCTGTTTTCATTTACAATTATTCACTTGGCAATAAATATTTAAAAATAGTATGAAATACATCTTTTTTTAAACATTGGGGTGGCCTAATAATTATGGCCGGTAGTGTGTGTTCGCGTGGAAGCGCTTAGGTCCATTGATTCTCTTTAAATCCATTGGACTGCATATGCCTTAATATTATGACAGCAAATAATGCAATGAAACACTGGTTCCTGTACGATCATCGAAGTTAAGAAACTTCGAGCCTAGTCATCACCTAGAAGGGTGACTTCTTGATCATGACGAGCATTTTTCAGCACCCTCTTCTGTATATCAATGTGTGTATTATCAAATGCGTTCGTGACCTCAGGGCGCTGAAATATTGTAAAACTAAAATACCTGCGTCATTCAAACAAAGCGTTTTAGATTTTCCTGAAAAATAAAATGAATGTAAAAGAAGAGTAAGGAGGTAAATAAAAAAAAAGAAAATTCGATGACTTTTCATTTGCGCACATGAATGCAGTTCAGGATGATGAAATTGCTCTTTTGTTACTGAAGGTTCCTTCTCATGTAACGCCCGAGTATCTATTCTTAAATACCTGAATCAAGTTCTCATGTTTCAAGGAGTTGAGTTCTGATCTATACGCTCAAATGCAAAGGGCCATATTTCTGAAATCAAATATTGAGCGTATCTTTGCTCCATTTTAGAATATATAAATGTATAAAATACAAAATGTGGCACATGGCCGAAAAATGGGGAGGGTTGAGGATTGTTGACACTGTCTATCCTAACCCTAGCTAATCACATTCACGGCCAAATCACTCTTAACAATTTCTTCATTTTTTTTTTTTTTATAAGCGTTTCACCCCGAGCAAGGCATGTCACTGCCACTACTGTGCAGGGGGCTACGTAGAGTGGAGAAAGGCTGATTAAATATAGGAAATAACAGAGGGTGGGTGATAGGCGGGTGAGGATACAGAGAATGAGGGTTGGGTAGATGAGAGTGTTGTGAGAATAGTTGGGAGTTAGTGTGATAGGAGGTGTCTATTGACCCTACATTTAAACACCTGGAGATTGTAACTGTCGGGAAAGCAGACTTGTGGAAGGGAGTTCCACAGGCGGGAAGCTCGAGAAAAGAAGCTGTTGGAGTAGAATTTACGGTTACATCTTATTTGTTTAACTGTAAAAGAGTGGGACCTAGTTGCTAATCTAGTATCTCGTACCACGAAAATTCGTACTTCATCTTACAATCCTACATATACCACA
Source organism: Ascarosepion bandense (assembly GCA_037127315.1). NCBI lineage: Eukaryota > Metazoa > Mollusca > Cephalopoda > Sepiida > Sepiidae > Ascarosepion > Ascarosepion bandense. The sequence goes on from JBBBDQ010000484.1 coordinate 10,391,163, forward strand.
ACACCACATATTCACAGGGGAATCTAAAAAGGGGTAACAAACCCATGAAATAAAAACTTTATTAAACCAGTCCACAGTTGTACTAAAAAGTGTCGAATAGAATTATATTATAGATCTTTTGAACATTTTTATTTAGAAATGAGTTATTTCCGTAACCTGGGTTTCAACCTTTAGGTATCTTCAGGCTATTTATAGTAACTGATTTTTCCGTTTTTCAAATTTAGGAACTGGAAGTTTTAAATAACCAAAAATTTTCAAAATTAGAGAGAAGTTATTTAAGGATCTTAGAACACTTTCATCCATGTTTCTATGATACTAGTAGTACCATTTAATGAGCATTTAGCACCGTATTGCTACTCATAGAAGGGTAAAATCAATTACCATAGTATGAACAGAGGTTGAAAGTGTGTACTGGGTGGGTCGGATCATTTAGTTTCTGTACAATATAATACAAAATATATTTAATAATTTCTCGATATGAAAATGAGAGAGGGAGGGGATGAATAAACCAAAAACAAATTAAAATAATACAAAATAATCAAACTAAAATAAACAAATGTTAGTAAAACCAGTTCATTCAACAAAAATTTAGAGTGGCTGCTGTATTCCACCAAACGGCGAAATCAAGTAGCAAACTCCCGAAGGAAAGAGAAAGGATAGCATAAATAATTGAATGGAAAAAGCAAAGACTGGCCCAGTCAAGATGAAAACGTGGGGCTGAAAACAAACTGGGGAGGTTGGGAATCTCGATTTGGATCATAACAAAAGAGAAAACTGGGAACAGGCTAGGGACAACATTTACTCACATTAATTAGATACACAAAAGAAGTCTAACTTAACCAGGAGTGGGTTTGCAGGAAATCGCCCCGTTGTGACATAAGAGACTTTAAAAAAATCAAGGCTGGCCCTAATTCACGCGAACAAGACTTGCTACATTTACCCACCTTTCGCTGAAATCTGTCTATGTCGAAAGCTTTCTATCAAATCTGATCTTGCTCCGTTTTAGAATAACGTGTTTACAACGTGGATATTATTTATATAGACTGGTCCACTCGTAAAGAAAACAAATGATAAAAAAATGATTTTGTACATTAACATTCTTTAGACATATTTTAGACCACGACGTTTGTTATAATCGAAAAATACTGATTTTTATCATTTTAGAAAGGGTTCTAACATCGATACACAGGATGCGAAGAAAGTAACGCTCTTTTTATAGATTAACTTTTATTGATCAAAAATAAATTACAACAAAATATATAAGTATTGACGCATCAAAACAAGATAATTTTTTAATGACTGACAAACTATATAAGTTCAAAATGCTCCCGTTCATATTCAATAAACGCTGACCCGTATCAGCAACTCTTACTTACAATTCAAGTATGTTTTCCGCTAGAACCATACACGGTTTTGCATTCAGAGTTTCACTCCTATACGTGTTGCCAACCGAGGCTTATTTTCTCTAATCATTTCATGCCAAAGAAAGCGATACAGCTACCAAGATGCAAGCGGGTTTTATTTTTTTTTAATCATTTCACCCCGAGCAAGTTTGGTAGCAAAATCAAACAGAGGCAATAATTTAAATATTTGGGAAGTGTTTAAACAGAAGATGGAAAGGTGCATTATCATAGCAAAAGATATCTTCCAAAAGCTAAGCAAAGAATTAAGAAACAGAAATATTTTGTTAGAAACAAAAAGTACTGAACTGTTACACAATATCAGTCCTATATGGCCATGAATGCTGGAAAATCTCCTTTCTTTCTTTTTTTTAATCATTTCACCCCGAGTAAGGCAGAAATGCCACTGATGTGCGGGGGGCTACATAACTGTAAAAAGAGTAATTAGAAAAGAGTGAGGAGTACAAACTAGTTAGAAAGGAGCAATAGAAAGCTGAGAATGCAGGTGCGATGACAGATCCATAGGTGGAGAGAAAGGGAAGGTTATACGAGGGTGGGAAGAAAGCTAGAGTCCAGTGGTTATTAGATGAGTATTGACTTTGCATTTACATTTCTGGAGGTTGTAGCCGTCAGGAAAGCAAGAATATGGGAGCGAGTTCCACAGGCGGGAAGTGCGAGAGAAGAAGCTGCAGGAGTAGAATTGTCGTTTGCATTTGGCTAACCTGACTGTGAATGGGTGGAACCCAGTTGCCAGTCTGGTTGCACGAGTAAACACCTGTTGCAAAGGCACCAGTGACTTAAGTTCGTCCAAGCAGAAGCCATGAAAGTATTTATAGAACAGACAAATGGAGGCCACATTTCGACGGTGGGGAAGTGGCTGCAGTCGAGCCGCCAGATCAGTACCTATCATATTACAGACTCTCCTTTGGAGCCTGTAAAGAACACTGAGGTGAGCGGCAGGGGCGTCTGATCATAAATGGCAGCAGTACTCCATGCACGGCCGGATGGTTGACTTGTATATATGCAGGATGGATTCAGGCGGAAAAAAACATCCTGGATCGACATAGTGACCTAACCTTCTTAGCAGTGGATTTAGCTATGGATTCACTAGTTACTGAGTGTGAGAGAATATGAGAAAAAGAAATTATTATGACGCGAGAACAATAGAAGAACAAGAATTAAGAAAAGGAGATAACGATTGACATTGCATTTAATTTTTTGAAAATTAAAGCCGAATCAAGAGCAAGAAGTGAGAAGTTCGAGAGAAGAAACTTTTTGCATAAAACTTAAAATTACATATAAACATTTCAACTGTACGAAGGTGAGATCTTGCCGCAAATCTTGTACTGCGCCTCATTTCGTAATGTCGGGGTACCAAAGAGGAAAGGTCATCAGAACAAAAATCAGGGAAATATTAATAAAAAAGACAGGAAATCTACGTTACCGCAGTGAGAAAGTAAATCAAATCGAGATGCTAGGTTAGGACAGATAAAATTGTAGATTCGTCTTCAGATATAAGATGCACTTATAAATACGTAGCAGAATCGCAAAAGCAGATATGGCAGCAATGAATAAAACTAGTAAATTATACCAGTCTGTCCTGCTATTTTACTGATAGTTTCGTTGAATGTTTATTTTAAAAGAAAGTTTGGCCGTTTATATATTGGCGTAGCATAATCTTTCTAATTTTATTTTTTCTGTTTGTTCATGGTTTAGAAGAAAGCAATTAACAAACCTGAAGATTTTATTTTTTATTCTGTATTCTTTATAATCATTTCACCTCAAGCAAGGCAGCAGGGCCACTGGTGCGCGAGAGGTTACAGTGACAGAAAAAAAAAACAAGGTACAGGGATGTCAAAAAAGGTTAAGACATGTACGGGATACAAGTATATAGAAGATAGCAATTGACGTTACATTTAAACTACTGGGGTTTATTAGTTATTAGGTAAGGAAACAAACAGAAGGGAGTTCCACAAACGGGATTTTCGGGAAAAGAAACTGTTAGAGTAGAAGTGAAAGTTACATTAAACTATTTTGACGGTAAAAGAGTGAGACCTAAATGTCAATATCGTAGCACGTGTAAATAAATGTGGTCTGGGAACGAGGATAAAAAGGTTCGTCAGTGCAGTTACCATGAAAATAATTAAGACATAGGGAAGCCACGTCACATCGGTGTAAGAGTGATTGAAGGCGGGCTCCCTTCGTCAGGATCAATTCTATTTCAGATACTCTGCCTAACCAGATATGGCAACAGTATTCAATGCACGGACGAATAAAAATTAGAAATAAAAGTAAGGAAAATATAGAACATTTTAATAATAAAAGGATATAGGATTGTGGGTTCAATACCAGACTACAGCAGTGGTGAACAAATAACTTAGAAACTGAATGCATGGTCATCAGCAAAAAGAAGACTCCAAACTGCTAACTACAGGTCGGAGAAACTAAAATAAATCAAATAAAAACATTTAAATACCTGGGAGGAGTTCTGACAGAGGATGGAAAGTGCAACAATGAGATCCAAAGACGCATTGGCATGGCCAAGGACGCATTTTAAAAGCTTACCAGAGTAAAGAGAGACAGGAAAATCTCATTGGTAACAAATAAAAGGGTGCTGGAGTGCTATGGGATCTCTGTCCTTGTGTATGACAGTGACTGTTAAACAATCTCATCAAGGATAAAAGAGAGGCTTGAGGGAGCATAAATGTAGTTCTACAGAAGGATGCTGAGGATACCATGGACTGAGCACATGAGCAACGATGAAGTGTTGGAGACGATGCAAACGAGAAGAAAACTCATACTTAAAGGAAATAACATCATGGAATGGAAATGATATACCCCAGTGATCGAAATAAAGTGTTTGGTTCGAAATTCCTAACATCTGAAGAAATCCGGAGCGTACAACGACCGAAACGTTGTAAACATGGCAGTAAAGATGATGACAGTAGTCCGAAGATTGTAAATAATATAAATACTACCTCATCTCAGAAGTATAGACAAGGATCTATTTTTATTTCTTCTTTTCTTTTTACCGATCTGCCGAGGAACATTCTCAAATTATTACTAAACCTTTTTTTCAGAACATACCACAGTTTATGGAAGTCAGTCAGTTAAGTGCCATACGTGATACACGCTTGGGCGATCATGTCTCGAATGAGACATGACTGACTGGGCAGAAGATTATCCCGCAGTAGGTTGCCATTGCTTTCTGCGGTAGACTGGTTGCCGACCAAGGCTATAGAACCCAATCTGTCCTGTTATTTAACCCATAACTGGAAGGAATAGACGGATTAATACCTTTCCCAAGGGTATTTGCGCGTAAGTGAATACTTAGTAAAATCAAATTGATTTGAGTCTTGCAGTTGCTCTGGAGCTAACAGCTAAATATATAAAAAACGGCTTATTATATTCATTGCCTCAAAAACAAAATTATGGTCGTTTCATCATCATCGATTAGACCCTGGCATTTCTCCTGCCACGATGAATGTTTGCACTTTCACTGACATTCGCAGTCATGGCGTTTGAAATTTATGTTTTTAATCCTGCTAAGTGTTCGGACAGATGATGAAAAGTGTGACATTGAGATCTAAAGACGCATTGGCATGGCCAAAGACGCATTTCAAAAGCTAACCAGAGTAAAGAGAGACAGGAAAATCTCATGAAACAAAGAAAAGAGTGCTGGATTTCTATGTGATATCTCTCTTTCTATATGGCAGTGAAAAGCAGCGTGAGGCATACTTGATAGCCTTGAGCAAATGGATGGCGGGGAACGGTTTGGCAGAGATACCAAGAGGAAACATATTGAGAGGCAGGGACAAGTGAAAGTTCATGTTAGTCTACGTCCTGAAGGGACACAGCACATGAAAAAAAAATAGAAAGGAGCGTAAGACAAGGATATGTTTTCTCACCGGATCTATTCAACTGATACAACGAAACAATTTCAAGAGAAATAAATTCCTTGCCAGGATTCGTCATTGGCGGCCACAATCTCAACAATGTAAGATACGCAGATGACACAGTGCTGATAGCAGACACGGAAAGAAAAATGCAGGATCTTCTATAGAAGTTAGCAAGAGAAAGCGAAAAGAAAGGACTGAGCATAAACTTCAAGAAAACTGAATGCATGGTCATCAGCAAAAAGAAGACTCCAAACTGCCAACTACAGGTCGGAGAAACTAAAATAAATCAAATAAAGACATTTAAATACCTGGGAGGAATTCTGACAAAGGATGGAAAGTGCAACAATGAGATCCAAAGACGCATTGGCATGGCCAAAGACGCATTTTAAAAGCTTACCAGAGTAAAGAGAGACAGGAAAATCTCATTGGTAACAAATAAAAGGGTGCTTGAGTGCTATGGGATCTCTGTCCTTGTGTATGACAGTGACTGTTAAACAATCTCATCAAGGATAAAAGAGAGGCTTGAAGGAGCATAAATGTAGTTCTACAGAAGGATGCTGAGGATACCATGGACTGAGCACATAAGCAACGATGAAGTGTTGGAGACGATGCAAACGAGAAGAAAACTCATACTTAACATCAGAGACAGCTGAGGTTCCTGGGAGACGCAATGACGAAAGATGGTTTAGAGAATCTAATACGCAGAGGGAGGATAGAGGGAAAGAGGGACAGGGTAAAGCAGAGCTAGACATATTTGATAGACTTGAGCAAATGGATGGCCGAGCAAGTTTTTGGAAAGTTACCAAGATGAAAAATATTGAGAGTAGCAAGAGACAGAGACAAGTAGTTGTCCATGATTGCCTACGTCTTGAAGAGACACAGCACAAGAAGAAGAAGAAGAAACAGAATTAATTGAATCAATTTTTAATTATTTTTAGATAATACTTTATATACTGGACATATGATACTATGATGTTTTATATGTAAAGCAGTATATAATAGGATACCGACCGTGGTCGAGATTATAGTATAATTCTACGGTCCTTTGCTTAGCTGAATACTATGTGCATCACCAGGGCTACATAGTTTTAAATTTCCCGTTATTCATCTCTTAGACTGGCTGCCAAGCAAGTGTGAAGAGGCCAATCTGTTCAACTATTTAACCGATAGGTAAGGAGAGAAAAGTTAAATTCGTACTTTACCCAACGGTTTCCGTACGATCACCGAAGTTAACTAACATCGAGCCTGGGTAGTACCTACATGAGTGTCTGATTGGGAATACCAGGTGCTTGGGTGCGTGGGTGTGCGGGTGGTGTAATGGATAATATGTCGAAATTATTAACCGGCGAGCAGAGTTCAAATTCTGGTTCATAACTTAGGGAAAGTTATGAATTTATCTGTTCTCTGTCCAGCTTTCGATCGATTAGTAAGGCTTGTATCAGTAAATCATTATTAACTAGAAAAATTCTTACTATCTAGAAATAGTTTCTGGCTTTAAATAGCCAGCAACGGGTTGACAAGCCTTAAAATACGAATCAAACAATCAATACTTTTCCAAATTAGATTTTGTAATTTTATATCGCGTTTGTAACTGGAATTCGTACACGACTCTCCAATTTTTCATTCTAAGCTGCATTCAATTATACCACCTGCACTTCCAACAAGGAATTATTAAATATTAAAACCCCTTAGTTACTTATGGACAATCGTTAAAACTTTAAGATACACCTCTAAAAAGCAGACCCATAGTTAAATGCCGTCGGCGTGTTGCTCCCCCCCCCCCACAAAAAATAAAAAAAAGATAATAGTGGGCAACAAGGCTAACTCGAGAACTGCTTCGAATGGTGCATCAAATTTTGTTTACTTCCTTTCTGTGGCACAGTTTTAATATCGACCGAGATCTCCTTTCATGTGTTGGCAGCTTCTTTTCGCTTTGTCATTCAAGCCAGGTATTTAAAAGCAACACTTATTTCAACCAAAAAATACGATATTATCTCCTGACTAGTTATAACTTCCTTCTGACGTCATGCTCAAGATATTTGCAATGAATCACTGAGTACAAAATAAATAAGTATATAAATGCAAAATGTCACCTTCAAGTGAAACGAACACAGATGAGACAAGTCACATATCAGCTGGCGTTTTGGGACTTCTGATTCTCAATGAAGACTCTACAAGTCTGGCTGTATGATAAACTTCTTTTGTGGTCCAGTGGATATCAGCTCGGAACGAGAAACCGGGGAGCCGAGTTCGAATTCCAGTTGAATCCATTGTATTCACTTACGCGCAAATACCCTTGGGAAAGGTATTAATCCGTCTCTTCCTTCCAGTTATGGGTTAAATAACAGGACAGATTGGGTTCTATAGTCTTGGTCGGCAACCAGTCTACCGCAGAAAGCAATGGCAACCTACTGTGGGATAATCTTCTGCCCAATCAGTCATGTCTCTTTCGAGACATAATCGCCCAAGCGTGTATCACGTATGGCACTTAACTAACTCACCAGATTGTTGATCATACCTCTCCACAATTTCCTGTCAGTTGTAGGTTTTAGTAAATTTTGTACTTTGCTATTATTCCTGATCCCTATTCTGCTAAACATTTACACAAGTTAGATAGATTATGTTTTTCTCTGCCCCTCAATAAGTCATGTGATTTTCAAATTTTCCAAGGCCTTTTTCCTCATTATATTCCCTAGAAATTTCCACTGCCTCTTTCTTATGCTTAGTATAAGTGTTATTTTTGTTTAAATTTTCTCTAAAACTTTATCGTTGCTCACATGCTCGTTCCATTAAATTCTTAGCATCTTTCTGTAGAACAGCATTTCTATTTTAACGATAAAGAAACGGCACCTAGAGACCAATACAATAATATTGCCATATCTGGTCAGGCGCTTTTGCTGTTAATCTCAGTATTCTCGACAGGTTCCAAAAAAAGAATCTGTAAAGTAATTGGTTCCGACCTAGCAGCTCGACTCCAGCCACTTTCTCACCGGCGGGATGTGGCTTCCCTCTCTCTCTTCTACAAATATTTTCATGGATTCTGCTCCGACGAACTTAGGTCACTGGTGCCCCGTCCTCAAGCATTTACTCGTGTAACCAGACTGGTAATAAGATCCCACCCTTTTATCTCAGAAGAAACTTCCAATATTCACTTTCATCTTAGATTGCATAACTGTTCAGTACTCTTATATTTTTTCTAATGAATTTTCTCTGTTTCTTAAGAATTTGTTTAGTTTTTGGAAAACATAGCTACACTCGGCTTATATGCGGGCGTTTGTTTGCTCGTCTTAAAATATGTAATAATTTCTAGATTTATTACGAGTCTCGTTTATGCTGCTCTGTACTAAATTAGATTAAAACTGAAATATTAAGTGTAAGAAACCAAAATGGTTGTCCTCATAAAATACAGCCGAAGGCGGGAGCTACAGATTGAGGATGTCAGTATCAAAAAGTTAAAGACATTTAATTATCTGATATATATATTCTACCGAAAATGTAACAAAGAAACCCAAAGAAATATAGATTGTTGTTGGTTAGTGGGTTTGATTAGCGGAATATCTACCTATATGGGCTAGTTAATGCCAAAATCTAAATTTTGAACACAGTTTTATGGTTTCACCTAAATATATTTTGAGCGCAATTGTATACCTTCAGCTATCGATCAAATGTATTTGTTTAGCAGCATATCAACCTTCATCGACGACTTAATGCTGAGATCTAAATATCTCGCACGCAATTTTATGCTTTCAATGACAGATATTTTGCACATAATCTTATACACTCAGGATAAATGTATGTTTTTAGATATATAGTTTGTAGATCATAAAATGTATTTAGAGCAATTTTGCTATAAACATGTATTTTTATTTTTTTGAGAAAAGTCCGACATATTTTTATATGTATATCTACATCACAGAATAGTTATTGATTTATGTCTACCGGCCTGAATATTCGAGAAATCTTGTTAGAAAATATGCGTCTTTCGGCAGGAGTCAAACTTGTGTGCCCTCAGAGAAACGAGAACTGTCACTATACGCGACCGAGTGGACCGATCGAGTAGATGTTGACCATTCGGTCGCATATAATGACGGTTTTCCCTAAGAGATGCAGGGTCGAATCTTGTCATATTTTTCCAACAAGATTACTCGAATATTCAGGCCGGTAGATGTAAATAAATATACTGTTTAATAATAAAAACAGAGCAGCTACTCAAATATGAGTATCCATTAAAAATAACATTTAAACAAATAAATATTTAAAAAATCTATTTTTATATTTTTAGCGCTGCATTTAATATCATTTTGATATAAAAATGTATTATTTTATTATAAAAAATATGCTGTAGGTTTTTGTTTGAAAGTTTATTTTTTGCCAATAGTTGGGACCCTAACAAGTGCTACTACTCCGGGTCAGGTTCGATTTGGGAACAACAACATTTAAGAGGTGGTTCCACACTCCGAAGAAGCTCTAATCTTCTGATCAGTGGTTTTACTTTAGGATGTAGTTTAACATCATACTCAGGACGCGCGAAAGATGTATTTCAGAAGCTAAGCAATTAATAGATATGAAATTATCTCCAGAAACAAAGAAAAGAGCGCAGAACTGCTATGCTGTACATAATCTTGATGTCAGTGAATGCTGAAGAATCTCCTCGCAGATGAAGAAGAGGCTTGAATCGATTGAGATGTGGTTCTACCGACAGATGCTGAGAACATTATAGACTGAAGATGTGAGTAACAAGAAAATTGTATGGAAAACGGTAACTACTGAAAACTGAAACTGAGGATGTACGTTGTGGTGCAGTGGATATCGGCTCGGAACGAGAAATTGTGGAGCCGAGTTCGAAATCCAGTTGAATTCCTTGCATTCATTTACGCGCAAATACCCTTGGGAAAGGTATTAATCTATCTCTTCCCTCTAGTTATTGGTTAAATAATTGGGTTCTATAGCCTTGGCTGGCAACCAGTCTAGCGCAGAAAGTAATGCCAATCTACTGCGGGATATTCTTTGCCCAGTTAGTTACGCCTCTTTCGAAACATGATCGCCCAAGCATGTATAACGTATGGCACTTAACTACCTGACTGTAAACTGATACTTCAAACCAGAAAGAGTCTGTTGATATTTCTGAGACACATAATGAAGAAAGAAGGCCTAGAAAATCTAACACTCACAGAGAATACTGAAGCAAGATAGTCGGAAACATTGACGAGTCCACTTAGTGAGTTTGCGTCAGCATTTGACATAGCAATGACAAAGACGTATGATCACCAAGTCCTGAAGTGACATGGCGTAATTTAAGAAAATGAAGGAAGTTGAACTAAAAATCTATTGGCCACCTAACACAATTGAAACAAGTACTAGATTACTATATGCGTATAAGGGTTAGTTATATATGTTTTATTCTCATTTAGTGATCATGAGTTCAATCCTTGGATCTGGTAGTGACCAATTAGTTCAAGCAGAACGAAAAATAACTTTTTTTAATCATTTCACCCCAAGCAAGGTGGGATCGTCACTATTGCGCAGGGGGTTACAAAGAGAGAAAAGATTGTGCACGGTAGGTCATGAAGTAAAGATAAAAGATGAACGGGATTCAGGAAGATAGAAGAAAGCAATTGATGTTGTTAAATTTTTGGAGATTTTAGCTATCAGTAAAACACCTAAACGGAAAGGAGTTCCACAGAGAAGTCAAGAAAAGAAACAGTTGGAGTTAAATTGGTGGTTACATTTAACTATTTCAATATTAAAATGATGGGACCTATATGTCAACGTACTAGCGCGCTTAAATTTAAGTAGTCGTGGCATTAGAAGAAAAAGCTCGCCATGAAAATATTTGTAGAAAAGAGGGAAGCCATGTCTCTTCGATGAGAAAAGAAACTGAAGATGCAAAGTCAGGGTCAATTACATTACAGATCTTTCTTTGTATTTTGTCAAGAATCTCGAGATAAATAGCAGGCGCACTCAACCAGATATGGCAACGGTGTTCAATGTACAGACGAAAGGTAGATTTATAAATATGATAAATTGATATGAAAAAGAGAAAATATCCCAACAGTATAACCAACAGATAATCCATATAAGATAATCAATCGACACATAATGATGACCAGAGCGTACTTGGTCGAAACGTTGTGTCTATAATATTGATATCAACCAAGATGAGGACAACAGTTTAAAATAATACAAAAATTACTCTCTAGTCTTGTTCCCCTTTTGTATTGCTTGTCTGTTTCTTTCACTGAAGCAAGATATGTGTCATTTCTTTAGAATACTTTTAACAAGGTTGACAAAAGTCGCCTTTACAGAATATGAAGAAGATTTGTCTCTTTAGCTTAGAGCTTTTTGATACTTACCCATGCCACTGAAAAGATTCTATTGCTCATGAATTTCTAATAATTCTTAGGATTCATCTTGGCTATACGATTCATAAAAGATTCATATACGATTTATAAAAAAATATAGGGACATTTGCTATAGTAACCGAGTTCAAATATGCAGAGTGAAGGCACTTGATATAGATAGACCTTGGTATAGATAGTCCTTGAACACTGTATAGAAAGGCACTTTATATAGATCGACCTTGAACAAAAGTAATGCAAAGTGAAGGCAGTTGACATAGATAGACCTTGGTATAGATAGACCTTGAACTCTGCTGCGTATTCACACTAAGTTATAACGTCCTGACTTCCGTGGATTATAGCAGTGTTTGGAAGGATAGTGTGTAGAATGTGGTCGTCTCACCACAATACAGAGGTTCCATCAGTGATCATGGCTTGTGCAGATGTTTTTGGCCAAGCACAACAGGCGCAAAAACTACCACATTGCCTAGATCCACTAGAAAGGAAAAGGATTTCATAATGTCGAGGAAATCCAAGAGAATTCGATGTGGTAGCAGCTCGCTATCACCCAAAATAAGTCCCAGAAATGCTTGTGTCAATGGAAACGACGGGTAAAGTTTGTGCCTCCAGAAAGGAAACGAATTCGAAGGAGATTAGATGCTGAATTGATATGTGTTGAAGTTTTAATTTTCTTGCAGAAGCCCCGATACTTTTTGATAGGGTCATATCATCAATTTAAAAATAAACTATAAATTGACTATCAGTCAGTTAGTTAAGGGACATACGTGATACATGCGTAGAGGATTATGTTTCGAAAAAGACATGACTGTCTGGACGAAAGATTTTTCCTCAGTAGGTTGCCTTTACTTTCTGCGGTAGACTAGTTGCCAACCAAGGCTATAGAACCCGATCTGACCTCCTTTTTAACCCATATCTAGAGGGAGAAGCGACTGATTCATACCTGTCCCAAGAATATGAATCCGTCGCTTCTTCCTCCAGCTATGGGTTTATTCTAGCTCAAAATATTACTCCAGCTACCTAGTGTTGACTTCTAAGACTTGCTGTTAAATATTTCAATGCATGACCAAACCCCTAACTCGGGTATCAGATAGAAGTGAAGCGAGACGTTAATCATTAAAAACGTCTGAGAAAACATCTTCAATGACCTGCTTCACCTAAATTATATAGATTCTTTGCGTGATATTTACTTAAAAGTGGCGTTTGGTTGCTTTCACGTTCATCGTCGTTATATTTCGCCCTCTTTCATTCAAAACGCCACCTTCTTCAAGTATTCAACCACATCCGGCAGTAAGATCTCTGATTGGGAGGTTGTGAGGGACATAGAATCACCTTTTAACTGCTGTTGTTCCCAGGTCCACCCTGACTCGAGGTGGTAGTATCTGTTAGGGTCCCAACTATGGGCAAATACTTTCTCCCCAAACTGGGGTCAAAACATTATGAAAGTATAAAAATAGACTTTTATAAAAATATGTACATAAAAATCGGCTTTAATAGAAAAATATACATTTTGAAGGAAAAATATTACCAGCAATACATTTTTAAATACAAAACTGGAAGAAATCTTCAGTTTTTTAATATGAAAATTAATAATTTCATTACAATCTGACTAAATCAACCTTCTCACTATAACTGAACATTAAAAAAAGTATCTTAAACCCCTATCTTTTTGGCATTAAATAACCCTCAGCAGTTGATATGCCATTAAACAAAACTCAAACTCATATCTTCAAATATTGTTTTTTAAATTCTTTCTACATTACCTTATTATTCTTTCTTAAATCTCCTTTCTGTGATATTCTTAACACGTTGTCATTTTGAAAGCATTCGGAATGCGTACTGCTATTCTTAAAACAGTAAATATTTTTGCAGTTCAATGTGCATGTCTTTTTTGTACTTTCATCTGAAATCTCTTTCAGTGCCATTCTTAAGGTGTTGCCATTCTTAAAGGATTCATAAAGCGTGAATGTTTTTCCTGGTCAATATTCATTTATTTTTTATCGTTTTTTTTGAAAACTCTTTTCTTAAAAACAGAATTATTTTATTTTTCTTGTAAATGCATTCAATTCTTTTTTTTTATCGTCCTGTGATCTTCATTAAACTTTTTATTGCAATTTACTGAGTTACGTTCCTATCACTCAGTAACTTCAAAATATCTCCATTCTTTTCCTAAGCTATTTATATTTTACGATCCCTGGCAATCTATATATACGAGGTCTGATAAAAAAGTATCGGTACTAGTACTATAAAAATAAAACTACAGCACATATCAATTCGGCATCTGATCCCCTATAAAATAGCTCTCTTCTGAAACCACACATTTTATCCTACCTTATTTCCCTTGATGAAAACATTCATGGAACTCTTTTTGAGGGATAACGACCAGCTGCCTCGTCTCATTTCCTGGATTGCCTTGACATCTTGAAATCTTTAAGTGCAATTTGATTTTTGAAAATGAAAAATTCTCAAGGAACGATATCTGAGGAATATACTGCTTGTCGACCCTTGTGAACATTGTACTTAGCTAAAACTTGCTGCTGTAGATTTAGTTACTGACGGAATCTTTTTTTGTAATGTGAGATGGCCACACTCTACACACTTTCCTTCTAAATACTACTAGACGAATAAGAAGCGATAACGTTATGATTTAATATCTGTGCGCGACAGAGTTCAGTGTCAATTTAAGCGGCTTACCTCTGCGTACTTAAGCTCCTATACAATAGCAACAGTCGAGATACTTTTTGATCAGAACTCGTATTTGAAGTTAATAATAATAGTGTTCCGCCCAAAAACGTTCGATCAGAGTATTTCTGGAAAATAAGGCTTCCAAGTTTAATTAAACTGGTTGATTTCAAATTTAATCAGGGTGATCAATATCAAAAGATAAACCATTAATATTTAATAAGTTTATACTTTATGGATCTTTTTTCCTGTTTCCGGTTTCTTTAATATTTTCTTTCACGTCAGTCAACATTTCTTGCTTATTGCCTCATTAATTTTCCTCAAAGCTTCTTATGAAATTCTTCTTTTACTTATTATCTTGACAATTTGATAATTACTTTTTTGATTGGGATCGCTTTTCAGATTTTTCGTCCTATTTCCAACATTTTGTTTCCCTTAGTCAATAACCTTGTAATATCTTTATTACTTTTGAGTTCTGATCTTTTTTAGGACCCATAAACGACATAATACAAGAAAATGTGCAAACCGATTAAGAAGGGTTTCCTTTAAAGAACGTTCGAATAATGTTTCTTTCAGATCTTTAATCATTTTATGAATGGCATTTAAAACGAATAGGCTATAATCTTAGTCAATCTATGCCTATGGTTATCTCTTACTATGTGACCCTCTACCTGGAGTGGCTCTTGTGTCTTGTACAGGGTAAAAGTTCTTGTAAAATATACTATAAGAAAGGAACAACGAGCAGAGGTTGAAATAATTAACACATATGAAAATAATAAGTAAATTATCAATATAAATAAATATAACTTCGTTTCAGAAACGAAGCTTAAAACAATAAGTCTACATTACTTACATATCGGCTGATTACCAAACGGAATGACTCACACGACATAGAAAATTTTCTGTTAAATCTCGTCTTAGTCACTTAATAAGCTTGTTTACATTGTTTTCATTTTGTTATCATTTAATCGAGTGAAGGGGTTAGCGATTATTTAAAAAACAAAAATTCCAATTACCACTAAATATATTTTGGCTACCATCAACCCAATCAGCAGTAACCTGAATCTGTTCTACAAACTGTCAAAAATACGCAGGGATTTTGAGATCTTGAACAACTATTAAGGGGGAAAAAAAGAATTCAACGAGTAAAAATAAAGTGTGTTCGTTAAAACCATGTCTTTAACAGGAAACTGCAATAGTGAAGACAAAAAAAAAACTTTAAATTGCAGGCGACAGGTTGACAGGGTGTTTATTTTTTATCGTTTTTTTTTAACTCTTTTCTTAAAAACAGAATTATTTTATTTTTCTTGCAAATACATTCAATTATTCTTTTTATCGTCCTGTGATCTTCATTGAACTTTTTACTGCAATTTACTGAGTTACTTTCCTATCACTCAGTAACTTCAAAATATCTCCATTCTGTTCCTAAGCTATTTATATTTTACGATCCCTGGCAATCTATATATACGAGGTCTGATAAAAAAGTATCGGTACTAGTACTATAAAAATAAAACTACAGCACATATCAATTCGGCATCTGATCCCCTATAAAATAGCTCTCTTCTGAAACCACACATTTTATCCTATCTATCGAATTTAAAAGAACCTGTTGAAAACATCAGGATGAGGATTAAAAGGGAAATGGGGGAAATACACAGACTTGAGAACGAAATAAAGGTCAAAGAAAACCACAATCTGTAGACAAATGACGTTCTATCAGCACCGAGCAGACCATGAAGTTTCGCCTATCGCAATGCACGGGTATTTTCTCAGTGTTGTGGTCTGTTAGGGCCAGGAAGAAAGACACGAAAACAAGAAGGTAGGTTGAAACAGTGTATTGGAATAACTGAACATATACACAAAATATGAGTGTTATTAGTCAGCAGATAGAAGTGTTCGTCCGAAATGTCAAGTTACACTGGGTCTCGACTGCCTCCCCGGAAGCCTCGCAGGTTAGTATTTATGAAGGAGGACGTGTTCATTCCAATGTAGATAGACACCATAACACTCAGAAAGACACTTTACCATGAACACCTACTGAGACTTAAGCTCAACATCAACTTCAAGTGGAATTTATATATACGACCCATCGCTAAAGACGTTGGAAATAGGATCGGTTCCCTGTACCTCTCCTTTAATCCTATACCATTGCAAGAAGCACATAAGACCAAAAATGGAATCCTGCTGCCATATTTAGCCAAGAGACGTCCAGTTTTCACTTTCCATTAATAAAAGAATCCAAAGGCGTCTCCGCGTCCATGTGAGTGATGAATTATTTTCAGCCTACAGTCCCTTTCCCGAAGACGAAACATTGAAAGCCTCTCGCTTACTCTATTTCTATTTCTATGAAAAGTTTTCAGACGAACTACATTCCTTACTTCTAACCTTCACTACTAAGATTCCCAATGCCATACAAAGCGAATTACTGTCATTACCTTCGTGTTATACTAGTGAGATGTAATTTCTATTCGAGTAGTTTCTTCACACGAAGAGCCGTTTTGCGGAACCGATAGATGTTACACTCTTAACCTTAAGAGGTTAAGATTGTAGCATCTTAACCTCTTCCATTTTATGCTAACCGTTATGTTACCCACATATCCTCATAAACTTTATCTCTGTGTACCATTCTACATCGAGTGTCTCTTGGGTCTTTACAGAGTGAACATTACTGTAAAAATACTAAGAGCAACGGACAACTGGATGAAGTCGAAATATCTAACAAATAAAATCAAAATACTTGAAGTAGCTCATCATATAATGAAGACGAAACAAAAACAAAAATTAAATAAATTGAAACATTTTTGGAAGAGCGAACCACATAAGAAAGATAAGAAAATTAAGACACATTGGAAAAGATGCTGAAAAAAGAGTGGTCCCTTGTAACGTTTCAGAAAGTACCCGACTTTATAAGAAGCAGACCAGACCAAAAATGGACTATTGCTGCTATATCTAGCAGGACGAGAAAGATCCTCAGTTTAAAGCAAGAATAATCATTAAAATAATACAACTTTGTTTTGCTTGAATTGTAAAGTAAAATACATCAAATTACTTTTTTTAATCATTTCACCCCACACAAGATAATAAAGCCACTAGGACACAAGTGGTTGGTGAGTGCAAAAGAATAAAAAACATAGATCATTAAGGAGCGCGAACAATCAGAGAAAAATAATCAAGAAGACAACATAATGATTGACATTGCATTTAAATTAATTATCTTGAATGCTTATCTGATTTGAAAAAGGAACCGACGTACAAGTACTAATTAAACGAGATGTAAATTGCTTTCAATATTGGTGCCGTTCGGGGTGAAATTATTAAAAAATGTAATTTAATGCATTTCAATTCACAATTCAAGCAAAACAAATTTATGTTATTTTAATAAATATTCGTTATTCTCGCTTCAATCTTAGGATATTTTTTTTCAATTGCTAACTTTCTAATAAACGCTTATAGCTTTCATTACTATCTTGATCGCTTATCTGCAGATTTGAACACAGGACCGACCTACAAGTACTACTTAAACGAGATCTAAATTGCTTTTAATATTGGCACCGTTCGGGTGATAACAAATCGGTCCTTTTATAATTTCTTCTCTTAACCGTATAACTAAGCAGATATGACATTATCAAAAGAATGACGTAATCATTTTATAATATTTAATGCTATTAAATGTCTGATTACTGCTCTTTGTCCTTTAACAAATTGTGTCATTTATCGCCGTCCACTTGTTCTGATAGATTAATCAGTGGATTTTGGAGTTGTTAAAAAAAGGACTGAACTGTTATGTGTAGTCAGTCCTCCTCTATGGCAGTAAATGCTGGATAGTTTACTCAGAGATAAAAATTAGCCTTGAAGCAACATACATGTGTTTTTCTACAGAAGGATGCTGAGGATACCATGGACCAAACATGTGAGCAACGACGAAGTTTTAGAGAAAAAGGAAACAAAACAGATACTTATCTTTAACGTCAGAAAAAGTCACTTGAAATTTTGGGGGCACAGAACTAAAAAGGAGGCCTTGGAAGATCTGATACTCACAGGACAGACTGAAGGCAAGATAGCAAAAGCAAACAATGCGTAACATATTTTGTGAGCTTGTGTGAATGAATGACAATAGGGTCTATGAGAAATAAGAATATGACATTTAAAAACTACAAAAGACAGAAAATGTGGAGAGTCATTATCAATTACATCCTAAGTCGTCACAAATTCTTCTTCTGTTATGTACCTTGTCCCTTCAGGACGTAGGCGATCATGGCCTTCCACGTCTCCCTATCCCTGGTGGCTCTTAGCACGCTTTCTCCTGTAACGTCTCTCAGCCCCCGTTCTGTTATCCACTTGCTCGGGCCTTTTAAATATGTTATCCGCTGCTTTCCTCTGTCTCTTTTTCCCTCTATCTGGCCTGTTGGTATCAGGTTCTCCAAGCCCTCCTTCCTCATTGCATGTCCCAGGAACTTTAGTTGTCTCTTTCTGATGCTCAATATTAATTTCATTTTCGTTTCCATCATTTTCAAAACCTCGTCATTGCTCACATGCTCGGTCCAGGATATCCGCAGTATCCTTCTGTAGAACCACATTTCAGCTGCTTCAAGTTTTCCCTTCATCTTTATTACACATAAGGAAAATTTACCAGCGAATTGTCTTGGACATTATAAAATTCAACAACACTTTTCTACCCCGGATTATGACGCCGACGAACAGTCTAAAACTGGTAGGATAAGAATTTAACAAAATATACACAGGTTAGACCTTGATCTTATCTTTTTTTTAATCATTTTACCCCAAGCAAGACATTCCACTGCCACTATTGCGCTTGGGGCTACATAGGGGAAGGTAAATAGAAAGAGTGGTTAGATATAGGAAATCTCAGAAGAGTGGTGATAGGTAGTTGGGAGGATGGTAAGAGTGTTTGAAAGAATGGAAGCAAGTTAGTGTGTTAGGAGGTGTCTATTGACCTTACATTTAAACTCCTGGAGATTGTAGCCGTCGGGGAAGCAGTCATGTGGAAGGGAATTCCAGAGTCGGGAAGTACGAGAAAAGAAACTGTTGGAGTAGAAGTTGCGGTTGCATTTTATCGGTTTCACTGTAAAAGGGTGGGATCTAGTTGCTAATCTAGTATCTCGTGCAAATTCGAACCTAGGGGGCACCAGTGATCTAAGTTCAGAAGCCATGAAAGTATTTATAGAAGAGACACAGGGAAACCACGTCGCGCCGGTGAGAGAGAGACTGCAGGTTGTCTGCCAAGTCAGTATCGATCACATTACAGACCCTCCGCTGTACCTTGTCGAGAAGCCCAAGGAGAATAGCAGGGGCACCCGATCAGATATGGCAACAGTATTCAATGCACGGGCGGATGGTAGATTTATAAATGTGCAGGATAGATTCAGACGGAAAAAATCTCCGGGCCCTGCACAGAGAACCGACTTTCATAGCAGCGGATTTAGCAATGGATTCGATATAGACATTGCACTTGAGGTCCGCTGAAAGTGTGAGACCAAGGAGACGTAGTGTTTTACTCTCTGGGAGGCAAGCCTAGTCCATGCTAATGCTAATATTAATGGGAGGTAGGTGCGGTGGGTGCTTGTCTTTGTTAAGACAAAGTGAATTTAATCGTCTAATTGAGACTTTAAGAGATGAACACTTTAAGAGATTCCAATTTTAGAGGTTCCCATTAAGAATTTAATTAAAGGTATGAGCTGAAGTATTAGGTTGAAGCCTAAATTATTTCCGTTTTTGTTTGTTTTATTTATTCTTCAAAATAAGAATAGTTAAATTTTATTTCATTAAACATTTGAAATTATTTGCAATGGCTTCAGCACCTGAGTAAAATTCTGCATGTTTTTTTATTATTTAAAAAATCTTTCTTCGAACTTTTGAATCTTTATTAAATAAAATTTCTTATATAAAAGCGTTTTGCATCGATTGGTAAAGGTAATAATCAGTTCATGCAAGGTCAGGTGAATATGGCGGGTGGATTAGAGAAAGAGAATCGTGATCTAATCTTTTCATTTGCTATTCATTCTGTAGGCAGCCGCGTGTTGTCAGAGGGGATAACGACACTTTACCTTTAAAGGTAAAGTGTCGTTATCCTAAGTCCAGTATATAATCTTGAAAAATGCTCAATAGAGATAAAAATTTAATTCTCTTTGTAAAGGCAAAGTGAATTTAGCACTTTAATAAATGAATATCTTAAAGGATTCCCATTTCACACTTCTCTATTAAGCAGTGAAAGCCATTTCAGCAGAATCCGTGTTTGAGTACAAACATCCAATGTTTGAATCCGTACGTTTCTTAATCGAAAAGTCATGTAATGTATCTAACACAAGTGAAATGTATTAGCTAAATTTATTTTGTACATTCGAAATTTGTTCTCATTTGTCATTATAACTTTTATTGCAGACACAATGTTTCGGCTAAGTGCCTCTAGCCATA
Source organism: Ascarosepion bandense (assembly GCA_037127315.1). Classification (NCBI taxonomy): domain Eukaryota; kingdom Metazoa; phylum Mollusca; class Cephalopoda; order Sepiida; family Sepiidae; genus Ascarosepion; species Ascarosepion bandense. The sequence goes on from JBBBDQ010000484.1 coordinate 10,411,932, forward strand.
GTCAGATTTTTCTTCGCTTTGTATGGGATATCCGTTGATTTCTACTTTATTTTATATTTGTTTCTTCTGAACAGATATATATTAAGGACTGAACTCCCGACCACATGATGACGGGAATAAGATGCTTAAGCAAGTCTTATATCTGTTACGTCACCGTCTTGAAGAATATGGGCAGTGTATTTTCGGGGTCTTTATATTTAGTATCGTTTTGTTTCGATATTTGTGTCGTCATGGCGGCTTCGTGCCTATTTTCATAATTTTGTATTTGATTTTTCAGTTGAGAAAATAGTACGAACCAATACAGTTTATTTTAACTATCGTCTTCATCTTCATTATTATAGATGTTATTATATATTACTAAGTAATATTATGGGAATGTTGTGTCTATAATTGGGCAATTGAATCTATTAAATGATGCACTTAGAAAAAAACTCGAAGTATGATTCCTTGTCTAACCCACATCCGGAAGACGAAAATACAACGCCGGAAGTGATAATGAGTGAGAGGAAATATATCAGTCACTTTCAAGATGTAACATTTTTTTTGTCAATTGTCCCCAAGATATTGTAAAATCCCTTGAAGAGCTCGAATCTCATGATCATGAGTTATGACAGCTTTAAAACATACTAGAAAATGGTCTTGAGTCTTTAGAAAGCCTAGGAAATAATCTAATTCCTGTTCTTTTATGTATTGTGTTCCTCCTGAATTTAAGCGATGATGTCTCCCCACAACTTCTAACACTTTACTATACCTCCTTGACACTATTCCACCTTCATTTTCAAAATCCCACTAAGTAGGTGACTTGCTGTTTCCATTTGCTTTTCTTGTTTGTGAGTGTTAAATTCTCCAAGACTTCTTCCTTTGTAATGTGTTCTAAAAATGTCAAATGTCTGTCTGTTATTTTTGTTTCCATTTTAATTAGAACATGCTCGTTGTTCACATATTATGTCTATGGTATTCCCATTATCCTTCTGTAGAACCACAACCCTGTAACCTCAAGTATCCTTTTCATTTGTGGAATTTTTTTACTAGCATTCACTGTCATATGAGAGCATTTATATTATATAACAGTATAGTACATTTTTTAATTTTTAATTACATTTTTTAATTTTTCATTACTGAAGTTAATACCATTTTTAATTCATTAATATAAAAACAAATTTAACTTCCATTTATTTTATGTCCTTTCTGGTGAAATGTAATTACTAACGAAACACAGTAAAAGTTAATTAAATTCAAGTTGCCTTTTTTATATCTTCTCTGGTAAAACATAATTAACTTTAAAATCGCTGATATTTCAATGTCTAACTTATACTTGTTTATATATCCACTTTACAATAATGTAATTACGTCTAAACATCGTCAGTCTTTCTATTATGATGCCCTCCTACGAGGAATGGACTCTTCCTCTTGTTATATGTAATTACCTGCGTGACTTCCGGAGAGTAGTTAACAGAAGCAGTTAACAGGAGTTAACGAAAGCATTTGAAGACAGCTACTAGTCAGTCAATAAGCAGTGTAATAATACCTTCGGACTTACTTATTTCTATATTACTTATTAGTAACACTTCTTTTGGATATCTTGTTTCTTGTTATACTAATACACTGTTTTGAACCTACTTTCTTGTTCCGTGTCTTACTTCCGGCCCAAAGAGGTCACTACAACTTTGCAGTGAAGTTTCGCCACAGCTCCACAACAAATTGGCGAAGAAGATCCAGAAGTGCCATACCTGATACGAGCTCTTTTGTCCCATGACTGACTGGGCAGAAGATTTTTCCACGGTATATTATCGTTTTTTTCTGCGGTAGGCTGGTTACTAACTAAGGCAATAAAACCTAATCTGTCCTGCTATTCAACCCATAGCTAGAGAGAGAGAAAAGATGTCCATGCCTTTTCCAAGGGTATTTGTACGTAAGTGAATGCAACGAATGCAACTGGAATTCGAACTCAGCTCTTTGATTTCTCATTCCGAGTCGATATCCATCGCACCACAATACACATCCAAACACCGTAATACTTTACAATTCCACCAAAAGAATCTTTCATTTAAGAGCATAAAATTTCGATTTTTCTAAATGACATGTACAAATAGTTTTGTCTGACAATGGCACCTACCACGATTTTAATGTTCTTCACTCGCAAGCTGTTACTTGTTGGCCCGTTTCTCACGGACTGCTGTCAAAGTTTTCTTTGTCTAATGAATATGTTAAGTATTAGGTTGGTTTGGAAATGGGACAATATCTTTTTTGCAAATCTGACTAATCTTCTTTTGTCACCATTATAATACATATCGATAATTGTGAAGTCTTGATGTAATTATCGCTAAATTGTGTCTATTTCATGTCTGCTAATCCTAGCTTGACATAGGGTCATATAAATGGAGTTAGTACATTAAGATATAATATTTTTTATCTCTAGGTTTGTAATGAAAATAATTTTTTCTTACATATGCATTATTATTATTATTATTATTATTATTATTATTATTATTATTATTATTATTATTATTCCCGCCTTCAGGTGGAGGGATTGTCTGTTTATTTTGTGATTTTTCTGTCTGTGCGTGGTCAAGATATATCAAGACCCACTGGATGGTTTCGGATGAAACTTTCAGAAATTATTAGGCTCGTAACTGTTTGAGTTTGGGTTCGATCCGTTATAGGATAAAGTTGCTGGTTTATTTTCCCCGTTTTATTAATAAAATTTAATTTTTATCTTTTAAATGCCAAATACTGAATAAATTTTCCTAGATGATTTTAAATACTGAATTACCTCTCCTGTTATATTTTAAGTGAGTATTATTTTTTAGAGAGGTCGAGTTCTTTTTTTTTTTGTATACTCAGGTTCTTCGCAGTTATTTTTTCTAATTTTAATAATCATCTCTGAGATGCTGTCTGTATTGCCTTAGCGAAAGTTTGTGATCTTTGACTGCTATTTGTAGTTATTATTATTATGTCATTTTCCCATCATATTTCGCTTTCTGCTATGGTCGCACTACCTACCAAGTCTGCGGGAAGGCCTAAGGCAGGTCGTGGCGTGTTGTTCTGGCTCCATTTCATGTTTTTTCTATCTTCCCTATCATCCCTAGCGTTACATAGACAAAGTTCTCCTTAGTGTCTGGGCTGTACTTAATAAGACAATTTTTTGTACATCTCTTAAGCTGGGGTTTCCAGGGATTCTTTAAATGTGTTGTTTTGTTCCATTTTTTTATCATTCCAAGTGCACCTACTATCACTATTATTATTATTATTATTATTATTATCTCTCGCATGCTCTTCTTTTTCAACTGAATATCATCCATTGTGAGCTTTCTTCATCAATAGCTATGACCTCAGACACAGATCACCTTCCACAGAACTTTTACAGTGCCAAGCAACGCAGACATCTAAAACGATGGCATATTCGGCTTTATGCCAGTTTTTTTCAATATAGGTTTTAAGTCTTGGAGTATAGCCTCAGACGACCCAATAATAACTGGAAAAATAGCGGCTTGGGAGTCTTGCATTCTGACACCCTAAATCCGGAAAATGGTGTATTTCTTGAAGTTTTAAACTTCTTTGGCATTGACATTTGATATGTCTCCAATTCGAAGCTTGGTTTTTTTTTTCCTAACAACCATTGATTTAATCTTTTTTTCATTTGATGTTTGCTCCTTTCTTCTCACTATTCTTTCATAAAATAAGAGCTGTCAAAACGCGAAAGAACTCAACGGTCAACGAACTAGAAATGGTATCTCAATAAATCACCATAGAGAAGGCAAAGGAAAGCCACTCCATTGTCAATGTCAAGATTATTCATGGCAATCAACAATTTTACTATCAGAGATAAGAATAAAGGGATCGTTCATTAGAATTAGCTCTTCGCCTTGTAAGGAGAAACAAGAGGTGCTACCTGGCCGTCAACCAGTTACTGTTATTAAACTAATATAAAGAATAACGGTGTGATGTGCAGAAACAAACACCTTGGAATTAACCCCTCGACTGTTAAAAGAAGACGTGAGTGACAGGTATCAGCGGACAGGCATCAAGCAACTGTTGGCATTAAACAAAAATACTTTTAGAGACTTGGAATTTTCAAAACACTAAATCAAAACGCAGATAGTAATATAAGAATCCCAATGTACATCTCACAGCACCGAATCTGATAAGTTTATAAGGCACATAGGTAACACACAAATGTGAGAAATATATATTTTCTAACATTTCACCTCAAGCAAGGTAACAAAGCCACTAAGACTCAGGGAGGTTACTGAGTATGAAAGAATATAAGGAAAATAGAAGCTTTATTAAAGAACAACAATAATAAAAGAACAGAAATTAAGATAGACGATAACGCTTAGCATTTTATTAAAATTTTTGAAGATTAAACTTGAAGGGAAAGCAAGAAGCTGGAAGATTGTTCTACAAGCGAGAACCGCGAAAGAAGAAAATGTCAACATAGAATTTACGGTTACATTTAGACATTTCAACTGTAAAGAAATGAAACCTTACCGCCAATCTAGTACTGCGCTTAAATTCATAAAGTATAGGTACCATAGAGGAAAGTAATATTTATTTTGTGTAAAATATAAAAATGTGACACAAGGTGAAAAAGAGGGATGAGAAAAGGTCGGTTTCCATCCGTTTTATAATTAAATTTGGCTGGTCCCAATCACTGGCCCTTTCATACCACAATACTACTTGCACCAAAACACTGCATTCTTACTTATCATTCTTACTGCATCCCCCATAATACCACCAAGTCTCTATGAAGTTATAACTTGTTCACGTATGTACAATTTGTCTGTGAGAAAGGGGAATAAAATAATAAAAAAATCTTTTAAAAGAATGAAACTCCAGTGAATATTTACAATGTATCAGAGAGGAAAGTAATATTTATTTTGATATAATACAAAAATGTGGCACAAAGCCAAAAGGGTAGGTCTGTAATCTGTTTTATTTTAAACTAGCCTCGATTACTGACTCAGATATAGCACAGTGTTTCTTACACCAAAACAACTCATTCTTACTTACCATTCTAACAACAGCTACCATAATATCTCAAAATCTCTGTGTATTCCTAACTAGTTTTTATATGTAAAATTTGTCTGTGGAGAGTGGGGGTAAAAATAATAACATTTCAAAAAGAAAAGTTCACCATAAAAATTACCATAAAAGTATTTATAGAAAAGGTACAAGGCAGATACATTACGGCGGTTTGTAAGTGACTCAAACCGAGATGTAAGATCAGGACCAATATAATTACAGATTCTTATTTGGACTCCTTTAAGGGGCTGTGAATATAGAACAAGTGCACCAGGCCATATGCGACAGATGGTGACAAGTATTGATAAAAGCAGAGATTAAACACGTTGGTGAGCTCCAGTTAGAAATAGATTCATGTCAGGTAACCCATTCCTCGCAACTGGTTTCCGGAGCTGAAATCCATTGTACCGTATTCTCTATTAATGGAAACTCCCACGAAAAAATATGGAATTGCTTTTACTACCAAGCAAATTACAAAGAAACTTTTTCTCAAAAGTGGTGATAATAATAATTCATTACACATCGTCCAGTGAATGTTTTATGCAGACTGTGCCAGGTATTTGAGAAAAAACATCACGCGTCAGATACATGGAAGGTAACCTAACGTAATTTTAAAGAACGTCTAATTTAAGAGTTTAATTTTCTTTTCAAATATAGCTAGAGTATTGACACAGCTTTGAAGCGATTATTTAAAATCGGAACTACGACTTTGGCAAATGATGTGAACGACCTGCTCGTTAACCATCGTTCTCTTGCATGCGTTCTGAGAGACATATATGAAGTATAATTTTGTTTGGCACGGTACCAAAATAGTTACCTATAAAGAAGGTAAATTTTCAATCAAAAAGAGTTTGCTTTGAAAATCAGTTTTCAAAATAACATGTGCCTTACCTCTGTTTTTTTTTTGTTTTTTTTTCTGCGGATATTTTCACGCTTTCTGCTCTGACGAGCTTCTTTCCCTGTTGCTTCGACCACATGGGTTTAGACGTGCTACTAGACTGGCAACTAGGTCCTACCCCTTTTACAGTCAAAAATAGTCAAATGTAACGCGTCACTTTTATTCTGACAGTTTCTTTTCTCGCACTTCTCTTCTGTGGAACACACTTCCGTATACTTGTTTTCCTGACATCAACGTCAATTGTCATCTTCTATCTCCTTGATTTCTATCTATCTTTGATCCTTTCTTCGACATCCCCTGTACCTTGTACTTTTTTTTCTCTCACTGTAACCCCCTGCGAACCGGTGGCAGTACTGTGTGTCTTGGGGTGAAACTATTATTTAAAAAAAAGAAAAAAAAAAGAAAAAGAAAACCAGATATTAACTAAGCTTTATCACCGATCACCAGTGTAAACAAAAATATTTTCTATTCGTAAGTAACTTAGGATCAGAAGTCCAGGGAACATTTCTGGTAAGAAATTTTGAATACACATTGTTGTTTTGATTCTACCTTTGAATATAAGAAAGTATTTATGAACCGAATTCGCGTCAAAATTTGGCAATATAAGCAAAAGAAAAAATGAATACGCAAAAAAACAAAAGGGAAAATAAAAAACACAACTGAATCCACAATTCTTGGGATTTAAAAAAATGTCCTTATTAACGCCAAGAATGGAACTCTAAGAGAAATCGCAGAAATCTTTGTAAACATCTTTGCATTGAGAGCAACAGTAAGAGAAAGAGGGAAGGCCTTTTGTAGGAAAATATTTATCCGGCTTATTATTGAATTAGCCGATTTCATAAAGAAATTCCAATCGTCTAACATTCCTGAGCACAAAACAGTTTCCGTTAAGAGCGAAGAATAATCAGTACACTTGAATGATAGGTTATTTCTGCACAAAATATCTGTAGCAAAAGAAATCACAATACAATCCCAATAGTAATATTAACAGCAACAGAGAAGCAACATTCATTTTTTTTAATACTAGATTAAAAGTGGAACTCTAACTTTCAAGTTAGCTACTACGATAGAAACCTTGAAACGACATGCAGTACTGCTTGGCATTTACACCAGAAGCTTCAATACAAACATTTATCTGGGTATAAATTTGAGGTTAGTGCAGAGGATTTGGAAAGAGTTGGATGAGTCTAATGATGATTACGAAGGCACGGCAGCTCAGAAATCTCTCTCTGATCGTGCTGATAATAACTCCTGAATTTGTTGGTGAGAGCCTCAGACGCAACACAGAGGCCTACATCCAGTGCCTTGAGAGGGCAGTACTGTTCTGGGTAAAGAGGGTGGCTGCTGGAAGTCCCTATGTCTGGCAAGAAGGCTCTGCAGCATGACACCCAATCAGGACCAGTGAGTCATGGCTCTAAGATAATTTCTTTGACCTCATCACCCCATATATCTGATCATCTAGACCGCAATCCTATTGAATTTCATGTGTAGGGTGCATTTTAGTGAGAGAGCAATAAAGTCCCATGTAACACCAAAAATGAAATAAAAGCAAGAATCATTGCAACATTTTCTAACTTTAACAAGAAGTCCATCGAAAAGAGATGCAGAGATTTCGAAGTCGTCTGGAGGCCTTGATTGAAGCCAACGGAGAGTTTATAAATTGAGTCTTTCGTATTTCAAGATATTTTGTATAATGTCGGTAAATTTATCTGTTAAAATGAGATGTTAGTGTTACTTTCATTTTTAAGAATTCAGACGACAATTCATCTATCGCTCACTGTATATTCAGAAGCAGCAAATATACGTGGAAGCAATATTCAATGTAATTATGAATCGTAGATTTATAAATATGTACGATAGAACAAGGCGTGAAAATTTGTTATTACGCCCTAGAGAACCAACTTCCCTAGCAGCAGACCAATAAAATGATTCAATTTGAGCTTAGTAAGGTTATTATATATTTTTAAGATAATATTTGTATATACACGTGTGTGTGTGTGTGCGTGTCTGTGTGTGTGTGAGAGAGAGAGAGAGAAAGATAGATAGAGAGAGAGAGAGAGAGAGAGAGAGAGAGAAAATATGGGACTATTCTGCAATCTACTAAACAAGAAGCCAAATCGGATGTTTCGAATTTTGGTCTGATTTTGAGAAATAGATTCGATCCTGAATTTTTTAGAACCCCTATGACTGACTCTCTCTATCTCTATCGCTATCTCTCCATCTTTATATATATATATATATATATATATATATATATATATATATATATATGTATATATATATATATAGAGAGAGAGAGAGAGTTATGTATCAATTGTACATTTACAATTGATACATAACTACATAATTATATTAAGCTCTATAATACTCATTATATTGGCAATATACAAACGCTCGTCAGAGCAGTTGTCATAAACATATTTATAAAAAAACAGGGAAACCACATCACGTCGGGGAGAAAATGACTGACATATATAGTTATTATTATATTTTTATTCTTATTATACTATTCTGCAACTTAATAGCTATAAAGTTTTGGTGTTTAATACATCATCATCAGATATTAATAGACGCGGTTGGAATTACAAGAATGACGTGTTTTCCGAAGCTCTTGAAAACGTAACGTTTTTTTCCCTATATGAAATTTTGCTATTTTTACTATTTTAAGGTAAACATGAATTTTTCTCCGTATTATTATTTTTAATTTATTTGTTTAGTGAAGGAAAATGTGACTGGTTACTGCGTTATGAGGTCGCGAACAATCCCCTACAGGCTTTGGAACCCTGTTTGTAGAAAACCGTCACCCAATGTGCCGGGCAATTTTGGGTGGACTTTTGCACCCTTCCGTTACTCGTGGGAATGGTATTAGAATTAAAAATAGAAACAAAACGTCCAGTTTGTTCTTCCAGTGGATAAACATAGAGGCCTTCCATCAGAAGGGAACCTACCTGAGGTCGACAAATTTGGTATAGGAACAAAATCTTACACAAATCTACAGGACCCCACAACAAGGATAATCCAAATGATGACCCTGCAAATTCTGCAGCTAGATCCATAACCGTAAATTTAAAGAAAGAAAAAATAAAATAGTCTCATGAGCATCCCATGAAGCGTTACTCAAACCTCAGAAAAAACATCACTCGCCAAACATATGACATATGGCGAGAAAAAATTGAACAAACAATTACAAAGTACATTAACAAAAATAAACTAGCCAATCTAAGAAAGTACATCATGCGAAATAATCGACTGATAGAATCTGAAATTAAAGAAACAATAATTGCAACTAGAATAGACGAATCAACAAAACATGAAAGTGAACCGGAATGGTAAAAAGTAGTAACATCACACAAGCCACAGGTCATGATGAAGAAGACGAGATAGCCACAAAGTACTGTGAAAATAATGCTGTAAGTTTAAAAGTGCTGGAAAGGTGTGATCTGAGTAGATCAGGAGGCGGCAATGAGTTCAAAAGACATTGAACAAAATTATTTTACGGAAAACAAAAATAGTATACCAGAAGCCAAGGAAGAAATCAAGAGCTATATACATCAAATGCAATATACTACAATACAGGAACGAGAACAACTACCAAAATTACAAACAACAAATTATAACCTCGAAACTGTTAAGCTATATAATGCAGCACTCAAATTAATTCTGGATGAAGAAGATACTCATATAAATCTCAATGAAGCAATATATGCATCAGCAACAGAAGCAACAAAAACATTGAACTTCAAAGTAAAAAAATGGCAGTCTCACAGACATGAAGATCCACATTGAAAATAAAAATAAAAAGGAACAACTTAGAAGTGAATTATCAGTGGCAAGAGAAATAAATGTAATAACTAGAAAGGGCAGAAGAGTCAAAAGAAAATACAATATTAGAAATGAAAATGAAGTCCTATGAACTAAAGAAAACAATAAAGCAAACAATACAACTAAAGGGTCAACGCATGAGAAAAGGTCAAGAATCAGCAGATAGAACAAGATCTTTCCGACTGATACAAAATAATTTTACAAGGAAATAGGTAAAAAAAAAGAACTAAAGTGAAAAATGGAAGAGGTTATACAGTTCTGGGAAAAATACGGGCTTGCTCTAAAGAACATTACAAAGAATCAGATTAGATTGAGCAAGAGATAAAAGGAATGAAAAATAAACTAGTACAGACATGGGTTGGAATCACAGAAGTGGATGTTAAATGTGCACTGAAAAAGCACACAACTGGAAACCTACAGGAATAGATAAAATTCCTAACTTTTGCTTATATTATTTAAATACAGCACACCAAAACTAGCCAAAGAACTCCAAGAAATGGTTAACGATCCCACTAAAATTCCTGCATGAATTACCAAAGCAATTACCTTTCTTCTACCCAAAAATAGACACACAAATATCCCGAAAACTACAGACCAATTACTTGTTTTTCCACAACATACAAACTAGTGATATCTATTTTAACAAAACATATATATTTCCTCTTGGAAAGAAATGACATACTACCGCTTGAACAAAAATGGTGCAAATGTGGCTGTTATGAATGTAAAGATCAATTACTTATTAATAGGATGATCTTGGAAAACTGCTTCAATACAAAGAAAAATTTTAGTACTGCCTGAATAGATTATCGTAAGGCATTCGATAAGGTACCACATACCTGGATCTTAAATTCTTTAAATATCTACTAGGTATCACCCCTTATTATCAATTGCATTAAACAATGTATCTCGATAAGGGAAAATAACACGTTACCTCAAACGTATAAATGGAACCTATAAGTGTGATGAAATAAACATCAACAGAGGAATATTTCAAGGTGATTCTTTGTCTACCTTACTATTTTTCATATCACCAATAGCATTAACCAGCCAACTTCACAAAACAGAATCTGGTTATAAAAGAGCTCAAAAGAAAATAAGCGATCTATTTTATATGGTTGACTTAAAGTTGCATGCTACGAATGACAATGAGCTGGGTCTTCTGCAAACTGTAAAATGCTTCAGTGAAGACAATGGAATGAAATTCAATTTCGATAAATGTGCCAAAGCTAGTTTTATGAGTAGCGCTACAACATCCTCTATTAGCTTAGACCCTGCTGTAATAAAAAAAAAAGATTTAGAGCAAGAATCTTATAAGTAACTAGGTGTAAATGAGAGTGAAATAATTCACCTTAAGAAAATGAAAGAAATAGTGCGTAAACAATACTAAAGGCTACGACTGATATTAAAAATTGAATATTTATAAAAAAAACTATTAATTGATATGGCTTGTCCAGCGGATTGTAACATAGCAACCAAGGAATTTGAAAAACTATCAAAATATAAAGACTTGAAAATTGAAAAAGAACAAAATTAGGAAATTGAAAACAAGAATAGAACTAGTGCTAGTAGGTGCACTTAGAATGATAAAAAAGGAACAATGCAACACATTGAAATAATCCCTGGAAACCCCAATTTAAGAGACATACAAAAAAATGTCATTTTAAGTACAGCCCATACACTAAGAAGAACTTTGTCTATACAACGCTAGGAATGTTATTGGAGATACAAAAGACATGAAATGTAGCCATAACAACAAACCACAACCTGCCTTAGGTTTTCCACAGATATTGTAGGTAGTGTGGCTATAGCAGAAATCGAATTATGATGAAAATGACATAATAACTATATATCTATGGTCTACTTTTGTATTGAGCAGTTTTTAAAAGTAAATATCTAACTATGGATTGTATTTCTATTAGTATTAACAACTTATATATATATATATATATATATATATATATATATATATATATATATATATATATATAAACTACTACATTTTGGATACGCACAGTGAAGGATGAACAAAATCCACTACGAATAATCTGTAATATTTATAAAGAATCAATCGATTTTTTTTAATCCGACCTTTTTTATTTCTTCAAATATTATTATAATAGTTACTCGCAATTGAAAAGATACCATTTTTAATCGGTATCACACCAATTAAGGCAGTAGAATGCCAGCGTTTCATCTCAGTGTTCTTGACAGGCTCCAAAGGAGAATCTGTAATATAATTGGTCCCGACCTGGCAGGTCGACTCCAGCCACTTTTTCACCGGCGGGATGTTGCGTCCCTCTGTCTCTTCTACAATTATTTTCATGGCTTCTGCTCCGACAAACCTACGTCACTGGTGCCCCCTCTACAAGAATTTACTCGTGCAACCAAACTGGCAACAAGGCCCCACCCATTTACAGTTAAATCAACCAAATGCAAGCGACAATTCAACTCCATCAGCTTCTTTTCTCGCACTTCCCGCCTGTGGAACTCCCTTCCATATACTTGCTTACCTGAGAGCTGCAACCTCCAAGAATTTAAATGCAATGTCAATTCCCATCTTTTATCCACTTGATTCCAGTCCTTTCTACATTACTCGGTGTATCTTGTTCTTTTCCTTTCTCTCTACATTCCAACTGCCTACCCTTCACTTATCCTTTCTCTGACACCCCCTGTAACTGGTTCCTTCTCCTCACGCTCCTCATGCCTAAACTTTTACTCTCTTATGTAGCCCCCTGCGCATCAGTGTCGGTATTGCTTTGCTTGAGGTGAAACGATTAAAAATAAATGTCCGAGCACTTTTGGTTATAATTTTACCCATTATCAAAGTTTATTTTATTTTTTATTTCTTTTACTTCTAACTGAATATATATATATATATATATATATATATATATATATATATATATATATATATATATATATATGGCGCCTGAACAAAAATTCTGCTCGAAAGATAATATTGTATATTACCAGAGAGTATGTCATAAAATATCTAGCAATACATAATTGCGAGATTTTGCATATCATTCTTGTACTTGATTATGCAATTTAAAATCTTCCTATGAAAGGTGATAGTGATTTTAGATGCGAAAATCTCGCTCCGCTGATTCAGGGTGTTTGAAGAACTTCTCTTTGAGAGCCGTTTGAGAACCTGCCAAAAAACAATTTTCTTCATCACAGATGTTTATTTTAAAATGCCGTTCTGTGATAGTCTTGCCTGTGGCCTCTGTGCTTTGCAGTGCGACACACCCATCGTCTCTTGTAGCGTTGTTTTTTTTTTATTTTTTAATAAAGGCAGGTTGCTTGTTTATTTGTGCTCTCCTCTACTTCAGCCAATCATATATTCGCCGGTATAAATTTGAGATGCTTCAAGAGCCAGTGATCAAACGCATTGTAGTTGCTGATTGGAAGCCAGTAGAGCAGAATTGGACGATTCAGCATCTTGAGTGTTTCATTACAACACCTTGAACATGGCTTCTATTAATTTGCATCATTTCCGCTTGGGTAGCAGTAAGGCCATGCCCACCCGTCAATATAATAATTGTTCACATTTCCCTTCTTTAGAGCAATGACTAGCAAGCTCTTTGGCAAGACCAAGCTTCGTAAATATATAAGGTGTAGCCGAAAAGTATCTGCTTTCATATTTTAAAAAAAACTGAAGTATATTTATCAACGTCGCCTGGGACACTTCAACGTATTCCGTTTTGGAAACTTTTTTTTCCCCAGCGTACTTTTCACTTTTTAACAATAGTCTACAAAAATTCTCTTTCGAGATCCCCATCAGTTGTCTTCTCACGTTCACCTTAATCTCGTTCACCTTAATCTCGTTCCTAGTCTGATGTCTCTAGTCTAAAGATGAGTAAAAAAGAAAAGAAAAGGAATGGATTTGAAATTTGGAATCTGGGAAGGCTAAAAGATGATGGAAATATTTACAAAAATAAATAAATACAAAAATCAAGAAATACAAAAAAAAAATAATAAAGGAAGGCATGAAGAATAGACAATCGAAATATCCAAAATGGCTGGATATATTCGGCACATTTCGGGAAATTGATAAATTCTCACACTAGCAGTAGCTGATTTCCTTTACTTGCCAAATATCGACTGTAGCGAGGATGACACACAGGAATTATGTTTTCCAAAAATAAATATATAAAAATGACATAAAATATCTATACATTCGGTGGGAATATAACAGTCAAACGATTACTAACCTCTAACGAAATCTCACAAGCAGAGGTTTTATCCAAGTAAAACATTAAATGATTTTTAAGATCAGTGGGATGTTATGGGTCTAGTTCAAATGTCAACGAGATTGATCTTAAGAACTCTCTTTCTCAGGCTGACTCGAGGAAGACGGAAAGGTCAGTAAGTTGACACAACAATGACCAAAAAATAAATAAGAATCCTCTCTATTATAGTAAAGACCATTGTGTATATATATATATATATATATATATATATATATATATATATATCAAATATAAATATATATATGTATAAATATAGGTATATAAATATCAAATATATATATGTAATATAAATATCAAATATATATATATGTATATGTCAAATATATATATATATTTATATTATATATATATATATATATATATATATATATATATATATATCCTTTCTTCACACACAGGTGTTTGAATTATTATTTTTGTCTTTTTTCTTTTTGTCTTAATATAATATTCCCAGTAGTGGGTACACCAATATATATGTCACCGTCATTTTAGACAGCAAATCGATATAAATATTTTGACGGCACGAGCCCAGTCGTTTAATCATCACTTACCAAGACTATTAATCATTAAATGTTTAGTAATAAATATTAAATATTTAATCATAAATCACAAAGAATGCTATCATATATTATACTTTTAATAATAACTCGCCAAGACTATTAAGTATTAAAAATTTAATTCTAAATCTCCATGGTGAATTTCAATTTTTTATATTTCTTTATCAATTTAGCTGTTCATTTTGTCAAACTAGTTGAGAGTTATTGTTCTGTTTTTTTAACAGTTCAGCTTCCAAAATACGAATCACCTAGGTAACAAGTGGGTAGAGTAGCAGTACCAGGGAAGTCTACTGGATGACAGCAACTGCCGAAGCGAAATGGGCGTGAGCGGTATCTGTTTTATTCTGACAGATGTTCTTATAATTTGGGTTATTAACCACGTTTGCTCCTGATAAGCCATTGCTGGAGGTGACTGCTATTCTTTTGCGCACAAAAAATAGCGTCAAATATACTTCTATAAACACACACACACACACGCACACACACGTATTAGGTTACTGTTAGGTTATTTTCGATGGTGGCTGTTATGGAGTTACTAAGTAGGATTATCTGCCTGATTCTCATATGGCTGTTGAGATTATTATTTGTGGATTTTTGTAATTTTCTTCTGTTGTAGGCTTTGCGTTTTGTATGGTGCAGGAAATTGTAATTTCCTAACAATAGCAAACGTAAGACAGGCAAGCGATGACTGGTCTGTTCCAGGATAGACATGGCACTTTTAGTCTAATCTGGCTTTGTCAAATTAGTGTATAGCAGAATGAATTAGATATGAACCGAAGGAGTACGAGAAAACAACCATTTCCCCAGCTTCAATATGCCTTATGTATAGATTCGACTTTAGGTCTGGGGTGAGCTTTCGCACCAAAAGACATTCAAGCAAGGAACCTCATAGACTTCCACTTGGCTCTGTCTTTTTTCGCTTTCAATATTTTTCTCTTGATGTTTTTTCTGAAAACCCGCTCAGCATCTATTTGCTCAGATCTATCAAGTAGGTCTCTCACTGCTTTTCTCTGTCTTTCATTCTCTCTATCCGTCCTACGGGTATTAAATTCTCGAGGTCCTCTTTCCTCCTTACGTATCCCAGGAACCTCATCTGTCTCTTCCTGATGTTAACTATGAGTTTTCTTCGCCCTTTTCTTCTTGTATTTGCGCTTGGTGACAGATATTTGGAAATTTGAATGAAATGTATTTTGTTTAAAAATGACAGCCAGATGCACAAAAATAAAAAAGTTTTCGAATTGTGATTTTTATTTTGTCTACTAAGGTCAAAAGCCAACTCCTGCTCTAGATAAGTTTGTACCGGAAGACAGCTGTCAAGTGACGTCAGGCTGACATTTAGAAAACGTTTAGTAGTAAATTTTAATTTTGATTTTGCGAGAGTCTGAGTTCACCCGTCGAAGTGGATGGATGTCCTAAAATCGGGGTCTCTCCGATAGACAGTGCTGACAATTCTGACTAAATCACCTCCTAACCCATGACATGTCACCGAAGATGTCTTTGTATGAAAAATAAAAATAAAATATTCATATTTTAATTACATTTCGGTCAGGTCCTTTTCTTTTCGACAGAGGAGTTTATTGCAGATTGTATTTGTTGTTGCTGACGTTGACAAAGTAAGTGACAAAGAAAATGAAAAATATGATCATGAAATGTTTATGTGAAACATATTTGTGTGAAGAAGTCAGGGTGAATGGTCCCAGACGTTATGATTTGAAAAGTTTAATCGTCGCCCACGAAGTTTGAAAATAATTGCCATAGCGGTTGCAGTGAAGGCGGCAGAATTTATGGAGCCTAATGTTCGTCACCAGTCGTCGATCCCACATTTACAGCATTCAGTTAGTCATAATTCGTCACATCGTTGTCCCCAGCCGGCATCATTGAGTACAACATCATGGTTGCAACATTCGTCGTTTGTTCCAGCATCATTTTACCAGCATCGTTGATTCAGCACCGTGGACCTAGAATTGCAGCCTTGTATTTACCAGAATTGAATTGCAGAATTATCATGATCGTCGTCATAGTGAGAGAGACCCCAATCTACAGCAATAATGTTTCAGAAGAATGATATACCCGCGAACGTGGTATATATATATATATATATATATATATATATATATATATATATATACATATATATATTATAAATTATATTTAGAAAATGTACAAACTAGCTTGTAGTCCGTACATGTTGTAAGGTATAATTTATAATTAATATCCATTGCTCTATTTTTATATTGAGCACTGTTTTAAATTAATGTTTTAAACGTTGTAATTATTTTCTTTATTCTTATTGATTTGTATATGTATATATATATATATATATATATATAAATTAGTTAATTTTTGATCATAATTAGATCAGTATACATCTGTATTAAATGTGTTCAATACAATTATATTGTCGAACTTTTGAATATTTATAATTTGTAAACAAGTTATATCGCGACCTAGTTTTCAACCTTTCGGTATCTTCAGGCGATTTTAATAACTGATTCTACCGTTTGTTAAACGCTCATTTAACAGAGATCTTTAATGAACGCATAATTTTCAAAATCAAAAGTTACTTAAATGTCTTAGAAGGCGTTTATCCATGATTGTATGATCTTATTAGATATTGATTTGTATGATTACACTTGGACATAATTTATGTTCTTTCATTTAGTAATTAATTTTTATCTAGGAACAACATAATAGTTAATTTTTCCTTCTGGCATAATCTCTTTATTTTACCACCGTTGCAATGTTTGGCTATTTTTATTATGCTCCAAGTTATATCGGGGTATTTTCCATACTTTAATTTTAATTTCTACACGTGGCTAGCCAGTTTTCAAAATTATATATTAACATATGTCTGTTTGTCTGTCTGTCTGTCTGTCTGTCTGTCTGTCTGTCTCTATCTCTCTCTCTCTCTCTCTCTCTCTATATATATATATATATATATATATATGCATACATATATATAAACTTATTTATAAATAGAACTTTGTCTGTGTCTCTGTGTATGTGTTCTTAGCTAGGTTTTGTGTCGAGGTACCCCTGATAAATATCGAAAATCGATAATCGAAAAAATCGGGTTATAGAAGAAGTGGTCTGATTTTAATCAAATTTGATATACTTATAGACAAAGACATAAGAAATGATATTCAGAAGTTTCAAGGTTGCAGTTCTTAAAATAGTGCAGAAAATCGACAATATATATATGTATAAAAGACAAGATGTTTGTGTGTGTGTGTCTGTTTATCTGTCTGTATGTCCTTTATTCAAATCCTAAATTTTTATCCGATTCTCACCAAACTTCACACAAATATTCTTTAGACTGAGTCTGAGATCCAGGACCATGGATTAGTTTTAAAGCTTTCATTACACCCGAGCAACGCCGGGCCATACTGCTAGTATATATATATATATATATAGTAAGAGTAAGAAAAAATAGCGTAGCGAGCACAGTTCATAGTATTTACTTTTTTAAAAGTGCTCAATGCACAGTAGAAGAATATTATCATTTTAATATTTTATTATAAGCAGTTATAATAAAAACATTTCACATCGCTATTTAAAAGCTGTCGTGATTCACTACTATTAACTGCACTTCGTCAGATAATGGGTGGTCACTGGTGTTGGAATGATTTTCATGGAAATTTAAAAACAATTCATTACTCATTTCAGACAGTTAAGGGGTGGTATAAGAACAGAATTAAGAATGTTCTTGTGAGCAAGACTCTATTAAGCAATAGAAAGTTAGGTCTACGTTGGATGTGAGGATGTGGTTAAAGGGTACATCAAGTGAATCAATATGTCTCTCACCGAAAGATGAAAAAGACCTGTATTTCACTTCACCTACATTTTTTTTCAACACAATTTCTTTCCTTACGTTGTTTTTGCGGGAGATCAACCTGAGTACAATTAAAATGGCAAAATGACCCTATTCAAGTCCATTCAACGGTAAAATTGATACATAAACGAATGTATATTTAGTCAGCTGATATTCAAGAAGGCCGGCCGAACGTTAATGGGTGTGGAATATCCTACTGAGGCTAGACAAATATTTGCTCATCTCTTTGAGCAATGCAAATATATTTTCTGTTGGCCTTGCTATCTATCAAACATAACAAAAATGTTTCCGCCAATCTTGGTCGTCGGAAAAAACTAAAATATTATTGAGATGAATGAAAATTTCCCAGGGGGAGGCTGAAAAGTCCTCAATTCGGAGAAAACATCACAGGGTTTTATTTCAATAGATGATTATTCGAATTATGAGAAGAGGTTTATCTAAGAACAATTTAAAACTGCATTATGCAAGAAAAAATGATTGATTTGTTTTGTTTTACGGTATATCAAACTCAATAGGTTATTTAATGCCGACTAGATTTTTATAGTAAATTCATATGAATAGAATATATATTCTTTGTAGGAAATCTGTTTGTAGATCAGATTTCATTAACATATATTGTAAAGAGATTTTTTTTTTATAGTGAAATGTATTAGTGGTCAAAGTTTTTCTTAAAAAAATAATTGCTTGTATTTTTATTATAAAAATGTATTTTCATACTTTCATTGTGTTTTAACTCCAGTCTGTGGGTCAATTACTTGCCTGTATGTACAGAGTCTGGCGTTAAACGGCATCCAGTAGCAAGGCCTTTGGTTGGGAGGTTGGGAGGAGCATGGAACCATCTCTTAATTGCTGCTGTTCCCAGGTCCATCCTGACCCGGAGTGGTAGTACCTGTTAAGGCCCCAGCTCTGGGCAAATAGTGCACCCCCAAACTGGGGTCAAAACACCATGCAAGTATAAAAATAGATGTTTATATAAAAATCAACTTTTATAGAAAAATATTACCCTAATACATTTTTGAAGAAAAAATTACCTGCAATACATTTTTGACTACAAAACTAGAAGACATCTTCAGTTTTCTAAAATAAATAAAAAAATTAAAAAATTTGTTCATCAAAATCTGACTAAATCAATATTCGCACTATAACCGAACATTGAAAAATAAATACCATAAAACCCCACCTTTTTGGCATTAAATACCCCACAGAGGTTGATACGCCGTTAAGCAAAACTCAAACTTGCCTGTATCTGGGACCCTAACAGGTCCTACCATCCCTTTGCTAGGGTGAACCTGAGAACAACAGCCGTTAAGCGGTGCTTTCTCAAAACCTCCCAATTAGAGACCTTGTTGCTGTCTGCAGTTTTTCTTTAGGTAAAAGAAAATATTTTTCAATGGTATATATATATATATATATATATATATATATATATATATATATATATATAATCATTTCATAATCATTTCACTACAAACAAGACGGGAATGCCACTGGTACGAAGGGTTTATAGTTAGTTAAAATGAAAGAGAATACTGAGTATAAGGAGGACTGAGGAGAGAAAAACAATGTGGTTTCCGTCTTCCTCTCTTCCATGCGCATCAGTGGCGTTACCGCCTTGCTTGGCGTGATATGATTAAAAAAACAAAAAATTCACGAATATGTAAAATGTCGACTGAATTTAAATTTTGAAGATTGTAGTTATCAGAGAAGCTAGTAGAAAAAGAGTTATGTTTTGTTTTAATTAAGGTGGTATTTGTAAAATCAAATAATGGTCAGTTTTGTTCCAGTGTATTACGAGCGTGTTTCAAGAGTTGTCAAACGTAAATCTTTTTTATGCTCGTAAATACAGACTTTTAAATTTCGAAATGTCCCGCCAGTATAAGTGTTTTTACATTGCAAATTTTTAATTTGATAAGCTGTGTTGGATTTATTGTTATTCCTAAATATATCTTCCGGTGTCTTGGACATGGTGGTAAAGATCTTAGTATTAATGATGACTATTTTATTTATAAATATTGTAAATAGTGTGTTAGAGGATAGGGTTATGAATTTTGTGTTGTTGATGTTAGAAGCGTTATCGGCGGTGTCTGACCAGTGGCAATTCTATGGAGGGCAGAAGAGGCTAAGCTCCCTCCCCTAATTTTGGCTGGCCTCTCCGTTGCCAACCGCTATTTTTAAGCTTCAAAAATTTATGAAACTG
The DNA here is from genome assembly GCA_037127315.1 of Ascarosepion bandense. NCBI lineage: Eukaryota > Metazoa > Mollusca > Cephalopoda > Sepiida > Sepiidae > Ascarosepion > Ascarosepion bandense. The sequence goes on from JBBBDQ010000484.1 coordinate 10,432,519, forward strand.
ATCAGTCTCTGATTTTGATAAGATTTAATCTTCAGCACTTTTCTTTCTGCAGTTTCTTTTTCATTTAGCTTTTTAAGGACACTTACAGAGACCAGTCTGAAAGAAAAAAATACAACAACCAGATAGACAGAAACAGACATGTTGTTAGGGAAAAAAAAAGACTTAATAGTCATATTTTCATTTTTAATTTTTTTATTTATTTTAGAAAACTGAAGATGTCTTCTAGTTTTGTAGTCAAAAATGTAAGAATTAACCCTCTAGGGCCATTCGTATCATATTTATATATATACAGTATGAAAACAAGCCCTGAAAGAAATATTTTCCTGAAAAATTAAGAGAAATATTTTATGAATTTCAAATGAAAGCAGTACTGACTGCTCAGTCAATGAATACCAAATGTTTCCTTATAGGGAAATACCAAATGTTTCCTTATAGGGAAATACTGTATCAAATATGATACGAATGGCCCTAGAGGGTTAATGTCCCCAACTTCAAATGTAGATACATAAGCAGTCAGTAATTTATGCCTGAGTGAAATAATAGGTCAGTAATTTTCTCTAATCGACTGAAACCAATCAGCACCGAACTCCCAGACGCTGAGTGAGTCTGCCCCATCCTCCTCAAAAAAAGTTTCGGCCCCTAAGTGCCTCCCTACTTTCAGAGTTCCACAATCGTCACTGTGTTTGACCTCGTTCTAAATTTAAGCGTTCTAATAGGATGTGCGTCGTGGTGCAGTGGATGTCGACTCGGAACGACAAATCAGGATGCCGAGTTCGATTTCTAGTTGAATTTCTTGCATTCACTTACGCACAAATACTCATGGGAAGGGTATTAATCCGTCTCTTTCCTTTAGTTATGGGTTAAATAATAGGACAGATTGGGTTCTATAGCCTTGACTGCCAACCAGTTTACCTGAGAAAGCAATGACAACCTACTGCGGGATAATCTTCTGCCTGGTTAGTCATGTCTCTTTCGAGCCATGATCGCCTAAAGAGTGTATCACGTATGGCACTTAACTGACTGAATAGATTAGTAATGAGGTCTCATCGTTTTACTGTTGAATTAGCTAGATGCAGACACTACTTCTAGTGTAAGAGTTTCTTTTCTCGCACTTCTCACCTGTAGAGCTCCTTTCCGATTTTTAGATATCCTGCCACCCACAATCTTCAAAAATTTAAATGCAACGTCAATTGCTATATTTTGTCAAGATGAACTGTTTCTTTATCGTGGTTTCCTTACTTCTCTTCACTGAAGTTTATTTATTCATTTTCACTCCTTGTAAACCTCTGCGTCCTTGTGACATTATCGGTTTACTTGGGGTGAACTCATTTAAAAAAAAGATTTTGTTACTATCAAACCACAGTGAAGAGTTCAGAGCCTGATATTTTCCCAACCTTTAGCATACGCTTTAGACTTCACCCTATGGTCCGCAGAGTAGAATATCTTTTGTATATCATCGTTTACTTTCGTCTTCTTCATTTGATCTTTTATTTAATACCTTGATTAACTATTCTGAATACTTTTTCTTTTGGGTGTCTGTCTTATTAGGTCCATCTATTAAAATATTTCTACACTCCACCCACGTCTATTGAACAGATGAAGAGGCTCATCCCTTGTTTCCTGTTTAGGATGTGGTTTCCGGTTTTATCTTTTCCAATCTTTTCATTCTTACGTAGCCCCCTGCCCATCAGTGGCGTTTTCGCCTTGCTTGGGGTGATATGATTAAAAAAAAAAATTATTGTTCGTTCAAATAAAAGGCCTAAAACTCACTCATAGTAGAGTGTTACTTTGTTTTGTTTTTTTTTTCCTTTTCTAGTCCCTAACGTCTTCTTCTTTTTCACTCCCAGTAACTCTTTGCGTCTTAGTGAGTTACTTATCCGGGTTGAAATGATAGAAAATGTAAATACATATACAATACCATGAGAAAATATGATCGTTATTGTGATACGTATCACTTTACAAAGGGTCCTACCGCTACTGTATTATGTAAATACTAGTTTTGTGCTTTTGTTTATTAACATACTAGAAAACAGTTTTTTTTACCAAGAAATCCAGCATATTATAACGAAGCAAATTACTACTTGCTTATTTGTTATAATTCTTTTGTGATTCCCTTATACTATTGTCCATATCAAGCGAGTCTAAAACATGTCACTGCCAACTCCCTTCTCTTAGGCACTCACTATCATTAAACAGAATCATTTCAGAACATGATTAAATCACACTTATATCACAGAAGAGCGTGGTCAAGAGGTTACTGCCGGAAGTAACTGACAAGTGGAACTACAGTCTTGTATTTTTTATGTGCGTGTGTGAGAAAGAAAGAAAGAAAGAAAGAAAGAAAGAAAGAAAGAAAGAGTGTCTGTGAGATATAACTTTTTTATTCAATGCAGAGATATGTAATCAGGCCTAATAGCATTGTGAGGACCGCCATATTTGGACTCATTTTTGTAATGTCAGCGCTCCACTCAAGTGTCGTGTCGGCCTGTCAAATCTCGTTACGTTTTCTTGTCAGTAGATGAGAAGACAGGCATGTCGTAATCAGGCATTTGAGGTTTGTTTTCTTTTCTTTTTTCCACTTTTTTATTTAGGGTTCTAGGAAAGCAACAAGATGAAGAAAAAAACGGCATAAAAATAAAGAATGTTACTGAGAAACAAAGCAACGAAGTTGTTTTTTGAAGAAGATATGAGAGAAATAAGGAAGGTTCTAGTTGAAACATCAATGAAAAAGAGAAACCCAGAAAGATTTTATAAACATTCTTCTTCTTCTTCTTCTTCTTCATGTGCCGTGTTCCTTCAGGACGTAGGCGATCATGGGTTTCCACTTGGCTCTATCTTTTGCCGCTCTCAAAATTCTTCCTCTTGGAATCTCTCCCAAACCCCGCTCAGCCATTCCTTTGCTCAGGCCTATCAAGTAGGTCTCGCGCTGCTTTCTCCTGTCTCTCTTTCCCTCTATCCGTCCTGTGAGTATTAAATTCTCCAGGTCCCCTTTCCTCACTGCATGCTTCAGAAACCTCATCTGTCTCTTCCTTATGTTAATTATGAGTTTTCTTCTCGTTTTCATCCTCCCCAACACTATGTCGTTAGTCACGTGCTCAGTCCATGGTATCCTCAGCATCTTTTTGCTAAACTACATTTCTCCTGCCTCAAGCCTGTCCTTCATCCTTGAGGAGATCGTCCAACATTCACTGCCATACAGAAGGACAGATATCACATAGCAATCCAGCACTTTCTTTTTAGTTTCCAATAAGATTTTCCTGTCTTTCAGTACTCTGGATAGTGTCTGAAATGCGTCTTTGGCCATGCCAATTTGTCTTTGGATCGCGACACTTTCCATCCTCTGTCAGTACGCTTCCAAAGTATTTCAATTTCTTTACTTGTCTTATTTTAGTTTCTACGATGTGTAGTTGGCATTTTGGGGTCTTCTTTTTGCTGATAACCACGCATTGTTTTCTTGAAGTTTATGCTTAGTCCTTTCTTCTCGCTTTCTCTTGCTAACTTCTGTAGGAGATCCTGTCTGCTATCAGCACTGTGTCATCTGCGTATCTTACATTGTTGAGACTGTGTCCGTTAATGACAAATCCTGGGAAGGGTTTTATTTCTCTCAGAATTGTTCCGCTATTTAAGTTGAATAGGTCCAGTGAGAATACACATCTTTTTCTTACGCCCCTGTCTATTTTTGTATATCTTCTGAAAAACATTACAGAGCAAAAAAATAGAGGATAGAAAGAGAGAACGATGGAGAGAGAGAGAGAGAGAGAGAGAGAGAGAGAGAAAAGAGAAAGAGAGAGAGAGTAATAAGATAGATTGGTACAAAGTGTTACGATATGATGAAAACAAAAGATTAACAACTTCGAGCCATTATTATTTACAGCACCTGCACATCCAAGTATACAACACCTGGTATTCATAAGTGGTCATATATTTAAGTACTGATCTTCTTCTATGTGCCGTGTCCCTTCAGGGGGGTAGCCATTTATAGCCTTTCACATCCCACTCTCTGTTACCGCTCTTAATATATATTCAGATAGATATGAAGATACTGTTATAGATAGATAGATAGATAGATAGATAGATAGATAGATAGATAGATAGATAGATAGATAGATAGATAATCAACGATTCTTAACTGGTGATCGTACGAGAACCGATATTTCAACGTGTATATGACCGTAAATAATTAAAGCAAAAAAGAAAAAGAAATAAATAAGGAAAAAGAAGGAAAGAACAAAAAGTAAAAAAGAAATAAAGAAAGAAAAGGGAAAGAAAGAACAGAAATAAAGAATGAAGAATGGAAAAAAGAAAGAAATAACAGGTAAAAGGAAATAAACAAAGAACAAAGGAAGACGAAAGAAGATAGAAAAAGAGCGAAACAAAGAAAAAAGTGGAAACAATCAAAGATAAAAAGGAAACAAAGAAAGAAAAGATAAAAAAACAAGTAAGACGTGACTGAGAGATATTTATTACGCTTAGTTTAGCCTAGCAGAGAAGCATTGTTATTGCAGGCTTTATTATTCGGTCAAATATGCTCATCTTGATTTCGACCGTTGTATCCTCCGGCCTTTTTCATGTGTCTATCGTCGTTCTCTGAATCTTGAACCGAACACTTTATTCAATCTACGGAGATACATTGTTCTCAATCTATTTCTTAAAGTTACGGTATCTGTTGTATAAGTTCATTCCCGTTTGTGTTTCTTCCCAGATTCAAATTATGTGATTTTTCAGCACTACTAGAACTAAGGATTGAACTCACAACTACAACTAAGTGAGAGCTAGACATATGTTAAGCCACGACTTAAGCTATTCAGACATGTAGATTAAAGTATTGGATGTAATTATCTGAGAACATAAATACGAACAGAAATAAGGTAAACGACTAATTACAAATTAATAATAATGTCAATTGTTCGTCTGAGTAATAAAAAATATTATTTCTACTACTACTAGGTGTAAGGAAGTAACAAAAATACTTAGTGCTTCATCTAAGAAATTTGGACATTTCAAGATTATTATGTCTATTACTACTAGGTGATGGGATAGAAACGAAAAAGAAACTGATACTTAACATCAGGAAAAGCCAGCTGAAGTTTCTGAGACATGTAGTGAGGAAGGAGGGCTTGGAGAATTTGATACTCATATGACAGAATGAAAAAGATACAGGGGAAAGTAATGCATGACATACTTGATAGGCTTGAGCAAATGGATGGCCCAGTTGGGTTGAGGACGAGTAACGAGAAGATGCTGAGAGCTACAAGGGATAGGGAGATAAGAAAGGCCATGATCGTCATTTTGGGGAGACACGGAACACAGAAGATAAGGAAGCGAAACTTAAATAACTAATGAATAATAATGACCACTGACGTATTTATAACTCTAAGTTGTTAAGAGTATAGAAAATATATTATTATATCAGTGATATATAGAGCAGTAATTTTATGTGCCGTCTCACTTCAGAACGTTGGTGATCATAGCTCACCACGGCATTGAATCATTTGTAGTTCTAAAAAATGTTTATTCCTTCTTACCTTTGCGTCCTAATTCTGCCATCTATCTGAACAAGGTTGTCAGGTAGGTTACTTGATGTTTTTCTCTGCTCAACCTACCCTTAGTATTTCCTGTGAGTTTCAACCTCTCTATGCACTCTTTCCTTATTATTTATTCACTTTCCTTATCATTTATTCTGGAAATATATATATTTCAGTCTGGCATGCTGGCCTTCTACGCAAGCTGCGAGGTTATGGTTAACTGAACAATTGTTTGACCTTATCTTGTCATTCCTTTCAAATCGCACAATGAAGTTTGTATTGAACGGATATGCCTCCCAATACTATCATACGAACGCGGGTGTCCCTCAAGGGTCTATTCTAGTTCCTATGATTTTCCTTATTTACATTAACGATCTCCTAGATGTAATAAAATCCCAAGTAGGCATTTACGCTGACGACACTACAGTTTACTCTCGCATCAATCAAAAATCTGCTGAGGCTGACAAAGCAAACATTGCTGCACGTGAATTTTAATGCCTCCAAAACGAAGTTGCTATCTATTAACCATCACAGACAATCCTACCTCCCATTAGCAAGGATCAGACTAGTCTCCCTGAAAGCAAAACACTGCGCCTCCTCGGCTTAACTCACACAACAGACCTCAAGTAGAATGACTATATAAAATCCATAGCTATATCCGCTCTTAAGAAAGTCGGTTCTCTGTGTAGGGCCAGGGAAATTTTTTTCTGCCTGAAACAATCCTGCAAATTTATAAATCTACCCTCCGCCCGTGCATTGAATACTGCTGCCATATCTGGTCGGATGCTCCTGCTATTCACCTAGAGGTCCTTGACAAAATCCAACGGAGAATCTGTAATGTGATAGATCCCGGATTGACAGCTCAGATACAGTCACTTTCTCACAGGCGCAATGTAGCTTTCCTGTGTCTCTTCTACAAATACTTTCACGGCTTCTGCTCCGATTAACTTAGCTCACTGGTGCCCCCTGTATATAAATTTACTCGAGCCTTAAGATTAGCAACTAGGTCTCACCCTTTTACTATGAAAGCAATAAATTGTAAACGCAAATTCTACTCCAGCAGATTCTTTTCTCGTACTTTCCGCCTGTGGAATTCCCTTCTAGTTACTTGCTTCCCCGACAGCTATAATCTCCAAGAATTTAAATGTAAAGTCAATAGTACTCTCCTAACTCACTAACCTGCATCCGTTCTCTCATACTTCTTTCTTCGTCCACTCCACTCTCGTCAGTATTCTCATCCTTCCCTTACCCACTTTCTGACACCCCCTATAACTGTCACTCTTTCTCATAAATTTTCTCCTTTTTAATCTCCTGCAAAACAGTGGCAGTAAAATGCCTTGCTTCGGGTCGATATGATTATAAAAGAAAATATATCTTTTCGATTCTAAACACAAAAAGTTAATTTTGTTCATATTTTCCCCATACATTCTTCGTTGCTAACAAGTTCCGCCTACGCGTTTCTCAGTATCCTTCTGTAGAACCACACCTATATTCCCCTCAAGTCTCCCTTTCATCTGCGATGAAATTGTATAGTATTCAAAGTCATATAGGAGAATTGATATTACAGATCTTTTCTTTAGCGTGTCGATTGCCATAAATATGGGTATAAAAATACGACTAGCATGTGTTAGAACGACCTAGACTTCTATTTTTCACAAGCTTCTTTTGTGTGTCGTGTCTCTTCAGGACATTCAGGATTAGTTCTGTACAATTCTCTGTTCTTTGTAGTTCTCGATATTTTTTTGTTATACTGTTGCGGATTTGAAACGGCTGACAACAAAGAAAAACACGACCCATTGGTTGGAAAATATTTATTTTCAAAGGATTAATTTATTAACCGGAAGGATGCGCAGATTCTCCGAAACCAGCATTTTTTTTTTTTTACATTTGATGATTGTGTTGGAGTTTATTTCCGTCTTAGGTCCACAATCTCTCCTAAATATTGTTCTATCATCCATTTACTCACGTTCGTGGGCACGTCAACGTGGTTTAATCTATAGCAAGCTTGTGTTCATAGATCAATCAAGACTGAATACTGAGTTCGATCCTCACTGGATGCCCCACACTTTCGACATTGAAGCTATTCTTAAAAAATCACTATTAACTCATGTTTACTGGGTAGTGAATGTTTTCAGCTTTCCTTCAATCTGTCCTATGAGTATCAAATTTTCAAAGCCTTCTTTCCTCATTGTTTGCCATAGAAATTTCAACAACCTTTTCTTGGTGTGAAGTATAAGCTTCCTTTTTGTTTTCATTTTCTTTAAAACTGCGTCGTTGCTCACATGTTCGGTTCATGTTATCCTCAGCATCCTTCTGTAGGACCACATTTCTGTTGCTTGAAGTTTTTTTTCATTTCAGAGGAGAGGAGCGTGTCCAGCATTCACTGTCAGAGAAGGGGCTGGTATTACATAAAAGTTCAGTACTCATTTCTGCGTTTCAGACGAAACTTTTTCATTTCTTAATACTTTGCTTAGCTTTCGGAAGACCTCGGACTTCAGTATCGCACTTTCCATCACGTGTAAAAACACTTCTCAGATACCTAAATTGTTCTATTTGTTTATGTACACTTTTAACTTTTAACTGTAGCGAAAGTTCTGCTATCCTAAGAAGATGCGTATAATTGATAGTTAAAATCAAAAGTACTTGATACGTGAGACGTGAATTCTGTTCTGATGTCCTTTCCCAAGGGTAATGTCATTAGTTTTATACCTATTAGATGCACTCCTCTTTTTCGTTCAGGAACATTTCCAACTTTGAGTTTGTTATCACAGGTGTCGCACTGAGATTTGTCCTTGTTTGAATTAGTATGACTAGTGTTGAAGTCAACAAAACCCACTTTCTGACGATTAAGTCTACAAGTTAATCTGGTTTCCAAGCACCCTAAATTTCATTTATCAAGGTGCTCAATTCTTGATAATATCGTCATGGGACGATGATCTCACTGTGCGTCACTTTTGGAAAATGACCTGAACAGCATACCACTCGAAGTTGGAAGGCGGAAATGTTCAATACTAAACTTTCACGAGTTTAACGAATGCTTACTTTATGTTTACATATATGTATATGTATCACATATATGTATCACATATACAATTCTTCTCTCCAGAATATATCTTACATATCTATAAGTCTACCTTCGTTCATGCTTAGCATATAGCTCCTACATATGGTCCGGTGATCCTGTTATTTACCTTGAGCTCCTTGATAAAATCAAAGGATCAGCAATATTATTGGCCCTGATCTGGCGGCTCGGTTTCAGTTATTTTCCAACAGTAGTAAACTTGCCTCTATGAGTATTTTTGATAAATACTTTCACGATTATTGTTCAGATGAGATCTTCGCTATGTTACCTAGATTTTTGGAATTTAAGCGCAGTATGTGACGAGCAACAAGATCTCATCAATTTACAATTCAGTGGGACAGATGTAATCGTTAATTTTATGCAAACAGTTTTTATTCACGCACTTCTTGCTCGTGGAACTCCCTTCCGCCTCCATGCTTTCCAGTCAATTTTAATCGTAAAAAAAAAATAAGTCCAATGTCAGTAGCTATCTATTGTCCTTCTGATTACTCTTTTTGTTACTCCTCAATAGTAACGTTTCTAATTCTTCCACACCCACTAACTCCTTGTGTCTTAGTGGCTTTACTGCCTTGCATGTGGTAAAATTGATATATATTAGAACCTTAATTAAGTTCTTGCTGATTCTCTATGAAAAGTAATGTTTTATTTAGAAAAATTAGTTACTGAAAGTACTGTCCATCGCTACTCATTACTTTTCCCCATCTTCCTGGCAGCATTTGAATTTCACGCCGGAAAAATGGCAAGTCTTTTGAGAGTCGACGCATTATTTTTATGTTCATAAGAATGAAAGTGCTACTCAACCAGGTCATGTGCCAACCATCGGAACAAGTGATCGGACGAGGCATTATCTGTTGAATACGGCGGGTAGGGTCGGACTTCCCAATTACACTTTTCCAAGTAGGTTTCCATCCGTTTTGTAACGTGTGGTTTAGTGTTGTCATGTGCCGGTTTTTCATCTATATTCAGCCCAAACTCATCACTTGTAGCCGATAGTGATCTTCCGTGATGGTTTGAGTCGGTTTGATTAACTCATAATAAACTACATCAGACTGGTTCCACCAAATGTAGGGCAGAAGCTTCGTACCGATGTTGCCACCGTTGTTGATGCATAGCCGAACTTACATCATGATATTCTATACTTATGATTATCGTAATGTATCCACTTTTCATCGCCGGTCACGATACTATGCTTCAATTTGTACAGCAACCAATTTCCTTGCTTTTGAATATTTTCTAATGCTTTCAAACGTTTTCAAACTGTTCTGTGATCAAATCCTAATGATTCTGCAAGTTCAGCTTGCGCCTGACCTGAGTTTTCATGAAGTAATGCTTCCAATTCTTCGTCTTTAAAATTTTTTGGGTGCGCCAGAGAATTCTTTATCTTCTACATTAAAATCATTATTTTTGAAGCGTTCAAACCAAGTTCCACATGTTTTTGACAAAGCATTGTCGTCGTAAGTCTCAACATATGTCCTGTGTGCTTCAGCCACATATTAATTTTGAATAAAGTAGTACAGTAAAATTCCTAGGAAATACACTTTCTTTGGCACGACATCTGACATGTTTAACGCTATGAAAAATAAAGTTGTTTACACTTCGGCGAAATGACATACATTGAATTTCAAGCTTGCTTCTAGTGCTTCCTTATAAATGCATTACCATCTGAAACTGCACGCACGCAGTTCTGGAAACGCCATCTGTTAGAAAACAGCGATAACTTATTCAAGATTCTTTATATATATATATATATATATATATATATATATATATATATATATATGTATTCAATCCTGGCTAGAAGCAATCGGATGTCTAACCGTACTGATGAGCTCTGATACAGCGAAACAGGACTCTGTGCGGATGACTACGCTCTCACTTGCCGACTGAGCAAGCACTATGGAGAAATAGTGGTCTTTAACATTTACGCATCGTTCATTCAGTAATGAATGTAAACACTCTCTGCTACTGGCGTGTGTTTGCATCGTCAATTTGGTCAGGTTTCAATTCTGGCGAGAAGCAATCGGATGTCTAACCGTACTGTGATATAGCGAAACAGGACTGCGTTGAATATATATATATATATATTGATGTGCTTTTCTTTAAAAGAGACTATAGAAGCTTGCTCTGAAGTGTATATATATATATATATATATATATAATTGAGGAGCAACCATTCTATTAAGCATGTTTCGTTAAAAACAACCAAGGAAGGTTTTTATTAATTTTGTATTAAATTTTCCTAGTATTCTAACTTGTTTTCTTTTTTTATGGAAATAAGGAAGGTAAAATGTTCTGTAATCATATTTCTAAACGCTTTCAACCACTTTTCCGGCCATTCTCAATGGGATTATGCTTCCGTCTTGTTGTTCGATTCTCATGTTTCAACTGATATATATATATATATATATCAGTTGAATATAGATATATATATAGAGATATATAGATATATATATATATATATACACACACACACACACACATATATATATATATATATATATATATATATATATAGAGAGAGAGAGAGAGAGAGAGAGAGAGAGAGAGAGAGAGAAGGTTTGTTATATGATTCTATATATCAGACATGTAATCGGTATTGAAAGACATAGTGTGATACTCCTAAGAATAATTTTGAAATTCTCTAAATTTAGGTTCACGTTCATACAGCACATCTCCTTTTCTTGTAAAACCAATGTACATGCAATGTGGAATATTTAGAAACTAAAGTGATAAAAAAAATCAAAACAAAACCAACACAAAAATAAACCGAACGGCGAAATCTAAAATTAAATCTCACCTTCCCTTCTATTGTTGATATTTTCCATGTAAAATCGTTTCTATTGTTTGTTGTATTTACCCCCACTGAGCTCTTTATATAAAATGCTGTTTTCACAAGTACCTCTCAAATACTAAGAAATCTTTCTCTATCAATCTAAAAGGCTCAATAACTTTATAAAAAAATATTCCTTTCTCCCAAGCCTCAGGTAAAACAACACATGAAACAATAAATCAGGAAAATTACTAACATTAATAATAGTAAGAAGAAGAACAAGAAAAAAGGAGAGGATTACTGGCTCAAAAAGAAACCCTAAATACCAATTCTCTTAAGAAGAACATGCACCATCAAATTGATCTGGACATCTGCTTGCAATGTGGTAAGGAGGTGGAAAATGTCACCTACATTATTATAGATCAGATTTAATTAATTCAAAACAAAATAATAAGCTAAAGCTTGAAGAAGATTTTACTTTATCACCCTTAATGATTGCCACGAGGAATAGATCGGAGAAACCTCAAGAAATTTAAGTGAAAGATATGAACGCAAAAGGCATCTTTTCCATAGCAACATATTAAATGAATAAGTTGCTCACTGTAAAGTTACTGACAACAATTTTAATTTAAAATATTCTAATCTAATTAAAAATGAAAACAATTCACTCAGACTATAATGTTCAGAAAATGCTTTAATCGCTAGATCCACAATAAATATGTATCCAACTTGTTACAACGTTTCACCATTCTAGGCAGATCTTCTGCTATCACAATGGGAGATATTTAATAACAAAAGTGATGGAAATAAAAAAATCTGAAAGAAATTGGCTAAATTATATATCCAATACGTATATTAAATTAAAAAAATTAAATTAAAAATACTTCGAATTTAATATTCTCAGCGTCCCCTTCTCATATGCATATGTAGTCGCATGAACGTAAACATGAATTCAGTCCTAAAGTACGAAACGTGTCACACAGAATAACTTTTCTCACTTTGACATCCTTTAAAAATAAATTAAAAATACTTTTCACTTTAAAATTAAATTAAAAATACTTTTCACTTTGACATCCTTTAAAATTAAATTAAAAATACTTTTCACTTTAAAATTAAATTAAAAATACTTTTCACTTTGACATCCTTTAAAATTAAATTAAAAATACTTTTCACTTTAAAATTAAATTAAAAATACTTTTCACTTTGACATCCTTTAAAATTAAATTAAAAATACTTTTTAACTTTAAAATTAAATTAAAAATACTTTTCACTTTGACATCCTTTAAAATTAAATTAAAAATACTTTTTAACTTTAAAATTAAATTAAAAATACTTTTCACTTTGACATCCTTTAAAATTAAATTAAAAATACTTTTCACTTTAAAATTAAATTAAAAATACTTTTCACTTTGACATCCTTTAAAATTAAATTAAAAATACTTTTCACTTTAAAATTAAATTAAAAATACTTTTCACTTTGACATCCTTTAAAATTAAATTAAAAATACTTTTCACTTTAAAATTAAATTAAAAATACTTTTCACTTTGACATCCTTTAAAATTAAATTAAAAATACTTTTCACTTTAAAATTAAATTAAAAATACTTTTCACTTTGACATCCTTTAAAATTAAATTACAAATACTTCGAATTTAATATTCTCAGCGTCCCCTTCTCATACGCATATGTAGTCGCATGAACGTAAACATGAATTCAGTCCTAAAGTACGAAACGTGTCACATAGAATAACTTTTTTCACTTTGACATCCTTTAAGATATCTAAGTAAGAAAGAGACAATTGACGCATAAAAAATAGTAAACATTTTGTTCGCTGATATATTTCTACTTCAAATTTCAAACCGAAAATTGATAATTTACGTAAAAGTTATGTTGTTTTAATGGCGAATTGAATCGTAAATTTGAGATTTGATAATTAAGTCGTTTGTTTGTTTATTCATAGCAAAAATATCATTTTACGTACGTCAGAGTTTGATTTTGATTTCTTCGTCGTCAAGGACTTAAGCAAAAACGTAAAAGAAGTTCGACGGACTGCTTTCACTTGCAATTATAGACGTTACTCAATGATCAGGTTCTATTCTAAATACTTGGTTGTTAAACAGGCTGGTCATTAAACAAGCTTGTTTTTTAAATACTGTTTATTGTTATTTAATTACGAAATTTAATTATCTTTAGTTCTTGAGCAATTCTTTTTTTGCACAAATATGTGCGTTGTGGCGCAGTGGATATCAACTCGGAACGAGAAATCATAGAGCCGCGTTCGATTTCCAGTTGAATTCCTTGCATTCACTTATGGGCAAATACCCGTGGGAAAGGTATTAATCCGTCTATTCCTTCTAGTTATGGGTTAAATAACTGGACAGATTGGGTTCTATAGCCTTGGTCGGCAACCAGTCTCCCGCCGAAAGCAATGGCAACCTAATGCGAGATAAACTTCTGCCCAGTCAGTCATGTCTCTTTCGAGACATGATCGCCCAAGCGTGTATCACGTATGGCACTTAACTGACTGATATTGGTGGTAATTTGTTATTATTTTTATAAAAATATATTGTTTTTCTTTTTCGTTTTTAATCTTTCATTTTTTTTTTTTTTTTTTGCTCTAGTTTGGGGGTTTACTATTTGCCTATAACGGGAACCCTAACAAGTGTTAACACTCCTGGTCAGGGTAGACCTGGGTAAAACAACAATTAAGAGATAGTTCCAAGCTCCTCAAACCGCCAGTCTCTCGATTAGATGACTTATTGCCGGGTGTAGTTCATCGTCAGGACGGAACGATATGGTCGCTGAAGTTATAACTGACTGCTATTTCGAGCATTCTACGCTTGCCAAGGTTTACTTCCGAGCAGCCTCAGATAATTTTAATATCAATTTTGAACCATTTGTAAAAAGTTTTATTTATTTTAAAAAGAGGAAAAAGATGTAGAAATTTGTAGATATCAAGCAATATTGAATAACTGAGTTTGATGAAGTCCTTTTTAAAAGACGAAACGCGTTACATCGATCTTTTTCTTTTATTAGATCGACACATACTTGCTGAAAGCCGGGGGCGGAGCGTTGTCTGAAACGTTGAGATAACAACAACAAAGATAAGGATCATATTTCACAAGTAAATAATAATAAACACGCATCGCAGAAATTCAGACGGAATTTTGTTTTGCATTTTATTATTTCTAAAAATTTATATCGTACAGTAGTTATTTATTGCATTACTGAACAGCCAGTCAATTAAGTGCCATACGTGAAACACGCTTGGGCGATCATGTCTCAAAAGAGACATGACTGACTGGGCAGATGATTATCCCGCAGTAGGTTGCCATTACATTCTGCGGTAGACTAGTTGCCAGCAAAGGCTATAGAACCCAATCTGTCCTGTTATTTAGCCCATAACTGGAGGGAAGAGATGGATTAATACCTTTCCCTACGTTATTTGCGTGTAAGTGAATCCAAGGAATTCAACTGGAATTCGTACTCGGCTCCCTGATTTCTCGTTCCGGGATAGTAAATGTAATAAATAACTGAATTTACTGAACAGTAAATGTAATGAATAAATTCGTAAGTCAGCCAAGTGCATGAGTTTGTTTTGCTTACTGTAAATGCAGTTCAGGTAGATTGATATTTATTTTTAGCTTTCTCTTTCTCATTCTCTTTGTCTTTTTTTTTGTCCTTGTTATTGACACGTTGTCGAGTAGTTAGTACAGTTGCTTTGCAATCATGAGAGCCAGGTTCGAAACTCACTCGTAGTCGATTTGTTAAGAGGGCAATTTCTTTGCTCCATCGGCCTAGTGAGGTGATCACCAGCGCTCCACACCGTTAGAAAATGCTTGAAAGCCATACAAATGAATGAATATTTATTTTCATTTTTATGGACACGTTGCCGAATGGTTATACGTTCGCTATCTGACCCTGAGACCCAGATTTCAATTTCACCACAAGCCATTTGTCAGGAAAGTGACTTCTTCGTATCATCGTCCAGCGTGCGACACCTTTGGAAAGTGCCTGAAAAATAAAACAAAAGTTGACCAAAAACCTTCTGATTTAAATTGGGTAGACGGAACTATTTTGGAACCGTCGATGTTTGTCATAAATAGT
Source organism: Ascarosepion bandense (assembly GCA_037127315.1). NCBI lineage: Eukaryota > Metazoa > Mollusca > Cephalopoda > Sepiida > Sepiidae > Ascarosepion > Ascarosepion bandense. The sequence goes on from JBBBDQ010000484.1 coordinate 10,448,002, forward strand.
TATACGTCATCGTCACAGTGAGTTCGAGCGTACTGGATTTGTTCAGACTGCTAGATCACGCCAAATAATCCTTTCTCTATCTTTCTGTTTTCGTCTCTCAAAACTGTTACTAATGTCCGCTCAGCGTAGTTTAAACCATAGGTGAACGTTTTAGACATCGACAAAATGTTCCTGAGCTTGTATCTTCAACAGGGATTGGTTAGCTCTTATAGTACTGAAGACATACTCGTATACGAGCAACATGCTGCTGTTTATTTTAAATTTTTTTTAAGAAAGAGGAAACAGTCATAAATTCTTTTCCAAAATGAAAAATGCAACGACATCTATTTTTATAAGATTTTATAGTTTGTCGTAAGTGAGTTAAATTGTTTTAATTAATTCAGGTGCCCCTCCAGGTCTCCATCTTTGGTCCTATTTTCTTTTCGATCTTCATTAATGACTTTATCGATGGCATCAGCTCTCATCTTGGTATCTACGTTGAGGAAAACTCCTGTCACGATAGTAAGTTTGATCAATTTGATGAAGTCGAACTGACATCGGATCCTAACAAAAAAATTCTACAGTTTGTTATAAACTTGAACAAAGGAATGCTTGTTCATTTTAACAAAACAAAACTGCTCTCTATTAATCATCTGAGAGAAGTTGGTCTAAATGCAACACGACCTTTATTCGGTTGTTAACTAGGGCTAGTCTAGATGAACATCTCTGAAATCAAAATCGCGTGGTCGTGTAACTAGCATCTCTACTCCACAAAATCCTACTTGCCACGGAAACCATGAGAACAACACATGGTGAAGTGTGGCTGTGGTTCTATTACTCCACGGGCGTGTCTACAGGGAAAACATGCACACGTACTAGGACATAGTGAAGCGCACACATGACTCGAGTTGGCGTAATGGTTAGCAAGCTTGTCTCGCTCGAATCATTAAAATCGAGTAGTGAGTTCGATCCTCATTGAGCGTCCCATACTTTCGGTCCTTGTGCCACATCTAAGATGCGCTTAGAAAATTACCACATGAATAACCAGGCTCTCTTTATTTCTTTGAAACACCCATTTAGTAATATACACTCAACTTCAGATGCGCTACTGACACACAAATAAAATGACACACTCTGTCCCGGACACATATTATAATTCGTAATCACAAACAAGGCAGTCTATCTCAGAGACGCACATACGAAGACAAACACTCTCCCGTACAAGCATAAACCAAAGCACACTGTCTTCGGCACACAGTTAATAGAATACTCTGCCTCGAACACACGCATGATAGCACACACTACTGGGCTTACGGCCTATCACGTTGAATACACCGGTTCTCGCTCGCTCGATCACCGAAGTTAAGCAACGTTGAGCATGGTCAGTACTTAGATGGGTGACCGCTTGGGAATACCAGGTGCTGTAAGCGTATCGTGACGGATGTGCGTTGTGGTGCAGTGGGTATCGGCTCGGAAAGAGAAATCGGTGAGCCGAGTTCGAATTCCAGTTGAGTACTCTGCGTTCACTTAAGCACTGGTACCCTTGGGAAAAGTATTAATCCTCCCCTTACCTCTAGTTATAGGTTAAATAACAAGGGTAGGACTTGAGGACCCTGCCCTTAAAAACAAATTCCAATGAATCTTGATATTCAAAAAGAAAAATGTATTACTAGACACAGAAACTTATATAAACAACAATAAATTGTTGAAAGAAAAAGGTATTATCAGCAATAAATAAATAAAGTTTAGTTGGCAATAAATGACCAGCGGTTGATTTGCAATAAAAACAAAACAACCAACCAACACACTACAGCCTACATTACGACACACTCTATCTCACAGACATATTAGGACGCACATACTCATTATTTCACACACTTACTTGAATAAAATTTCCTTCACAACTGTTCATACAAAGACAAACAATAAATTAACGCTATACAGGAAATTAAAGACTCCTGTATGTCAGTCAGTGGAGTGCTCACACGTGATACACGCTTGAGCGATCATGTTTTGAAAGAGACATATTTGACTGTGCCGAAGATTTTTCCGCAGTAGGTTGACATAGCTTGATAGAGTAGTTACCAGCCAAGGCTATAGAAACCAATCTGTCTTGCTATTTAACTTATAGATGGAGGGAGAAGGGATGAGTTAATACTTTTCTCAAGGGTATTTGCGCTTAAGTGAATGCAACGAATGCAACTGGAATTCGAAATCGGCTCTCCGAATTTTATTTCCGAGCCGATATCCACTGCACCACAACGCACATGCGCAATTATATATATATATATATATATATATATATATATATATGTATATATATATATATATATATATATATATATATATAATAGCAAATTCTTATATATTGGGTGCGGGCAAAACTTTACAACAACAAATTACGTTTTCATCTGTATATAAAATCTGCAGTTTTTAATAAACGGGCGCTGGGAACTTTTGTACCCAAATAATATATGCGTGCTGGTGACCGCAATAATAAGGAAGATAACATGCGTGACCGATTTTGCCTCGTTCCATGGTCGGCGTCCTGCTGGTATGAGTGCGAAGTATTCTGATGAGAAAAGGAAACGAGAATGAAGATTTAAAGAACTGAAATTGATAGGGGGTGAAATAAGGAAGCATCCAAATAATCCCGATTTCCTCACATTTGAGTTTAGCAGCATGACAGAACACATGATTTATACATTAACCAATAATCTACATTCCGTCAAGCATGTAATAGTACACACCTATACGTATCTATCTATTTATCTAAAAAGCTCTCTCTGTCTGTCTCTCTTATATATATATATATATATATATATATATAGAGAGAGAGAGAGAGAGAGAGAGAGAAATAAGCAGATTAATTATATATATCAATCTATACAGAGATGCTGTTCTCTTTTCTCTCCCTTCTCGCCATATATATATATATATATATATATATATATTCCGTGCATTGAATACTGCTGCCATATATGGTCAGGCGCCCCTTCTGTTCATCTCAGTGTTCTCGACAGGCCCCAAAGGAGAATCAGTAATGTGATAGGTACCGACTTGGCTGCTCGACTACAGCCACTTCCCCACCGACGAGATGCAGCCTCCCGTTGACTGTTCTATAAATACTTTCATGGCTTCTGCTCCAACGAACTTAAGTCACTGGTGCCTCTGCAACAGGTGTTTACTCGTGCAACCAGATTGGCAACTTCGTATCACCCATTCACAGTTAGATTAACCAAATGCAGACGACAATTCTACTCCTTCAGCTTCTTCTCTCGCACGTCCCGCCTGTGGAACTCGCTTCCATATTCTTGCTTTCCTGACGTCTACAACCTCCAGGAATTTAAATGCAATGTCAATACTCATCTATTAACCACTTGACTCTAGTTCTTTCACCACCCCGTATATTCTTTCCTTTCTCTCCACCTTTGCAACTGTCATCACACCTGTATTCCAATCCTTCTCTTGTTCCTCTCTAACTGGTTAGACTTCCTCTTCACTCTCTTCTACTTAATCATTTTACTCTTATGTAGCCCTCTGCACATTCTTACTTTAAGTTCTTACTACATGCACCATAATATTTTGAGTCCTAACTGGTCCTCATATTTACAATTTTTACCTGGAGGTGGGGAGATAAAGACACATACACAACTAACCTTAATGTGTATTTGCAATATATATATATATATATATATATATATATATATATATATATATATACGAGAAATTAAAAAGGTGAAGTTTATTAGAACAAATGCCATTAAGATATTTATAAAAATAAAAAAGGAAGCCACGACACGACTGGTGTGAGAGTGACTGAAATCGAGATGCCAAGTGAAAGTCGATTACATTGCACAATAGGGAAATAATATTTGCAATATTTATTACTAAAATTTCCTTTTGACCTCTACACGGAATAGGGTATTTGCGTAAGCGAATGCATGGAATTTACTTACTCACAAATACCCTTGGGAAAGATATTAATCCATCTCTTCCCTCCAGTTATGGGTTAAATAAGAGGACAGATTGGGTTCTATAGCCTTGGCTGGCAACCAGTCTACCGCAGAAAGTAATGGCAACCAACTGCGGGATAATCTTCTGCCCAGTCAGTCATATCTCTTTCAAGACATGATCGTCCAAAGCGTGTATCATGTATGGCACTTGACTGACTGATGTGTAAAACAAAACTGGCACAATCAAAGATAAAATTTGCTTTATTGAAGTACTACACGTTCATTTAAGCAAGTTTGATGGCAGACAAATTACATATATATATATATATATATATATATATATATATATATATATATATATATACCGTTTCGTGATACTTTGCAGCTTTAGGGTGATTATGAATTTCATGTTTTGGATATTTGCAATATCACGAGAACGTGATTTAACATTTCTAGTAACAAAATACGAACCTCATTATACGTATGAAATCTATTTAGAAATGTTCCTGTTAATAACACAAGACATTACTTTAAATAAATCTTTGAAATAAATTATTCGCTTTTCTCATTTTAAAATTATATACGATAAGATAATACGTTTCAAAGATTTTCATAGCCGGTGGTGATATGGGGACAAGCTGTCAAGTGTCTATAAAATTCTTCCATTGCGTGAGTCTCGAATCGCCTTCCTGCTGGAGAATGAGCAAAGGTGAACAACTGCCGCCTCATAACCACCTACTTTGTGTAGACGGAAGTCGAGAGACCATTAAAGTAGCCCATTCAGGGTAAAGAATACTGATTCAAACCTCCGCTGCCTTGTGGTTATATCTAAACATGAAAAAGGCTATGGAAAAAAAAGTCCAGACAGAAAATTCAATACTGTGGACCAGTTTTCCTAACAATTAATTCAAAATAATATTTCTACTCCATGTTAGCCCAAGAAACACTCTTCTGGATGTTAACATCAACTATACTGGTAAAAGAAATATATATTTCTCGCTAGAAGATATATCGAAAGAGAAACATTAGGCAGAGCATTTTGAAAAATTGATGTAATGAATATGCATACACCTTGGTTCTCCCTCACAGTAATATGATTGGCTGGTGGCAATCATAAATACAGACGAAATCGGGAACGCCTAGTACTACGCCTATTGCATAATCTTACGCCAATGCATACTGCATACAACTACGACGAGTACCGGCCCATTATGGCTTCTTCCTAGATTGTCCTACCCTGTTACATTTGCCAAAACCGCCTAGCTACTTCGAATAATATATATATCACTTTCCGGGACATATAAAAAATCATACAAAAATCCTATATCTATCTATCTATCTATCTATCTATCTATCTATCTATCTATCTATCTATCTATATGTGGACACTAAGATCAACACCGAACGTAATAGTGGTCTAAAAGTTGCATTCAAGCAAAAACAGACAGTCGCCACTCGATGACCACTTTTATATTTACATATGCTCTATCCATGGAATTGAGCACTTTTAGCCATGCTATAACTAAAAATATAATTTTATCATATATATATATGTGTGTTTATGTGATAAAATTATATTTTTAGTGTAACAAAATAACCTACCTCTCTCTCTCTCTTTATATATACACATATATATATATATATATATATATATATGAATAGACTAAACGCTGACTTTTTGCCATTCGATAGGAATAAATAGGTTTAACTATTGTTCGTTTTAAATATCCTCCTGTGTTTTTTGTGTTTTTGTGTTTTTTTGTTTTTTGTTTTTTTTTGTTTTTTTTTGTTTTTTTGCCCAAGGACGCATTTCAAAAGCTAAACAGAGTACTGACAGACAGGGAAATGTCATTGGAAACAAAGTTAAAGAGTGATGAATTTCTGTGTGATATCTGACCTTCTGTATGTAAATGAATTCTGAACGATCTCCTCAAGGATGAAAGAGAGGCACCAGAAATGTGGTTTTAAAGAAGGATGCTGAAGATACCAAGTACTGAACACTCAAGCAACGGTGAGGTGTTGGAGGATTCAAACGAGAAGGAAACTCATACTTAATATAAGGAAGAGACAGATGAGGTTTCTGAGACACTTGACGAGGAAGAAGGGCCTAGGGAATTTAATACTCTCAGGACGGATAAAATGATAGAAAGAGAGACAGAGGAAAGCAGCGAAAGACATACTTAATAAGCCTGAGCAAATGGATGGCGGAGTAGGGTTCGGGAAATATATAAAGAGGAAAACTATTGAGAGCGACAAGAGACAGAGCCAAATGGAAGTCTATGATGATATACGTCCTGAAGGGACACGGCACATGAAGAAGAAGAAGCAGTTTATGTCTTGTTCTCTGTTTAGGATTTAATGGATAGAGCGTTTTATAGGTATTATCGCTGTGTTTGGTATATATATATATATATATATATATATATATAGGAAAAATATTAATAAAAAGTTTTGAATTTAAAAATGTACTTTTTTTTTTTTGGACAGTATTTGTTTATTTTTATTATTGTATTTTATATTTCAGACCGCCCTCGGTCCTTCATCAGAAACGAGTGATTTTTAAATTTGAATTAGAAACGTATTTCACGATAGCGTCCGAATATTTATTTGTTTACATCACGTGGTGTGTTTGTTCACAACATGCGGCACGTCCGTAGAGAAAGTCTGTTTGTTTTAGATAAAAATTTCTTGGAATATCTGAAAAAAATTTTTAGCCATTGAAATATTTGTAAAGATTCAACACACCTAAGTCCCTATTTAACCCTAGCTTGTGTGTATTTAATTTTAAAATCCAGTATTTTTCTTTCTTTCTGCGTGTGTATGTAGAACTAAAATTGGAGTCTATTAGTAAACATTTGCAATTTTCTAAAGTATGATCAGGTTGATTAAAATGGGCTGCAATTGGGGAGTATACATTTTTTTGTCGTATATTTAGTTTGTGATTATTGAAGCGAAATCTAAAGCTATTACCGGATTCGCCGATATATCCACTGTTGGGGCAAATTGAGCAGAAGAGAAAGTATATGATGTTTTTGCTGTCACAAGTAAGGTTTGGTGGGTGTAATTTTATTTTGGTGTTGTGTACAGAGAATGTTTTGTCTGTTATTAAATGTTTACAAATTAAACATCGAGGCTTCCCACATTTTAAATTCCCTGATAGGTTTGTATTATTTAAATATTTGTTAGAAGTGAGGATAGTTGATAGGTTGGGTGTTTGTTTCTTTGCATTCATGGGTGGTTTATCGAAAATGTATTTGATGTTTTTGTTTGATTGGAGGTTCCTGTAATCATTTTTTTAAATTTTTGATAAGTGTGTAGGAATATTGATTATGGTTAAAAACCATGGGAATTCGGTTGTTATCATTTCGTTTTTTGTATGTGAGAAAGTGTGCTACGATCTATGTGGATGGTTTTATGTAGTGCTTCCTTTATTATTTTTATTGGATATTTACATTTTAGAAACTGTTTTGTTAGGTTGTTAATGTTGTTTAGAAAATCTGGATGGTCTGAGCATATGCGTTTTATTCTAATAAATGAGCTGTATACGATAGATTTTTTTAATTTGAGGGGATGACAGCTGTTAAAGTGTAAGAATTTATGTTGGTTTGTGGGTTTGTTGTATAGACTGGTGGAAAGTGTATGTTTATTTAATTTTACCATGACGTCTAAGAAAGGGACGGATGTGTATGAGTGTTCCATGGTAAATTTGATTGTATTGTGGAAGTTGTTGCAGAAAATAAAGAAGTTTTTTTAATTTTTCTAATCCATGAGTCCATATTAAGAAAATATCATCAATGTATCTAAAATAATGGGATGGTTTGTATTGTGAACTGTCTAGTATCTTTTTTTCTAAAATATGCATAAAGATATTGGCATAACTAGGTACCATTTTCGTGCCCATTGCTGTGCCACTAATCTGTAAATAGTGTTTGTTGTTGAATTTAAAATTATTGTGTGTTAAGATGAAATTTATTAATTGGCATAAATCTGTGATTTCGTTGTTAGGTAGTTTGCTTTTATGGAACTCATGGCAAGTTGATACTCCTTCAACATGTGGAATGTTCGTGTACAGAGACGTAACATCCATCGTTACTATGATATTATCACCTAGGACTAAATTAATGATTTGTAATTTGTTGAGAAAGTCAGTAGTGTCTCTAATATAATAGTATGTCAGGTAATAAAGGTTTTAGGATATTGTCTATGTCTCCAGATATAAGTTCTGTGAGAGTACCAATGCCTGATATTATGGGGCTGCCAGGTGGTGTGATTTTAAGTTCTTTTGAAATTTTATAGATTTCTTCATTATTTGCTTGTTTAGTATGATGTGGGTTGGATGAAGAGGTGTTAGGGTGTTTTTCTGAAATGATTTTGGGGAGTTTATGTAGTTTTGGGATAGTATAGAATGTTGCTGTTTTGGGGTTCTCAGGAATAAGAGATTTTATTTTATTTTTTATGTTGTGGTTCAGGTTCTGAATGAGAAGTGATAATTCTGTTTTGTAAGTGCTAGTCGGATCTAGAGGTAAGGGTACATAGAACTTGTTATTTTGAAGTTGTGATTCTGCTTCTTTAATATAGTTGTTAGTGTCTAAGATGGTTATAGCTTCGCTCTTATCGGCTGGTACGATAATTATGTTTCGGTTGTTCTTAAGTGTATAGATGGCTTGGTGTTCTAATTTAGATAGGCTGTGTATTTTTGTTTGGTGTCCTTTATTTTTTAAGAAGTTATCCATGTGTTGTCTGGCTTTGTTGGCATATTGATCCAAGTCTTGGTTGCGTCCGCTTGGTGGAGTCCATAGGGTCTTATTTTTCGGAAGAGGAAATTTGGAGTATGATTGTTTATCGCTGTTGTCATTAGAAGTGGATCTGTTGTCTGAGAAATATTCTTTTAGTCTCAGTCTACGAAGGTACTTTTCCATATCGTAGCAGTGGTTTAGAGGGTTTAGTGGCTGTGAGGGGCAGAATGTTAATCCTTTATTTAATAAAGAGGTTTCTTCTTGGGTGAGAGTATATTTAGATAGGTTTGCGATGTGATTATCAGCAGAGGTGTTATGGGTGTATCGTACATAGTGAGATCTTCGTGGAATCTGTTGTATTAAGTAGTTATTCAGGTAAGGTATGTGTTGTAAAATGGGGTCCTCAGCAATTAGTTTATTGAGTTTTTGGTTTTTCAAAAATATATACTGTGTCAGCTTTTTTTCGTACAGAAAATTGAGTGTTTTTTTTACTTGAAAGTATTGGAAAAGGTAAAGTGTTAGATAGAGAGAATAACTGATTTTTTTTTAGATAAGTTCATGTAAAAGGATTTTTTAATGTAAGCAGAGTTGTGCGCCAGGTTTCTTAATTGCGTGGAGGTTCTGTTGCATATTTGTTGAGATTTTGTGTATGCGATATAATAAAACTGTGTTTGAAGTTGTATTTAAATCTGAATCCTTTTGGTATTAATTCCATTTTTTTGCAGAGTCCGAGAAATATAATGTCCGAGTGTATTTGTGCCAGTTTGTAGAGAGTTTTTTCCAGTTTTCTTCTGCCGTGGAGTTTTTTGCCGTTTAAGTAAGGTCCAAATAACATAGTGATGATCCACGTATACTGTCTTAATATGTATAGGAAAGAATATTAATAAAAAGTTTTGAATTTAAAAAGAACACACACATTAATTTGATGGATTCTCACATCCATGAACAACAAACGGGTTGTTTCTTGTATTTACGTGAAAATCATTTCCACAACTAACATCTAACATTACCTGATGACGAGATAGAAATCTTGAAACATAGAAATTTTCGTGTCGCAATGTAATGTTAATTTATAATTATATAATTATAATATGGTCTACAATATTTATTGTATTGAACACTTTTTATAAAAAAGTAAGAGCAAGGAAACTCAAAATCGTAAAACCCTGGGTCCTTTTTACCTGGATTTATATATATATATATATATATATATATATATATATATATATATATATATATAAATCACAAGTTTCGATATATATATATTTATATATATATATATATATATATATATATATATATATAGATCACAAGTTTTTTAAAATACTATACATATATATATATATATATATATATATATATATATACACTCTGATGCGCACATACATATATCGCTTGGTTAAGTGCCAAAGGTTACTATCCATAGATAAAAACATATATGCTTGAGTGAACATCTGTCTTTCTACCTCAGTAACCTCATTCTGTTGTCTGTCTTTTAAGTTAACCTGCACTTTACGTATATATGTACAAATGTTTTTATTTATTTATTTTTATTACGTGTCCACTTCCTCAACAGAAGTCTAAACGTTGTCAACCCTGCACCGTTGATAAGTGATTCAAGGAATGTGAAACTGGCAGTGTGGGGACGTGCTATAATATTACTTCTTTTGAAAACTACTTTCGATTTGCATTTAGTGGGCGTAAGGAGACAATGATCTTGAGTTTTGATCGCATTTTTTCTTTCTCGAATGAAATGTATCGACTAGACCCAATCTCTTTGCAAAAGTACCGGTTCCGCGGCTATTATATAGCTTCGCCTGGAGTTTAAACCAGAATAGCGAGTTTGTGCTTAAGACCTTCTGTGTGTGAATGTTTCTCTTGAACTGTTAGCTGGAAATGAGAAATGTTTTGGTAGAATTAAGAGCAACATAAGAAAAGAATCTAGGTAGCACTGAAGAAGACTTTCTGTTCAAAATGTAAGGATTATTTTAAAAAAAATATCCAACCCACTTATTCTTAGACAGAATTTATAGAACCGATTTATCGGACACACTCTAAAATATACCGATGCGAAGGGAGAAGAGGACTCCGTCTTAAGCAGGTAATATACAAATATACAAATATATATCAAAATCATGGTAGGAAGATTTTCTATGATGCCAAGCATGTTGACACAAATTGAAAATAATAGAAAAAAGTGAAATCCCGAAGAAAATAAAGAAAATGCCTGAATTCGTTTCATTGGTTGGTTATGGTAAGCCGGTAACTCGCGAGACATTAGAAATGAGGAACGAGATCTCTGTCTTCGTTTTTGCCTGGAATTGTATCTCCTGGATGCCTTCATTTTCCTATTCGTAACAATTTATTATTAATCTTTGACCTGTGTATAATTTAGAGGTAGGAGCAAATAACTATTTTTCTCTCTTCAAAAGAGCAATAAAAATTACCGTACTTGTTCGAACGAGATTAAATAAATAAAAAAAATCTCACAAGTGTTTTCCTTAGAGCAATATCAATGCGTGACCGAAGAATACGAGAGAACCGATCAGGTTAAGCTTTGTTTTCAGCATAATGGCACTTGTTCGATAATTGCATATATTGACTTCTAAAACGATCTACTCAAAATATAAAAATAATAAGTATAAACCTTGCCTCAATGGATGGGTTCATTGAATTTAAGCAACATTGGGCCTTAAAATAATATATATATATATATATATATATATATATATAGTCATCTAAACTTATTTATAAATAGAACTTTGTCTGTGTGTGTGTCTGTATGTGTGTGTCCGTTACCTATAGACTCCGAAACGGCTTAACCGATTTTCTTGAAAATTTACACAGTTGTACTATAATAGTCTGCGAGTGTTATTAGCTTGGTTTTGTGTCGAGGTACCCCCGATAAATATCGAAAATCGATAATCGAAAATATCGGTTTATAATGGTCCGATTTTAATCAAATTTGATACACTCACAAAGACATAAGAAACGATATTCATAATTTTCAAGCTTGCAGTACTTACAATAGTGCAGAAAGTCGATAATATATATATATATATATATATATATATATATATATATATATATATATATATATATAAAAGGCAAGATGTCTGTGTGTGTGTCTGTTTATCTGCCTGTATGTCTGTATTTTTTCAGCCATTTTATTTTAGTTTTTGCTTCAGGTTTGGCTCTAAGTAGGTATAATTGTAGTTTTTAGATGATACCATTTACTCAAGAGACTTATTTAACCTTCAAAATTCAGTTTACGACGAAAATACTTGTTTGATATCGATACCAGGAAATCAAAATTTACCTTACATTCATTCATTTTTCTTTCAGTCTCCGGTTGGTTTCACTTTAACTGGAAACAATTATTTCTTTTTAGTTTTTCGTGCCAACGTCCAAATAGTCTGAGCTCCAGGACCATGGATTAGTTTTAAAGCTTTCATTACAACCGAGCAACGCCGGGCTATAATGCTAGTATATATATATATATATCAGTTAGAGAAAATTTTCAAAATTCAAAGGTGTCGGATGTACATTTCGACATGGGATCTCTAACAGAGATTCCACGTCACGTCAGCGACATTGTTTTGTTCCAAATGGCGAAAGCCCTGGGGTAAAGGGGGAAGGGGCCAGGTTAACAACGGTCACAAAGTAGAACAAGACAGAGCTGGTAGTGGCGAGGTTACTGGGTGAAGAGACAAGAGATAGACGGGGTATCAAATATCAAATGGTAGTGGCTAGTGAATGCTTACAGGGGTTTGAAATGGTATATTTAGGAGAGGGAGGAATAAATTTAAATGTAATATCTTAAAATTTTTAATTAAGTTTATCCATTACTGGAAGTCATGAATTTAATGTTATTAAGGAAATATATGTATATATATATATATATATATATATACACACACACACACACACACATATATATATATATATATATGTGTGTGTGTGTGTGTGTGTGTGTGTCTGTGTGTGTGCGCGTTAACAAAGGAAAAGAGGGATTTGGTAAAGGAGTTCATATTTTATAAAGATAGACAACTAAAGGAGTTAAATTACTTTTTTAAGGTTAAGATTTTGAGCTGTTTGAAGAGGTGAATTTAGCGGGAAAGGAATGGGTTTCAATATAAAATTTTAAAAATGTTTATTTAAGTTTATTTGATTAAACCTTTTAGGTAGATGCGAGCTAAATGCCAATTACAGGCAGTTATTAGTTTAAAAGTTATTAGAGAAAATATATATATATATATATATATATATATATATATATATATATGTGTGTGTGTGTGTGTGTGTGTGTGTGTGTGTGTGTGTGTGTGTTAACCAAGGAAAAAGGGGTTTAGTAAAAGAATCCATATTTTCTAAAGATAGGCAATTAAAGGAGGTTGTGATAGGAAGGTAGGGGGGTTAAAATACTTTTTAAGGTTAACGTTAAGGTAAAACTAATATTAAAACTTAAATTGAATCGTTTTAATTTATATTCTAACATCTAGTCAACGGGGATTTAAATTCTAAATTTAAGTATTCAAAAAAATTGTCTTGGGGCGGTACTTACTGATGAATTCCCTCCTAAGATTCAGTAGCTGGTGTTGGTTGGGGTATTTTAATATTGAAATTTTTTCCAGTAAACATAGACACCACCTATCACGAAAATTCCTCGGAATACGGACTGAGCCTATTAGTTTATATATATATATATATATATATATATATATAAACTTATTTATAAATGGAACATTGTCTGTGTGTATGTGTGTGTGAGTGTCTGTGCGTGTGTCCGTTACCTATAGACTCCCAAACGGCTGAACCGATTTTTTTGAAAATTTATACAGTTGGTCTATAAGCGTCTACGAGTGTTCTTAGCTAGGTTTTGTATCGAGGTACCCCCGATAAATATCAAAAATCGATAATCGAAAAAATCGGGTTATAGAAGGAATGGTCCGACTTTAATCAAATTTGATACACTCATAGAGAAAGACATAAGAAACGATATTCAGAAGTTTCAAGCTTGCAGTTCTTACAATAGTGAAGAAAATCGATAATATATATATATATATATATAAGGCAAGATGTTTGTGAGTATGTCTGTTTATCTGCCTGTATATCTGTAATTTTTCAGCCCTTTTATTTTAGTTTTTGCTTCGGGTTTGGCACTAAGTAGCTATAATTGTAGTTCTTTGTCTCAGCCATGATACCATTTACTCAGAGAACTTATTTAGCCTTCAAAATTCAGTTTAGGACGAAAAAAACTTATTTTATATCGATACCAGGAAATCAAAATTTGACTTACATCCATTCATTTTTCTTTCAGTCTATGGTTTCGCTTTAACTGGAAACAACTATTTCTTTTTAGTCTTTCGTGCCAACGTCCAAAGAGTCTGAACTCCAGGACCATAGATTAGTTTTAAAGCTTTCATTACACCTGAGCAACACCGGGCTATACAGCTAGTATATATATATATATATATATATATATTACTAATTATTGCTTTAGAACATGTCAAACTACAAACTACAACAAAATTGTACATTTTGTTTCGACAGCGTCTTATTAGGTAGTTAATAATGATGGTAATAAACGTTTTATTGAAAAAAGTTAAAAGAAAAAAACAACACCACTTCCATTTATTTTGGGAAATCTTTTTTTAATATCTTTTTTAAATATCATTTTACCTTGTACAAAAGATTTCCAAAAATAAAAGGAAGTGGTGTTTTTTTTTTTTTTTTTGTATTTTTTTTTTTTAGATATTTTCAATAAAACGTTTATTACCATCATTGTTAACTACCTCATGAGACTTTGTTCAATGTCAAAACAAAATGTACAACTTTGTAGTAGTTTCTAGATTGTACATGTTCTAAAGTAATAATTAACAATATATATATATATATATATATATATATATATATATATATATATATATATCATTTGTATCTCCAGAAACTGCAGAATCTTCTATTTTGTCCAATTAGTGATAGTCGTACTGAAATACACGTAACTCTCTTCTAGATGGGTGACTGCTTGAGTATAGCAAGTGCTCGGATATGCTGGGGACGTAATAGATAACGGTTCGAGATTTGAACTGGGAGAACCAATTTTTCAGGAATATGAATCTCTCAACCCTTTTTACAGTTTTGATAGTGGCTTCCTTCCTAACCTTTTATTTGAGGCAGAATAACTCACCTGTCAGATCCAAACTACAGAGAACTAATATTTATTAATTCACATATATCTTAAGGAACTGTGATACAGATCAAACCAAATACACGAATAATTATATCAGAGCAACCACTACATGCCAAACTCACGTTACACCTCTCTGACCATAGTTCTATTAAGCCTCATTTAGATACACGCAAAGACTTACCAAACTTCCTCCACAACATGCTCGTTGAAAATACTAATATAATAGTTTCACCCACGTATAAAAAGGATAAAAATAATGGAATCATTATTAATGTTGTGGTGTCTCCCCTTTTGTCATGATAATGGACTCGACTTGAGTATACATACACTCCTGCTATAATGAGATACGTCAGTTACCGACAGATACCGTCAAATACCGAGGTTTCACGGAAAATACAGCATAGTAGTTCATAGTAGCTCTGAGCTCCACTTAGACAGGAGCACCCGTCAGTTTCCGAGGTGGACGCACTAATTCTACTATGGCTTCACTTCAGAGACTGTATATATATTTCTTACTAATCGTATTCTTGTATAACTAACCTGCGTTCAAGTTTGTATCTATTTTTTTTTTATAAGCGTTTCACCCCGAGCAAGGCATGTCACTGCCACTACTGCGCAGGGGGCTACGTAGAGTGGAGAAAGGATGATTAAATATAGGAAATGTCAGAGGGTGGGTGATAGGCGGGTAAGGATACCGAGAATGAGGGTTGGGTAGATGAGAGTGTTGTGAGAATAGTTGGGAGTTAGTGTGATAGGAGGTGTCTATTGACCCTACATTTAAACACCTGGAGATTGTAACTGTCGGGAAAGCAGACTTGTATCTACGTTTAATATACTTATTTTTCTATCACAAATATCTGGTTTGTTGTTCATTATTTTGTGCGGTTCCCATTCACGGAATCCACAACAATTAATAAAGAAAAAAAAGCCAGTACTCAATTACATCAACTAATAACAGGGCCACAAAATGCTGACCGTGTTTAAAAAGCATTCATATAAGTCTCTAACTTGAAAAATTGCTAGGTCTAGAAATAGAAATATGAAGCAAGCCTAGTTTCGTGACAAACCCATTAAGGGATAAATATGCTTGTCTTGCATCTGGTAATAGACATCAAACTAATCACAACGAGTCATGGATTAATTAATCACCACTGATTTGAAATTAGCCTTAAAAGCCGCAATCCGTGCGGACCTTTAAGCTAGTTAGACCCAAAGCTAAAGGGACCTCTGGAAGCAAAAATGATCATTTTGAAGATATAACTTTGAATTTCTCAATTCACTTCATAGAACTTCAAATACTCACTTTAACTCTGATTCGGGCTATAAGTTCAGTTCTGACCAAAAGATCGATTTGGACCGCAAGTTCGATTTTGGTCGAAAATCCATTTCAGGCAAAAATGGTTCTTCGCATCACAAATTCTGTGGAACTTCAAAACCTCGCGTCACAAAACCTTTAACTATGATTCTTTCACATTTTGAAGAAATAAAATTGATTTCCTCACGTCGTTAAGTTTTGGAGATATTTTCAACCGAATTTAAAACAATTGTTTTTAAATTGACAGAATTTTTGTTACTTTAATCTTATAGATTTCAAACTTTCAAAATCATTGTTTTCAGTCATAATAAAATTTGAATTTTTAACTATTCTCTCCTCATCCGGACATAAATCCCAACGCCGGATGTTCAAACACCAGAAGGGCAGATTTTCAATCCGGGGATCATGCAGGTTTTTTGAAATCTGGATGATCCCCGGATTATGTGACTATGTCGAGGAAACATGACTCGACTTAAAGGGATTTCAGACACACGGACGGTCAAATAGAATTTACCGTTTATTTATTTAGATAGAATATATAAATATTTATGACATCGATATGCTTTACTTTTTTTTTCATCTTTATTTTTATGAATGTCTTAATATTTTCTTTCGTACATGTGAGGGTTTATTTGTTGATATACATTAATGTGTTGGTAATATATTTACGGTTTATTTGATGGGACTGGGGTTTCTTTAAAAGAGAAAAATAACAACGAATAAAACTCCTTATCACCAGTCTGACAGTGCAAAGTTTGAATTACTTGTTTAAGGAAAGGACATTTCATGCTGGGACTTCTACGAATCCATATTTGTTAATGTCAGTTTGGTACCAAAACCTAAAGAACAGAAATTTTTGAAAGGATTATTTATTCGACATAATTTCTTATTACTGTAGCCCTTATCTTTAGTGGATACTCATTTTTGAATTGCTATCTGTCTTTTTTTGTTTTTTGTAAACGATAACATTACCATAAACCGGCCTACAACTTTCTAGGACATATAGTGAGAAAAGTGGGCTTAAAGAGTTTGGCACTCACAGGACATACTGAAGACAAAGGAGTGAAAGAAGGAGTAAAATACATCACGAACTTGTGTAAATGGATGGCAGCACAGAGACTGGAAGGGATAACGAAAAACAACAAATATTACAAAGTGATACAAAGAACAGGAAATTGTGGAGAGCCATAATCGCCCGCGTCCTGAAGGGATAAGCCTCATACAAGAAGAAGAAGAAGAAGAAGAAAAGAACTAAAATGTGAGACCTGCTTTTAACTGCTATAGTTACAAACTGACTAACGGCAAATTTAAAGCTCACACACACACACACACAGACACACACACACACAGAGATATAAGTGTACATTGAGGTCAACACGCACCGGCAAGAGTCTGTTTCATGCCTGTATGAAATCATCAGGCCACATAAGCATGAAACAGACTGTCGCCGCTGTGTGTTGACTTCAGTGTCCACTTTTATACTTACATACGTTTTATCCCCGATATTTATAACTTTGACCCATAAATATAACATACCTTAAACGATATTTGATCACATACAAGGTTTAACATGGACATCGAGTGAATTTAAATCCAAATCTAATAAACTGTCATTTTTAAATATGCACCTGATGATTGTATAGCGCATGAAATGCCGAGTCGTGGCATAGACGTAGGATAATACGCAATATGTATTAATATATATATAACGTAGCACACTTGGTATATTATCCAGGTAAATTCCGATAGAGACGAACTCAAAAGAACAAAATGTTAAATTTATTTATTTAATTTAACAGAGTAATATAATTTAGTAAAAAAAATTACATATACTACAATTTTATGGGTAATAAATATTTCGCCGCCAAATAATGACCTTGCGGCTTGTCAGACCCAAATGATACAACAGTTAATCCTCAAAATATCCCCAAAAAACATTATTATACAGAGACGCTCACATGTCCATATTTACAATAGACATTTGTAACGGTAATTATTTAGTATATATATTCTTTCTAATAATAACATTATTATTATTTTTTTATTATTCGTGGTAAAAAATTTTTATATATGTATTTATTGTTATTCTTATGTTTTAATTATTATTATTGTTATTACTATTAATGTTATTCTATTTTTATTGATATTGTTTAAGTTCCTTTTTCTTTTTAATACCATTATTATTATTATTATTATGTCATTTTTCATCATATTTCGATTTCTGCTTTGGTCTCACTACCAACCAAGTCTGCGGGGAGATCTAAGGCAGGTCGTGGCGTGTTGTTATGGCTCCATTTCATGTTTTTCTATCTTCCCTATCATCCCCAGCATTACATAGATAAAGTTTTCCTTAGTGTGTGGGCTGTACTTAATAAGACAATTTTTTGTATATCTCTTAAGCTGGGGTTTCCAGGGATTCTTTCAATATGTTCTTTTGTTCCATTTTTTATCATTCCAAGTGCACCTACTATCACTGGCACAACTCTTGTTTTCAATTTCCACATTTTTTCTATTTCAATTTCCAGGTCTTTATATTTTGACAGTTTTTCAAATTCCTTGATTGCTATGTTACAATCCGCTGGACAAGCCATATCAATTAATAGACAAGTTTTCTCCTTCTGGTTTTTAACAATAATGTCTGGCCTGTTTGCTTCAATTTTTCTGTTTGTGTAGATGGTGTAATCTCATAGAATGGTTACATCTTCTATTTCTGTAACCGGTGCTGGGTGATGTTCATACCAGTGTTTGTTTACAGATTTTCCATAATGTTTGCACATTGCACAATTTAAATATTCCCAACTCTATCGTGTCGATTTATTATTATTATTATTATGAGTGTTTTAAAAACATTTTTTGATATGTACATATATATAATTATTTTTATTTTTATTATATTTATTATTATTATTATTATTATTATTATTATTATTATTATTATTTAAGATGTTTTTTTAAGATTGTATTTTAATATTTTATTTATCTTATTCTTAGTAAGTGTTATTATTTTAACTATATTTATAATATATTACAACTAGTGGTTATTCTGTAATTTGTATTAGGAGGTATTATTTATAATTTATTTTTTACCATAATTATATCCAATTGTAGGTATAATTTAATTTAATATTAAATTCCATGTCATGTTTTGCTAAGAATGCATATAATTGTAATTGATGTTGGTGTCGATCTAAAATGTTTATTTTAAATTATTTTAAATTCTTTTCTATTTTACTATTCGCTCTCATTCTATTTATTTAATTTTTCTCTCTCTCTTTACGTTTATCTTTATAACTTTTCCTTTTTTCTATATTTAATTATAATTTTTATATTATTTTCTTTTATAGTTTTAATGATTTTAACTAAATTTTTAAAATAATAGTAATAGTAATTATTTTCTTAATTTATATTAAAATTATGATTTACAATTTATTTTTTACCGTAAATATATCCCATTATATTTGAAACTAAATTTCAAAAGTAAATTTCCACATCATGTTTTTCTAAGAAAACAGACGGTTTGCTATAGACGCTATGTCGATACTTGATGTTAACATTCATTTCTCTGTACACTGTTTGTTTGTTTTTTATTACTATTTCTTTCCTTTTTTTTCTCTTCTTTCCATTTATCAATTGTCTACTTTTTCTTTTTTATTCTTTTTTTCTCTCTTTGGGTTTTTTTTTTAATGAGCGAGGAATTTTTTTGTAAATTACCGTTACAAATGTCTATTCCAAATATGATCATGTGAGCGCCTGTGTATCATAATGTTTTTTGGGATATTTTGAAGATTAACTGTTGTATCATTTGGGTTTTACGAGCCGCAAGGTCATCATTTGGCGGCGAAATATTCATTACCCATGAAATTGTAGTATATCTAAAAAAATGTCTATTATATATATATATATATATATATAATACAGCTCAGCTCTGTTCATACATTGAGCACTGTTTTAATAACACCTGAATATAAATACTATACATATGTACACCATCATATGTATATTTATTAATTTACGTCACTATATATATATATATATATATATATATAAATATATATATCAATTAGAGAAAATTTTCAAAATTCAAAGGTGTCGGATGTACATTTCGACATGGGATCTCTAACAGAGATTCCACATCACGTCAGCGACATTGTTTTGTTCCAAATGGCGAAGGCCCTGGGGTAAAGGGGGAAAAGGCCAGGTTAACAACGGTCACAAAGTAAAACAAGACAGAGCTGGTAGTGGCGAGGTTACCGGGTGTAGAGACAAGAGATAGACGGAGTATCAAATATCAAATGGTAGTGGCTAGTGAATGTTTACAGGGGTTTGAAACTTTAGGCTGGGGAGGAATAGATTTAAATGTAATATCTTAAAATTTTTTAATTAAGTTTATCCATTACAAGAAGTCATGACTTTAAAGTTATTAAAGAAAAATATATGCATATATATGTTGTTCGTTTGTGTTGATTTTGCTGTGAAGATGTGACATTTTGCGCGTTTCTATAGATCAAATATTACTTGGGTAATTCATTTGCAATCAAAGCTTTGAAACTCCAATTCATTAAAAACAAACGACACGCATTTCTTTCAATTTTAGATCAAAGCTGTAATTTTTTTTTTCTTGGCAACCAGATTACGAGACAGTAACTTCATACAAAAACGCTGGACGCTATTCCGAACAACTTTGATAAAGTCTGTTATTCAAGTTTTTGCCTTACCAATTCGACCATAAATGTGGCAGAAGATAAAAAAAAAATAGATGCAAACAACCCTCTGACAACCCTGATCAATCTATTCGATTTTTAGAGCAGTTTCATCTGGTAAATGATGTTTTTCGGATGAGATTGTAGTGACTGATATAGAATTTATTTTTGTCGGTCTGATTGGTAAGTCATTTTCTTGCCAGTCATCAAGCGAATTAATGAGGTAATTTTATGAGACTTTAATTTTCTTATAGATCGATTTCTCTTCATGTAGATTTAACATCAATGTTTTCGCTTTATTTATGTGTACCCGTCTCAAATGATGTGTATAACTTCCTTGAGGAGATCAAACGAGAGATGTCTGGAATTGAGGGAAATAAGAACGAAGAAGATAGTGAACGTGATAACAGTCGAAAGAATTTGCTTTTGAATAAAGTAGAAGGAACGAATGAATCAAGGAATTAATGAATGAAGAAAGAAATAAAGAAAGACAGAAAGAAGGGAGGTAGTTCAGAGGATAAAGATAAGGAGAGAGCGATAAAGAGAGGAAGCGATAGAATCTAAAAACACGTCTCATTGAATAAATCTGAGACAAGAATAAAAGCAAAAGTAGATGAAGAAAATGGAGAAGGAAGATTAAAAAAGGGAAAAAATTTAAAATGTAAAAAGTAAGAAAGATACCTTCTAAAAAAATCTATCTATCTACCTATCTAACTATCTCGCTGTCTCTCTCTCTCTCTATATATATATATATATATAAATATATATATATATATAAGAATAAATTTAACTTAGAGCCAACAGACCTACCTAGGTTTCATCTAACGGATCGTCAGGGCAAGTTAGATTTATTCTTATTATTGTATTGAGCGCTTTCGTGTTAGGGTTCTCGTCTAGGGTTTTTTCTTTTCAACGAGTATTTTGACGTGTGTTCAAGTACTTAGTTTATTTCTTTTTTTATTCCCCTTTCCCCCCCACTCCACGTTTATACTCGGTGGTTTTTTCGAGACGGATTGATATATATTATAACAATTATAGTAATAATTGTTATTATTATTATTGTTATTATATATATATATATATATATATATATATATATATATATATATATAATACAAAATACTTTTACAAACTTTGTGGGTAGTTTCCTCAAACCAAAAACAGGCAAAAGTCTATATGAAGTTCATGATAGGTGGATAGATAGATGAAGACCTGTTCCCTGCCCGTTCCTCCAACCTCTATGCCAAGAAAAAAGTTTGCAAAAGTAATTTATATATATATATATATATATATATATATATATATATAAGGGAAGTTAAGCGACAA
Source organism: Ascarosepion bandense (assembly GCA_037127315.1). Taxonomy (NCBI): domain Eukaryota; kingdom Metazoa; phylum Mollusca; class Cephalopoda; order Sepiida; family Sepiidae; genus Ascarosepion; species Ascarosepion bandense. Next base: position 10,470,207 of record JBBBDQ010000484.1, read on the forward strand.
ACTTCTTTGCATTAATCATATATATGTTTATATATATATAGTTGTTATTCTTGATATGTTAATAAAAAGCTATCAAGTTTCAGTGGTCAATGCCCCATCATCAGGCTGTAGAATGTTGTACAGTTACGGGGTCATATATAATTGTCTTCATGAATATTCATGAATATTCACATATATATATATATATATATATATATATATATATATGTGTGTGTGTGTGTGTGTGTGTGTGTGTGTGTGTAGTACAGTGTGAAACGAAAGAAAAGCAGCCATCTATATATCATTTGACAAAGATTGATAAAATGTGCAAAAGTAAATTTAAAAAGGAAGCTATCTAACATAAATCAATAAAAGAAATTGAAAAAAATCAAGAAAGAATAAAATAAAGGAAAAAAAACTGAATATGAATAAAAGCAAGGGAAAAGAAAGAGAGAAAGAAAAAAGAAAGAAAAAAAAACTAAGTAAAAAGAAAGAATGTGAAGATGCAAGAATAAAAAATGAATGACAGAAAAAATAGATTTAAAGAAAAAATAGAAAAAATAGAGACGAAAATAAGAAAATGGTAGAAAGAAAAAAAAAGAAGTAATAAAAAGAAACTACCATAGAGAGAAAAAAAGATTAAGAAGTTTGGACTAAAATAGTGAAAGAAACAAAAGAATGAAGATAAAGTTAAAAAAAAAAAAAGAAACAGAAGAAAATAGAGCGAAAGGTAAATGATGATAGAACGAATGCAAGAGAAAGAATGTTGAAAAGAGGACAGTGACGAAGAAAGAGTATTATGAATATCTAACGTAATTCAAATGAACGAAAGAAGAACAGAAAAGAGGTGAAAATAAGAAAATATAAAAATGTTAGAGAGGAAAATAAAGTAGGAAAAAATGAAGAAACACGTATAAATTATCCCCGATATTCTTGTCGATTGCCAAACGAATTGGAAGTCATATCACAGCAGAGGAATTTTAGCTGAAATCTTTCGATAATAATTGTCGTCCTACATTTTCTTTAAAAAGACGGCAGAATCGAGCAGTGGCCGTGCAGCTCATATTTATGTCTTCTAATCCGAAATATATAATACATGCACACACACACACACACACACACACACACATATATATATATATATATATATATACTGTAATGGTTGTTACAATGTTTTTAAATTCATAGTATCACTACACAAAAAAATGTTCATGTTTCGAAGCCAGCCCATTATGTTTTGGCTTCTTCCTCAGGTGATATTTTTAGAAATGAGAATTATCTAGTTGAAAAAGCCAGTTTATTTGTGTTGGATTTGTTATTTTTGGGTGTTAGAGGGGTTGGTCTGTATTTTGAGTTCCGTTGATGGATGTAAATAAGTATACATATGTGTATACACGCAGGTACACACCGATATATGAATATTTATCTATTTCTCTGGTTTATGGAAAAGTGCTCAATATAACAGATCTATATTGTATATATTAATAAATATGCATATTTGTTATGGGGGAAAACACATATTCCTCAGATAATGGTCTCTCTCTCCTATATTAATAAGTTAACAGGAAGTTAACGGGGGAAGTTCTTGAGAAGTTCTTGGAAAGTTCTTAGGAGTTCTTTAGAGTTCTATTGGAGTTCAGTAGAACTACTAGGCAGTTAGTCAAATACTAAGGAGTCAGCTTTCAGTGGAATATTACCAATTTCCTAACATTTTGGGTGCATTAAGTCGTTTAGCCACCGACATAGCACGAATATAACCGTCAGTGGGAAAACTACTCCACAACAATATTATTCTACGTTCAAAACACAACTCGGAATTTCATGCATTACGCAATGACCGGGTGCATATTATGAACTAATAATAAGAATACATAATATCTACTTTACTCGTACTTTAAAACGTAAGATAATATGTAAATTTATTAATATATATAATTAAATTTGTTTTTCAATTGAAATTTATATATTTTACATTGTGACATATAAATTTCCGTGTCGCAATGAAAAATATATCCATTTTAAATAAAATAAACAAATTTGGTTATACTATGGTCTACAGTATTTGTTGTATAGAGCAATTTTATAAAAAAGAAAACTGTTGGTTCTCTTCACCTGGATATATATATATATATATATATATATATATATATATATATATATTTTAAAAATCTGTGGCTTTCTGCGTCACGTGATGTAAACAATCTCTTCATGAACGCGCTCGCGAAATACGTTTCTAATTTAAATTTTAAAATCATTTGTTTCTGATGAAGGGCCGAGGACGGTCTGAAATATCAAATATGATAATAAAAATAAACAAATACTGTCAAAAAATACATTTTTAAACTTACAACTTTTTAGTAGTTTTTCCTATATATATATATATATATATATATATATATATATATATATATATACTAGCAGTATAGCCCGGCGTTGCTCGGGTGTAATGAAAGCTTTAATACTAATCCATGGTCCTGGAGTTCAGACTCTTTGGACGTTAGCACGAAAGACTAAAAAGCAATAGTTGTTTCCAGTTAAAGCGAAACCGTAGACTGAAATAAAAATGAATGGATGTAAGTCAAATTTTGATTTCCTGGTATCGATATCAAATACGTTTTTTTCGTCATAAACTGAATTTTGAAGGCAAAATAAGTTCTCTGAGTAAATGGTATCATGGCTGAGACTAAGAACTACAATTATACCTACTTAGAGCCAAAACGTAAGCAAAAACTAAAATAAAAGGGCTGAAAAATATACAAACATACAGGCAGATAAACAGAAAAACACACAAACAACTTGCCTTATATATATATATATATATATATTATCGATTTTCTCCATTATTGTAGGAACTGTAACCTTGAAACTTCTGAATATCGTTTCTTATTTCTTTGTCTCTGAGTGTATCACATTTGATTAAAATCGGACCACTCCTTCTATAACCCGATTTTTTCGATTATCGATTTTCGATTTTTATCGGAGGTACCTCGACAAAAAACCTAGCTAAGAACACACGCAAACGCTTATAGTACAACTGTGTAAATTTTCAAGAAAATCGGTTTAGCCGTTTCGGAGTCTATAGATAACGGACACACACAGACAACGTTCCATTTATAAATAAGTTTATATATATATATATATATATATATATATATATATATATATAATCGATTTTACCCCAAGCAAGGAAGTAAAACCACTAAGACACAAGGTTTGCTGGGCATGAAAGAATAAGAAAAAGAAACTTTACTCTATTAGTATTTCTCTCGATCGAAATAAAGAGTGTTAGGTATTAAATGAATAGGAAACAAAAGTTGTGTTTCATTAGAGCATTTCTGAACTATTTATATATTTTATTTTAAAGAAGAGTGCTACAATTTGTGCCGTACGAAATTGTTACTGTTCACCACTCTGTAGCGGACAGTGATACTTGGTAACAGATGGGTGACGAAGATTTAAAAAAAAAAACGAATTCAGCATTTTCAAAAGAAATCAAGTTCAACACGCGGAGGAATCATATATATATATATATATATATATATAATTTGTAAACCAGTTATTGCGCAACCCAGGTTTCTACCTTTCCGTGTTTTAAGACGATTTACAATAACTGACTTTACCGTTATATATATATATATATATATATATATATATATATATATTCCATTTTTAAACGAGTTATTTCGCTACCCAGGTTTCCCTGAAGACAGCACCCATGGCAGAAACATGGGTAGCGAAATAACTCGTTTAAAAATGTAAAATATTCAAAAGTTATACTGTATAATTGTATCGAACACTTTTTAATACAAATGTGTACTGGTTTAACCCTATTAGGACCAAAAGCTAAGTCTTAAACAATCAATATATATATACATATATAAAATTTAAATTTTAAAATCATTTGTTTCTGATGAAAGGCCGAGGACGGTCTGAAATATCAAATATAATAATAGAAATAAATAAATACTCTCAGAAAAATACATTTTGAAACTTATAACTTTTTAGTAGTTTTCCCTATATATATATATTACCGGCCATAATTATTAGGCTACACCAGTTTTAAAAAAATTATGTATGTTATAGTATTTTTAGTATATATTGCCAAGTGCATAATTCTAAATGAAAATGGAATGGTTGTTTTTTTATTATTATTATATACAAAATGTAACAAGGCAGCCAGGAAGCCTTTGCTTTGGCTAGACAATACGAAGACGGGACTAGCATGTGGAAGAGATTACAAAAATTGGACACAAGAACAGGTCATTTGATGCACATATTATTGTGCAGTATTAAAAAAGAACCATTCTATTTTCATTTAGAAATTATCCACTTGGCAATAAATACCAAAAATAGTATGAAATACATCATTAAAAAAACTGGAGTTACCTATTAATTATGGCCGGTAGTGTGTATATATATATATATATATATATATATATATATATATATATACTAGTAAAAGAAGTACTGGTCGAACCAGGTGACGGTAGATAAGAAAAGTGTTCAATGCACAATCAAAACAAAAACTAAATAAGCAGAGTTAACAAAATGTCATAGAACGAAACACACACCACTTACTTGCCACTCAGGTTTCGACCACACAGGTCTCCGGTTTTGGTGAGACATAGGTTGCAAGTTAGTGGTGTGTATTTAATTCTATGACATGTAGATTGTGTGTGTGTGTGTGTGTGTGTGTGTGTGTGTGTGCTGAGTTGTGATAATATATAGTGCCAGTGTTTTTTTCTTATCTTTTTTTATTTTTATGTTTTTTAAGTAGTTTTACTGATAAAAGATATTTTGACAAGCAGGGTTTTATCATTAATTGCTCAGTATCGGGATGGAGATAGTGAGTTAATTGGATTAATGCACAAAGTTCTGTCACTTAACTGAGCAGGTATATGTTCAGTGAGGACTAATTCTCTGTAGTTATCCTATATATATATATATATATATATATATATATATATATATGGATTTAAACAAAATGAACGTCATATCGTAGATAAGAGCTTAGAACTCTTTCGGCCAACACATCATCATAGGTGCTCGTTGGCAAAATTGTAAATGATAGACAGGACACATTAATATGACTTAAAGAAGGGAAAATGAAACTCGCTTCAAAACAAATTTTTAAACAAAGTGCAATAAAATTGAAAAAAAAAAGACTCACATACCCTCCAACAGCCGTAAAGAGCGATTGAAGTCCTCTTTCTGTCTGCACAGCTGATGTATTTTTAATTACACAGCACCCGGAACACGTAATTGGTATGCCAAGCGGGCACTGTGCAGAACAGTAAACCATGCATCCATATAGCAAGAGGCACAGTCGTGACTGTCAAGTGAATGCTGCTCGATAGCTGCGTCGTGAACAGCCTGAGTGGTTCTTAAAGGCCGACTTGGACTACCCGAACGTACATTTGCGGGGACGCGCTGCGCTACTCGTGATTCCAACCTCAGATTAGTTCGTCCTATGTAAACTGCATCGCAACGGCATTTGAACTGGTATACAACTGAATGTTTACGAAAATAGGACAACCTATCATTACTAAAAGAAGGAAACAGAGTTCGAGTCTAAAACATAGTACGCAACTTAACTGAAAAGTAACTCGACGAAACACACGCCGAAACCTTGTCAGTTATTAGCTGACTTTTTCTTCAAAGCTAGGGCAACTTCAAATAAATAGGGCAACGGCTAGGTCCAATGACCACTGGTTCTTTAAAACGCCTGATCTTTCAAGCTCATGCGTTTAATAAAATTGATGGGATAACCATTACATTCAGATATTCTTTGCAAATTAGCAAGGTCTACTGCTGATATGCTCACAGCCATCACTGAGTATATATACCAGGCCCTCGACAAGAACGGCGAAGCCCGAACTGTTACCCTTGACATCGCCAAGGCGTTTGACAAAATCTGGCATGCTGGCCTTCTATGCAAGCTGCAGGGCTATGATATAACTGAACAGTTGTTTGACCTAATCCAGTCATTCCTTTCAAATCTTACAATGAAGGTAGTATTGAACGGACAAGCCTCCCAATACTATCACACGGACGTGGGTGTCCTTCAAGGCTCTATTCTAGGTCCTACGCTTTTCCTTATCTATATTAACGATCTCCCCGATGTAATAAAATCCCAAGTAGACATATACGCTGAGGACACTACGGTTTACTCTCTTCTCGATCAGAAATCTGCCGAGGCTGACAAAGCAAACTTCGCTGCCGTGCTTGAAAAGGACCTCCAATCCGTGGTGGACTGGGGTAAGAACTGGGTTGTAAATTTTAATGCTTCCAAAACAAAGCTGCTATCTATTAACTATCAAAGACAATCGTTCCTCCCGCCTATTAACATAGGTCAGGCTTCTCTCCCTGAAAGTAAAACACTGCGCCTCCTCGGATTAACTCTCACATCAGACCTCAAGTGGAATGACTATATAGAATCCATAGCTAAATCCGCTGCTAAGAAAGTCGGTTCTCTGTGTAAGGCCAGGAAGTTTTTCCCGTTCGAAACAATCCTGCACATACACAAATCTACCATCCACCCGTGTATTGAATATTGCTGCCATATCTGGTCGGGTGCTCCTGCTATCCACCTCGGTGTCCTCGACTAAATCCAACGGAGAATCTGTACTGTGATCGATCCCGACTTGGAAGCTAGAATACAGTCGTTTTCTCACCGACGTAGTGTGGCTACACTGTGTCTCTTCTACAAATACTTTCACGGCTTCTGCTCCGATGAACTTAGCTCACTGGCGCTCCCTATATATAAATTTCCTCGAGCCACAAGATTAGCGGGGGACGTCCCGGTTCGTTAATGTCTGGTACCCGCGTGTTCGCGGGGGGATGTCGCGGCTTAAAGTTTAATAAGGTCGTACCAGTTATGTACATTCGGAGGGGGACGGTAACCCCGCGGCGAGTGGTGTATTTTGGAAGCACGAGCACCCTAGGTTTAATGTTTCCGGAAGATGGATTACAGGTCACTTGGCACGGCTGGGTGACCATTCCGGCGAGAACCACGGGTAGGCGGACCTGCACCATGACTTCGTTTGGGCTAGGAAGGGGTTGGCGTCGTAATTACAATGGCCTCTGAGTTCTCGCCCTGTTCCTCGAAAGGCACCGTCATTATAAGGCTAGCAGTATAGCCCGGCGTTGCTCGAGTGTAATGAAAGTTTTAAAACTAATCCATGGTCCTGAAGCTCAGACTCAGCCTAAAGAATATTTGTGTGAAGTTTGTTGAGAATCGGATAAAAATTGTGGATTTGTATAAAGGACATACGGAGAGATAAACAGACACACACAAACGTCTTGCCTATATATATATATATATATATATATATATATATATATATATATATATATAATATATATATATATATATATATATATATATATATATATATTATCGATTTACTGCACTATTGTCAGAACTGCAACCTTGAAACTTCTGAATATTTTTTCTTATGTCGTTGTTTATGAATGTATCAAATTTGATTAAAATCGGACCACTCCTTCTATAACCCTATCTTTTCGATTATCGATTTTCGATATTTATCGGGAGTACCTCGATACAAAATCTAGCTAAGAACACTCGCAGACGCTTATAGTACAACTGTGTAAATTTTCAAGAAAATCGGTTAAGCCGTTCCGGAGTCTATAGGTAACGGGCACACACACACACACACACACACACACACACACACACACACACACACACACACACACAAAGTTCCATTTATAAATAAGTTTAGATTAGATATAAGGACGATTGTCACACACGAACTAGCGGCGCCTTAAGAGGGTCATAGTTATTACCAACCTTCAAAATTTTAAATGCAATGTAAATATTTATCTTTTTTTTTTCTTATTTCTCTTAACCCTTGCACTTTAGATTATTTATTGTTTTGCTCATATTAGGCAATATGTGTCAATTTCTTGGCTATTCGTTAATTCTAACAGTTATTTCTCTCGACTCTAGGTTTTAAAATAACATTCTATCTAATCATGAAAGGTAATTGGTGCTGCTATGGGTTGAGATATTTTTAAAAATATACGCCTTTTAAAGATAAACAGAGAACAAGATTCACTCTTTCAGAAAAAATGGTGGAATTTCTTCTATACCTCTTGTCATTTTACTGCAATACAAATGTCCTCATTAGGAAAATGAACCAAATGGGTTCCACATGAACTGCTAGACAATCTTTTTTAGGTGTGGTCATTACTCATTACTCACAACGCTAACGACCCGTTTCTTCAACGTATCTAAGATGAAAATCTTTTGGTAATTGTGAATGTTTTAGAAAATGTTCTTTTTGTTTCATATACAATATTTTTAATTCATCTACCAGTGTCCGAGATAACGCCTAATATTTTCAGTGTGTATATTTTTTTTTAATTGTTCAGTCGTTGAATGTTAACACTGGTATTTACTGGTGGTTTACATCAGCGTTTAATTGACTGACTTATATTTTAACCCACTTAATATTTTTATAAATGCAATTATCCAGATGGCTCTATTTTCTCTTCTAATAGTAATTTTCTCGAATTTATTTCCTAAAGATTTTAGGTAATTGAACGGTCAATGAATATTTCCTTATGAGAAAATGGTTATCTCACTATTATTATTATTATTATTATTATTATTATTATTATTATTATTACTGACGGCACTGTAAATATAATTATCATTCCCTATAAACCAGGGAGGTCGTCAGTACTAGCTGGAAACTCCTGTAATCTTTTTACTATGTTGTGTTCTGGGTTCTGCTAGGAACGAGAAATCAGAGTGTCGAATTACAGTGGCATTTGTTATATTTGCTTACACGCAAATACCCTTGGAACAATGCGTGACTCCATCTCTATGGATTAAATAGCAAGATAGTTTGGGGTCTATTTTGACAACTAATCTAACGCATAAAAGTAATGGCAACCTACTGCTAGAAAATTTTGTTCAGTCATATCTCTTTCGATACATGATAGTCCAAGTTTGTATTCTTGATAGTTATCGTATGGATATTGTTCTGTTTATATTTCTGAGATGAACATCAAAAATTGCAATATTAACTCTGGTAAAAATATGTTCCTGAACATTAGGTTCATAAGTACCAGAAATTCAGTTGTTCTAAAGGACAGATGGCCTATAGACGTTGGTTAGTTCCTGTGACCAGACCCAAAGAGTTGTGAGTTCAATATCAGTCTATAGCAGTGTTGAACAAGTAACTTAGAGGGCTGGAGTAAGATAACTCATGACTACCAAAAGAGGCTCTACGCATGGAATGAGAATTATATACCCCAGTGATTGTAATAAATGGTTCGGTTCGAAATTCCTAGCAGCTGAAGAAGGCCGAAGCGTACAACGGCCGAGACGTCGTACAAATGGCAACAACGATGAGGATAATAGTCCGAATAATGTAAATAGTGTGGATATTGTTTTCATAAATTTTTTCTGCTTTGTAATAATATTTATGTATTTCATAATACCCACGGGGGCATTAGGTGCGTTAGGTAGTATAAGGTTTTTAGTGTATTTAAGCAAACTTTCAATGCATTAAAGAATATAAAACGTACTTCAGCTATAGCAGAATACCTTCTTCCATGATCGCTTACGTCCTGAAAGGACAAGGTACATAGAAGAGGAAGGATGGTTTCAGACGGGGAAAAAATTCCTAGCTGTACACAGAGAAAAGTCCTTCTTTGCGGCGGATTTCTTGCAATGTTTTATTACTACAATAATAAATATATATTTTTCATAAATTGTTTTCTGCTTTGTTTTCTCCTGTAATGTTTTATTACTACAATCTTGTAAGATATTTTCACTGTTGTGATGTCTTTGATTTGTATCTATCTGTATTGCTAGCTGGCTTTTTAAATACAGTAATGTGTTCGAATTCCAGCCGAATTCATTGCATTCACTTACGCGCAAATACCTTTGGGAAAGGTATTAATCCGTCTATTCCTTCCAGTTATAGGTTAAATAACAGGATTGGGTTCTACAGCCTTGGTAGGCAACCAGTCTACCGCAGAAAGCAATGGCAACCTACTGCGGGATAATCTTCTGCCCAGTCAGTCATGTCTCTTTCGAGACATGATCGCCCAAGCGTGTATCACGTATGGCACTTAACTGACTGAATGTGTTCTGTTATAGCTGAACTTTTTTAAGCTTTTTAATGTATTGAGAGTTTGCTTTAAATAGTACATTCTTAAATACAGTAAAAACCTTTTATCCGAAAATGTTTTTACTAAAGTTTGGGTTCTCCTAACGCGTCCATGCGTATTATGAAATACGTAAATATTACATTGTCATTTTATAGTCAAATATATTCGAATAAATAATATTCCTCCGTTGAGTGCGATGCTAGTGAAACCTTTTAAGACGAATCGAAATGACAGCCAAACTAGCAACAAATCAATAGACAGAGACAAGAAAAGTGTGTTTTGGGAAATTGTTTAAAAAGGAAAATAAAATAAAAAGAAATGAGATTTATTTTTTAAATGGCTTTAATCTGATATAAATTATTCATATTTATTCAGAGTTTTAAAAAGTAAAATGGCATTTTACAAATCAGATGTTATTAGATATTTCGCTTGTTCACACCCGAGGGGCTTTTGAGTCTTATAGTTTAATTTCTATTGTTTTCTTTTTTTTTCAACCCAAGCTCGGAAATAAATCTACTTGGGTTTACTGAGTATTAGAGAATATGAGAAAAAGGATTGATGACAATGAAATAACACTAATTAAGAAGAAAATTCACTATTAAAGTTTCTTTCTACGACTGTATTGGCAATAATTACAGCCAAACTAATGTAGTAATTATGAAAAACCATCTTGATCCGCGTTTCTCTATTATATGTCCCACAAGAAAAACAAGGTTTTTTTTAAGTTACTAAACCGAAAATATATGTCCGCTATGTAGAAATAAAACATTCGGATACTTTTTATATAATTTATACATTAATAAAATCACATCAAAATTATATATAAAAAAAGCTTAACTACAGCACTTTGTCATTTTTAAGTAAACTTGCATAAAAGTGGGATTTCTACCTAAATACACAAGTGTATGTAATCTTTCTTTTATATATCATTCTTATGAATCATTTTGAACATCATCTTCACCGATACTCGTATTTAAGTAGATATTCTGTTTCTAACCAAACAGCATTTCATATTTATATATACCGGCCTGATTATTTTACGATAAATTTTATTGCGAAAATGTGTGCTATCCAGCAGGATTCGAACCTGCGACCCCTATTTACATAGGGGGAGCTACCATTTGATTTGGTACTGTCTTAACCACTCGACCATGAATAGCCTCTTGATCAGACGAGGTTTTTATCATGCTTATATAACACAATTTTCAATCTCATTGCAATAAGATTTATCGTAAAATAATCAGGCCGGTAGATATAAATATGAAATGCTGTTTGGTTAGAAACAGAATATCTACTTAAATACGAGTATCGGTGAAGATGATGTTCAAAATGATTCATTATAAATTGTCGGTTGCTTATAACCAAGTTTCGTTAAAATGCGTTAATTTCCATATCATTCTTAGTTTTTATTCAAATTTAACGATCAAACCAACCACTAGAGAAAAACCAACCACTAGAGTAAAAAGGATGGTAACTAACATCGTTTGATCTCGTTTTCTGCTAAGTTTAGAGATTTTTTTTCTCTTTTTAGTATTTTAATATGGTCTACATTACTATAGAAATTACAATTCTCAGTTGTAACAATCATTCCCAAGGAAATTGGTCAATGAGCCACTAAAATATTACCGTGGACGGCTATTTTGCTATTTTTTTGTGTGAACCTTCGGTAATGTTTCATGAACTCCAGCATCCATATGAACCCCGACAGAAAACAACTGATTTATAAGGATTCGAATGCTGGATTTTCAGATGAAAAACAGACTAAAAACACCACAGGTGTAATTCTTAAGACGGGTGACTATAACATTGAATGTGAGAAACAAGAATGTTTAAACAAAAATGGGAACTAAAATGAAGCATATACCTAAATTGAAATTTCTGAAGCACATTATGAGGAAAGGGGGCTTGGAGAATTTAACATTCAAATAATACACAAGATATACAGCCTACTTAACAAATTTGTATACATAAATGGCAGAGTGAGGAAAAGCAGGTATGAGAAAGAGTTGACTGTTACTTAAAGCGACAAAAGACAGGAAATAGGGGAAAGATATGATCGAACACGTATACAGGATGCGATAGTTGAATTGTCGTCTAAACTATGTAGAAAATGAAAATAACACTCTAAACCTTATTCTAACAGATATATTTACCAAAATTACACAAAATTACCTTGAAATACTTAAGAGTAAATTTATTCAATAAACTTGCCATTGACTTCAACCACGGTTTCCAGACGACTTCAAAATCTCCTGCATCTCTTCTGGACAGTCTGCTTGTTTAAGTTGGTGAATGCTACCATAATCCTTGCCTTCAGTTCATCTTTGATGTTTCACAGGAGTTTTGTTGGGCTGTAGCCCAATTGCACCCCACTCAATAGTCAAGTGGTTTGCAGTTTAGGGACTTATTTGACCAAAATGTTAGAGGTGATGTGGCATGAGAAATTGTTTGACAACCATGACTGGGTTCTTCTGCTTGCGTGGCGCGACGCAGAATCCTGTTTTCAGACATTGGGTCTTTCAGCAGCCACTCTCTAGACCCAGAATAGCACTATCCCCTCAAGGCAATTGATGTAGGCCACTGTGTTAAGTCGAATGTGGGAAGACGAATGGTGACATAATTCTCACTAGAGATCACTCCAAACACCTTCTTAATCACCATTAGATTCATCCAACTCTTTCCAAATTCTATGCACTGTCCTCAGAATGACAACTAATTAAACTTTTAGATGTTCGTATCAGAGATTCCAGCGCGAAATACAAGCAAAAATCAAACCTTTTACAAACGTCTGTTTGAGTTATTTACGTCATGGTGGTCTTTTGTCTCACAGACGGGTCCCAAATGACCCTACTATACTATGCAATCGACAAAATAAAAAACAATCAATGCGCATGCGTTAAATTAAAATTCGCGCCCTGTGTCTGTATACATATGTGTGCACCTTGGTGTGGTGTACTGGTTAACAAGCTTGTCTCACTAGAACCAGTTACAACCGAGTAGTGAGTTCGATCCTCACTGGGTGTCCCATACTTTCGACATTGTGTCACATCTAATCGGTACTTAGAAAATTAACTATCTATCTATTTGGTGGGCACTTCGAGGTGGTGTAATGGTTAGTAAGCTTGTCTCGTTAGAATCATTAGTAGTGAGTTCGATCATCACTGGGTGTCCCTTGCTTTAGGCCTTGTGCCACATCTAAGCTACCCTTAGCAAATCACCATATGTGTGTGTGATATTTTATTTTATTTTACGTCAAATGCCGAAACATGATTTTGTTGAATATCTTATAAAAGTTTAACAATTTTTATGCCTGTTTTGAAATATCTTTCAAAATAAAGTCTTAACAAACTTTGTCCATGTTGTTTATCGTTTAATTATTCTCATATATTTATCATTAATGCTCGTTTTGCATTTGTGTCAACAACTTTCTTTATCTGCATCCATTCGATGAGATTTTTGTCTTAACTGATACATTCAGTACTGTCGCCGTTTCGGCACATTTTGATAAAGTTTAGAGAAAACGAGATGGTTGACTAACTATAATGCAATCGAGATGTTTTCGCTTTTCCTTCATTTGAGACTCGCGTTGGTGAAAGAGAAGATTAGCTTTAGTCGTTTTTTTTTTCCATTTTAGTTATTACCTTTCTCTTCTATTAAATTCTATGCAATCGTTTGGCGTCTTCAGCAGATGGTTTTATTGTCTTTCCATCGTTTCCAATATGAAATCATTCCAATTATAAACACAATTGGGACATCTGACATAGAGCACTAGTTAGCAAACTCGTCTTGCGATAGATTCGTTACACGTGTACAGTGTGTGGTTCTTACAGTTTGTTTATCAATCTTCATGTGAAAATTATATCCTAGTCAGACTCTCTGTCTTCGTTCGGGAAAGAATCCAGGCGAAGTTATGACGAAGGGCAGAGTCTAACCTGGGAAAAAAACAAACAAGAGCCGATCTCGCATATGCGGACGTGCTCGAAGGGCAGAGTTTAACCTGGGAAAAAACAGACGAGATCCCGATCTCGCATATGCGGACGTGCTCGAAGGGCAGAGTCTAACTTGGGAAAAAACAGACGAGAGCCCGATCTCGCATATGCGGACGTGCTCGAAGAGCAGAGTTTAATTTGGGAAATAGCAGACAAGAGCACGATCTCGCATATGCGGTCACGCTCGGAAACCCCACCGTAAAAATCGGCCTTGTGCTACATCCCATCTTTGTGGGGAGGCTCCGATAAATATGATATTTGTTTCTCACTTGGTGATTGCGAGTGTGGCAGTTAAACTAAGTAATATTTCATAGCCTGAGGTGCGTACTTTCAATTGGTTGTAAGAGTAAAATTTAGGTTTCTGATCTTCAAGGTAAGCATGCTTTACTTCATCTCCGCCCAAAATATTTGGCTTCGTATAAATCTTATTATAATGCTTATAGTGAAATTAGTCGTTTTCATATCGACATTGATTGTCTGAACAGTTAGAATGATTGTCTATTCAAGTTCATAAAATCTTTTTTCAAAAAAGTTTTTCAGAAAACTGGATGGTTTCGCTCTTTCTAGCGAAAGAGCTAGATAGAGATAGAGTTCAGGCAGAGACGCCAGAAGAAAAGAGTTGAAGTAGGTTTTAGAAGGAACCGGAAATCCAATCCTAAAATGGGAACAAGGAGCAAGCTTCTACGCATGTTCAAAAGACGGGATAGGAGTATGAACCGGACGATAAGCAAACCTATCTACTTCTATTGGGGAAATTTCGTAGTTGAAGCAGAGACGTTAGAAGTATGGACTTTAAGTAGAATTTAGAAGGAACTGGAAACTTAATCCTAAGCAAACCTCTACGCCTGTTCGAAACACTGGGTAATAGTGTGAACTGTTTTATACGCGAACCTATCTACTCTGATTGATTCATCTGATTTTCCACGCTTTTCTATTTTTACATTAAACTGTATTTTTTTAAATCCTGAACTTCAAACATTTACTGTTTTTTTCTTTTTTTTAGCAACATATCAACTCTTCATGGGTCATTTAATGCCTCAATTTAATTTTATTGGGAGCATTATTAATTGTTTTGACAAAATTTTATTGCTAAAAATATTTTTGTGTGTGTGTGTGTGTGTGTGTGTGTGTGTGTGTGTGTGTGTGTGTGTGTGTGTGTGTATTTCAGGTAATTTTTTACTATGAAAAGGTATTACTGGTATTTTTACTATAAAAAATGTATTTTAATACTTACATCGTGTTTTGATTCCAGTTCAGGACTTAACTATTTGCACATAGTTGAGACCTAAACAGGTGCTATCATCCCGTGTTAGGGTGGACCTGGTCTTTTGAAAGGAATAGAAGTTTACTCATTGTTTTCTGTTTAGGATTTGGTTTCCGTTTTTTTTTTTTTTAAGTCTACTTCAAAACTCTATTTCTAACGATTTCGATTGAACTCTGAAATATTATTCTGAATTTAAATTTTTACAGTATTTATATTATTCGGACTATTGTCCTCATCTTTGTTGCCATTTGTACAACGTTTCGTTGTGCGTCCAGCCTTCTTCGGGTGTTAGAAATTTTGAACCGAACCCTTTATTACAATCACTGGGGTATATCATTCTCAACCCTTGCGTAGTAATGCATCCTTTGGATGTAATGAGTTATAAGAGGGAGATAACTCACAGCTTCCAAAAGAGGTATTACTACGCAAGTGACAAGAATGATATACCCCAGTGATTGTAATAAAGGGTTCGGTTCGAAATTCCTAGCACCTGAAGAAAGCTGGAGCGTACAACGGTCGAAACGTCGTATAAATGGCAACAAAGATAAGGACAATAGTACGAATAATGTAAATACTGTAAATACTAACTCATCTCAGAAATATAGACAAATATTAAATGTTTAGAGTTCGCTGTTTCTTTTTTCTGCTTCACCCCAAGAATTTCACTTCTTACTCTCTTTTACGCTAATGTAGTACCACACAATAACCCGCCACCATGAGTGGCGCTTGTAATTTACATTGAGTGAATATTAATATTAAAAGACCAAAATTAATATGAGAGAATTTTTTTAAAATAATCTAAAAGAAGAAATACTGTGTGGTAATTTATTTTTTATTTTTTTTTATAAGCGTTTCACAAGGCATGTCACTGCCACTACTGCGCAGGGGGATACGTAGAGTGGAGAAAGGATGATTAAATATAGGAAATGTCAGAGGGTGGGTGATAGGCGGGTAAGGATACCGAGAATGAGGGTTGGGTAGATGAGAGTGTTCTGAGAATAATTGGGAGTTAGTGTGATAGGAGGTGTTTATTGACCCTACATTTAAACACCTGGAGATTGTAACTGTCGGGAAAGCAGACTTGTGGAAGGGAGTTCCACAGGCGGGAAGCGCGAGAAGCTGTTGGAGTAGAATTTACGGTTACATCTTATTTGTTTAACTGCAAAAGGCGGGGACCTAGTTGCTAATCTAGTATCTCGTGTAAATTCGTGCTTAGGCGGCACCAGTGATTTAAGCTCATCGGAGCAGTAGCCATGAAAGTACTTGTAGAAGAGGCACAGGGAAGCCACATCACGCCGGTGAGAGAGCGGCTGCAGCCGGACTGCCAAGTCAGTATCAACCACGTTACAGATCCTCCTTTGTATTTTGTCAAGAAGCCCAAGGAGAGCAGCAGGGGCACCCGACCAGATATGGCAGCAATATTCAATACACGGGCGGATGGTAGATTTGTATATGTGCAGAATAGATTCAGGTGGGAAAAACTTCGGGCCCTGCACAGGGAGCCGACTTTCATAGCAGCAGATTTGGCAATGGATTCAATTCCGAGCAAAAGCGAGGGACCAGATGTTTGCGCTATAACGACCAGCAAGAAAATGACCAAAAGTCGTCTCTGCGCAGGTGGATTTGCGCAGATGTTCCGGTTGAAAAATAAAAATTAATCAAATATCAAATTTCCATTCCGCGAGCCTACGCGAATTTTATTTACCAGCCAATGGGAAGTCCAGAATCAAATTCAAGTGTGAAATCCCAAACGAGATGTTTTTGATCCAAAAGGCAGATATAAAAAGCCGAGACAGAAAGCAACCAGCAGACAGACACCAAGGAGAAGAGTGTAATCAATATCCCCTTGACTTAAGTCAAGCGGCTACTATGTTCGCTTCCCTTCACCTCTTCTTACTTTCTTCCCTATCTCAAAAGTACTTACTGACCTAAGGAGCGAATACATCAAAGACATTCCTTACATACGAGACCTCTGCACTCTACTTGAAGTATCGAATTGTCAGCCTTCTATTGCCAAAATGAACAACATTCCAAGCCATAAATCTCTTTCAGCTTATTATTTTCCAGTTAACATTTTAACCTCCGTTGGACTTATAATCATGTTATTACTTTAATTGTAAAAACATGAATTGATATGTGTATATATAAAAAATGTTATTTTTCTACTCAAATTGTCTTTCTTGATTTTATAATCATTTTATGACTTATAGTGGGCTATCTACCACAAGGTCACATTCCGTTAACCTGCAACAGTATACAATTACCCTTCACTAGAACGGACTCCAGCTACAACTAGAAAAAGAATAGATAATATATCCCCTATAACTGTTAAAGGATGTTGATATTGACAAGAAAAATGGAAACGATTGTAGTCATTTTATGGTTCTGTTTAGAATGATAATGCCAATTTCAAATTTGAACGGCTCGTCTCTAAAGACATTATTTCTAACGTCAATGGGGATGATATGATTGCAAAGCAATTGAGACAAGTGGGTTGATTATATCTTTCCCGCCCAAACGGCGTGGCTTTCATTTCCTCAAAGTGCTCACAAATTGCGCAGAAAGTAACTTAATTCACTGCAGCTAAACTTAAAGCTATAACATTAAATAATTAGAAACCTGACAAATTGTATTATCGGAAGAATAATATTTATAAAAGGATCGATAGAAATAATTACCCTATCAAAATCAATTTGTGCAAAGATTCTCAAAAGCGGACATTCTCAAAAGCGGAGAGAAGGTTTAGCTTACTTCATTCCCTAAATTTATTACTGCCAAATTTTAAGACAGAAAAAATATGCAACCCATCAATTTACACTATTTACATTGTTTCGACTGTTTTCCTAATTTTGTTGCCATATTAACGCACTGACCTTCTTCAGCTGATCCAAATTTGGAACTGAATCCTTCATTTCTGTGGTTGATTGTTCTCGTTCCATGTGACATGCTACTTCCAGATGTCTCAGTATCAGTTATATTCTTATTTTTTGTTCACCTCTGCTGTAGCCAGGATTGAACTCAGAACTCTTTGGGTCAAATCACTTGACGCAACTAATAATTTTATCCACTGGGCCATGTGTCCTTGGGAAGATAACCGATACTGAAACATCTGAAAAAAGCAAATTCATGGAACTAGAAATAAGATTTGGACGAGACATCCAAAAGTATATGGATTTTAAGAACGATGTCCAAACTTAAGCAGCGTTGAGTCTAGTCAATAGCTAGATATGTAAACTCTTGGTGTGCGATTGATGTAATAGTTAATGGGTCGGAATAGTTAATCGAAGTGCCGAGTTCCAATACTCGTTGGATCTTTTATATTCACTTAAGCTCAAGTAACCTTCGGAAAGATATGAATCCACCTTTTCTCCCCTAGCTATGGCTTAATTAGTAAGACTTTTATCCTAAAACCATTATTGTCTTTAAAAAAATCTCTTACCATCTAAGAAATATTTTCTGGCTTTAAATAACCTGCAAAGGTATTATAAGCTGTAGAAAACGAATCAACGAATCAACCATCTTTTCCGATACCGGTGTTTGTCCATATCCTTTTGCCTTGCACAGAACATAGTAGCCGCTTGACTTAAGTCAAGGGGATATTGATTACACTCTTCTCCTTGGTGTCTGTCTGCTGGTTGCTTTCTGTCTCGGCTTTTTATATCTGCCTTTTGGATCAAAAGCATCTCGTTTGGGATTTCACACTTGAATTTGATTCTGGACTTCCCATTGGCTGGTAAATAAAATTCGCGTAGGCACGCGAAATGGAAATTTGATATTTGATTAATTCCTCTTTGAACTTTTTGTGCCATGTCCAAATCTGTTTTTTTAGTGAATTCTCTCTCAAATGCACGCTCCATAGTCTTCTTCGGCTGTATACTAAATTCGATTTTTTTTTTCTGAAAATGTTTATTTTTTTCCTGGGAAAAAGTTTAGCTCACCACCGGCGTGCTTTTATTAGATTGAAAGTTTTCTATGGCCATTATGCTGGTTGATTTAGCTGTTCATATGAAATGTGGTCTCATCTCTGAAAGCAACTCTTTCTTCAACCTTGTCTTCTTCAATATTTTCTTGCATATCGTCGCAGAACTGCTTGCACTTTGGCTTGCCATCTATCTTTAAGATGTCGTCATCTTTCTTGTAGGGCGTCATTCGCAAGCAAGTGTCATTCCTTGAAGCACACTAAACTGTCGTTAGAGTAATCTGGGTTTCCAGACTGGCACTTCTTAAAGGCTTTATCGTTCTTTGCAAAAATGTCTCCCGAAAAATTGTCTCGATCATCTCTTTTCCTATACTGTTTGTCGTCGAGGTCCTCTCCCCCTGCACAGACAACTTTCCTCTTTGAACTTTTTGTGCAATGTCTAAATCTGCATTGCACGCTGTACAGTCTTCTTCAACTGTTTCGAGCATACTCTATACAAGACGCTTTTTCTTTTCCAATGAATGATATAAGACATTAAATATATAATTATGTGTTGTTCCAATATTAAAATGTAAGATTGTTTGAACAAAAATTGATCAAGTTATTAGATTAGGATTTTTTTTTCTGAAAGACCTCGTATATTAAGACAACTTCCAGGCTGCTTAATTAAAAAAGACACGATGTCTTGCAAAGATTGGTCATAAAATACTCTTGAACTTTTTATTGGGAAAAATCGATACACTACATGCTCAAATAAAGTAAAAACAATATTGCTGACGAATTCTGAATACAAGGATTAAGCTTTAAACTTCTTTCTGAGTGAAGAATCATCAAAACAATTCCGATTTTAAAATATTCACGTGCGGAGGAGCCTGATGCAAAAACAAAAATTAAAAACGCTACTATTTTGAAGGTGAAACTTGCTGAAAAATATTAAGAATTTATACGTATTGATAATAACTTATAACTGACACTGGATGAGTGATTGATTGATTGATCTTTTTTTTACGACTTATCAACCTTTTGAGGATTATTTAAAGTCAAAAATATTTTTAGATCTTAAGACTTTTTATTGTCGCTCGTATCCATGTATACTTGTCTGTTAGGGCGGCTAGCCAAACCCTATTTTAGACGCTTGCCTAGACACATTCGTGCTTGTTCTACGCCTACAGAACCCACCTGTGGTTTATACTACAACGATGCTGAGTGGACCTTGATGCAGTTTTTGGGAGAGAGCGCAATATACGGCGTTGACAAGACCAGCAGGTTACAACGCTCGATCATGATTACATTTATCTTCGTGCTAGCTCAACCATCGACGGCTCCTGAATAGCTCGTCTACCCAATTTCACTTACAAGACTTGGGTCATCCCGTGGTATAGTTTTCAAGCACTTTACAAAGATTCTGCTCGCTTGAATCAGCTCTACAGGCCGATATCATTAAAAAAGTCACGTTCCTGACAAATCGATTATTTTGAGATCCTCGTCCTGGGTATGATGATAAACTACATATGGCAGCAACTTTTAAGAAACGTGGAACCATTCATAGCTGCTGTTTTAGGTCCACCCTGATCCCATGTGATAGCACCTGTTATGGGTCCTAGCTATGGACAAAGAGTGAACACACAAACAAAAATCAACAGTAAATTGTTATAATAAAATGAGAAACCACATTCGGGATCAGGGTCTCCAACCGGAAAATTAGAGGTTTTGAGGATCCTGGAACCATCGCTGTTATTCCCAAATCCAATATTACACGTGGTAGGGTCCCAGCTATTGGCAAATAGGGGCCCCCCACAAAATAAAAACTAACAGTACATTGTTATAATAAAATGAGCAACAATACAATTTTAAGAAAATAACAATCAATGTTATACAAAAAAGTATTAAAATACATTTCTATAGCAAAATTACCAAAAATACATTTGATGATCTACAAACTATATAAAAGAAAACAAACATAACCCTAAAAGTATTAAATTATGTAGAAAATATCTGTAGCTGAAAGTATAAAATTACCTTCATAATAAGTAGATTTTAGCATTACATAACTCATAAAATTTGATAACATATGATAACTATAGTGAGATTCGAACCCGGGTTTCATTATAGGAAAGCGAATCTTCTAACCTCTCATCCACATGGAGATAATTACTGAAATAATTTCTACTAATTTACCCATAACTGGGGGTAAGAGATGGATTCATACGTTTCCCAAGGTATTTGCACGTAAGTGAATATAACGAACACGACTGGAATGGGAACTAGGCTCTCCGATCTCCAAATCTTTTACACCATCCACACTTACAGCACTTGATTTCATATTTTGATATTTACAGGTATCCACGTTGCTTAACTTCGGTGATCTCTCTTAAACCAGTATTTCGACGTGATACGGCTGTATGCCACTGTTACATTGAGAATTAAGGCAATTTTTCATATGCAGTTGTTGAACAAATTGCAGAAAAAACATTTTTTACAAAAAGCAAGAAAACACCAGAAATAAAATGACAGCTGAATATGAATAAGTGACTCGACAAGAAGCGATGAACATGAAAATGGAATAATTCCTTTTGTTATGCAAGAATGCAATGTAGACCGGCTGTTGTCGTATTATCTGCGCTGATTTTCTTCACAGATGGACACTTCAAAGACTACTTGATAAATTCTTCAGGCAAAAATTAGTATTTAGGATGACAATAGTTCAGCATTTTATTAATTCTGTAATAGAAAGAAAAAAATATTTTCTTGTCTAAAACTCTAATCTTTTTTATTTTAGTTTTTTGTTAAATAGTAAAAGTTTTGCTTGTGTAACTGAACAATCGAAAAAAATCGCTTACGTCACACGCTAAGACTGCTTTAAAGTAAAACAAGAAAATGCACATAATAAAACTGTTTCTATAATCTTTGGTACTAGAGGGTTGCTGAATGATTAGAACAAAAATATTTATGTCATGAAACCCAAATTCAGAGTTCTAACCATGGTCACTTTTTCAAAGAATTCTTGATAATATCGGCCTTTGGAAAAAGTCACCACGTGAAATTGTTACTGTCGGGATCTGACTGAAGACCTTTCTAGTGAAAGACCGACGACCTGTAATTAAAACTAAGTTTTCAGAAGTTGTCGTTGGTTTTAATAGCGCGATCTCATAAGTTATTGTAATTAATGGTTTAAAGGTATTGGCATTCAGGCGTTAACCATTTAGCAAAGAAAGGTTTACTGAGGGGTGGTTATCGCCGCTGTTCTGTAAGTGAAGCTATGTTTCTCCTCAGATGGGAGACATTGCTCAACCCCGGGGATTCTAAACCGGCGTCAACATCTTCCTCATTGCTCTAAAGAGGTTGGGTCTGTATGATACCGATGCTAGCGTGACAGTGGTCGTGGGGGTTTGGACAAAACCACAATGCTTTGTCCTTGGCCTATATGCATAAGTATGCGAATGGCGCTTGCTACGCTAAAACGACCTTGTGTCACATCCAGCCTTGCTGGTGAGGTGGGTAAATATACATGTTTTTTGTTTAAACTATAAAAGTGTACAAATCCCAAGACTGACTCAAGGTAGATGGTTACACGGTAAAAGTTTTTATGGGGAAGATAATTAACCCAAGAACTGAACATTATCGCAATCGGGGAAGCATACGCTGGGGAGTCGGCTCTATAAAGTCGCTCTTCCTGGGAAGAAACTGTTCGGGGTGAACTTATATCTCACCAATGAAATACAAAGACAATAAGTGTGATTCACTACGAAGTTCTTGACATGGCATGTATTAACCGTGAAACTTAGAACTGGTGGAACTAAAGAATTTAGTCCATCTAAACACTTTCGATGGAAATAATGATAGAGTAGCGAGATGCTTGCAAAGGGGTTATAAAGTGGGAAATAATTAATTCCCCACAAGGACCCGGAAATGCTTTTGGCCTCTACCGAGACTGGTAAGTCAAAAATTGTCAGTTCCCGCCTATATATGACAGTAGTAGTCCATATGTGTCGCATAAGAAGAATCGTTCTTATCAAATCGTGAAATTAAGGCTGTTTTAAACCGCTAAGCTTCCAGATGCTTTATACAAATGCAGGTGTGTTTCAAGGCTCTATCCTACACACTACGGTTTTTCTTATCTTCATCAACGATCTTCTTGATGAAACTAGGTCCCACCCTTTTACTGTAAAACCAATAAAAATAAAATGTAAACGCAAATTCTACTCCAACAGCTTCTTTTCTCGCACTTTCCGCCTTTGGAATTCCCGTTTACTTGCTTCATCGACGGCTACAATCTCCAGGAGTCAAAATGTAAAGTCAATAGTCATCTCCTATCTAACTAGCATCCTCTCTCTCACGCTCCTTTCCCCGTTCACTTTACCCTCATCAGTATTCTTATCCTTTTCTTACCCACTTCATGACAACTCCTGTAACCTGTTACTCTTTCTCACAATTCTACTCTTATGTAACCCTCTGCACACCAGTAGCACTAGACTGCCTTGCTTGAGGCGATATGATTTTAAAAAAATCAGTTCCAAGGAAGGCGTTATGCAGATGACACCGCTATTTACTCCCGTCTCAATAGTCATTATGACAAGGGTGACAAAGTAAACCTCGCTGCTGCTCTTCAAAAGGACCTCCGATCTGTGAGTGAATGGGGTAGAAAATCGCTCGTAAATTTTAATACCTCCAAAACGAAGCTTCCCTCCTTTAACCGCCATAAAGAAACTTTCTCAACTACCATCAGACTGAATGACACTAGTCTCCTAGAGAGCAACACACTGCGCCAACTTGGCTGCACTCTCTCAACCGATCTCAAATGAAACGACTACATTAAACCTATACCTGCGTCTACTGTTAAGAAGTTTCGGTTACTGTGTCGGGACAGGAAGTTTTTCTCATCAGAATCAATTTTCCACATTTATAAATCTACCTTCCGTCCGTGCATTGAATAATATTGCCATACATGGCCAGCTGTTCCAGCTATTTATCTTGAGGTTTTCGACAAAATTCAAAGGAGGATCTGCAATGTAATCTTAACTTGGTAGTCCCCACCCATTCAGTCACTTTCCTACAGACTTGATATGATTTCTCTTTGTCTTTTCTTCAAGTATTTTCAGGGCAAATGCTCTGACGAGCTTCTTTGCCTGGTGACCCGACTATATGTGTTTATGCGTGCTGTGCGTTGTGGTACAGTGGATATCGGCTCGGAACGAGAAACCGGGGAGCCGAGTTCGAATTCCAGCTAAATCCATTGTATTCACTTACGCGCAAATACCCTTGGGAAAGGTATTAATCCGTCTCTTCCTTCCAGTTATGGGTTAAATAACAGGACAGATTGGGTTCTATAACCTTGGTCGGCAACCAGTCTACCGCAGAAAGCAATGGCAACCTACTGTGGGATAATCTTCTGCCCAGTCAGTCATGTCTCTTTTGAGACATGATCGCCTAAGCGTGTATCACGTATGGCACTTAACTGACTGACTGAATATAGTAGTTGGAATAATGATTAAGGCTTCTACTAGTCATAAAGTGGGGGGGATCAGTTTATTACTTCATTACAATAGGAAACCGATCCCCCACTAATTACTACATAATAATATAATACATTTCTTTCCCCTCTAGCTATGAATCAAATAACAGGACAGATTGGGTTCTATAGCCTTGGTCGGCAACCAGTCTACCGCAGAAAGCAATGGCAACCTACTGCGGGATAATCTTCTGCCCAGTCAGTCATGTCTCTTTTGAGACATGATCGCCCAAGCGTGTATCACGTATGGCACTTAACTGACTGATGAGATTCGCATAAAGATTTTACAGTGAAAAAAGATAACTTTAACCGCCTCTTCTACTCCTTAGTTTCTTTTCGTGCACTTTCAGTTTATGGAACTCACTTCCGTTTGCTTGCTTCCCTAATAGCTACTATCTCCAAAAGTTTAAATGCAGCGTCAATTGCCATCCAGTATCTCCTTGATTCCATCCTTCTCTTAACCTTTCTTCGATATCCCCTGCACCTTGTTTTTTTTTGTGTGTTTTTTTTTTTTTCACTCACTGTAATCCCCGGTGCACCAGTAGCGCTCCTGCCTTGCTTGGGGTGAAACACTTATTAAGAAATCAAATGTGTGGATCCTTTCCTGGCATGTTAAAGTCTATCTTAAACAAATTCACGCTATCGGTACTTTTTTCTAGTTTGGTTTTCCGAATTTTTTTTCACCTCCGACCAACTCTTGCAAAGCCAAACGACGGTAAAGAATAAATGTCGGGAGTTGATTTTGGTAAAACTTGAAGCTTCTTAGTACTGAACCTGCATGTTGACTGGGAATTTAGCCACCAACGCCATCATCATAAAATAAGTGATTAGCAAAGAAGTTAAATTCTTAGATATGAGATAAAGCCGACTCCATTTTAGGAGCGAGCTGGCTCTTGTAAAGAGATTAGCAAGAGTAGTTAACAGATTAGCAAGAGTAGTTAAATTCTTCTTCTTTTTCTTCTTCTATGTAAAAGGCGAAGGGGATCATGGCTTTCCGCATCTCCCTATCTTTAGTAGGAAGCTTTCTCCTTGTTATTCCTTCCAAACCCCGCTCTGTCATTCATTTGCTCAAGCCCATCAAGTATGTTACGCATTGCTTTCCCCTGTCTCTCTTTTCCTCTGACCTGTGATTATCAGATTCTCCAAGTTCTCTTTCCTCATCGAATGTTTTACAAACTTCAGCTGTCTTCTCCTAATGATAAGACTTGAACCCAATTGAAAATGTTTGAGGATGGATGACAACCCCCCCCGCACCTTAATGGAAAAGCTTATTTCTAGCATGCCTGACAATTTTTGAAGTCATCAAAAGCAGTGGAGGTAGAACTCATTATTAAATTTGGTTGTTGAATGTTTTCATACACTTTTCATACACTTTTTGTACAATTTCGTAGAATTTTTGTCTCTGGTCTTATAATTTTGATCATGTGTAAATCGCCTCATTTTATAAGTTTTATTAGTTTCCTTTTCGTTTCCATCCTCTCCTGAATATCGTCTTTCTTCCATATTCAATCCACGGTATCCTCAGCGTCCTTCTGTAGAACCAAATTTAGGCTGCTTCAAGTCTCTCTTTCATCTTTGAAGAGGTTGTCCAGTATCCACTGCTATATTGAAGAACAGACATAGGAATCCAGTATTCTCTTCTTTGTTTCCCGCGAAATTTTCATATCTCTTAATACTCTACTCAGCTTCTGGAACGTATCCTTGGCCATGCAAATTCGCCTTCGGAATTCAGTCTCGCACTTACCGTTCTCTGCTAAAACACTACCCAGGTATTTACATTGCTGGGCCTGCCTGATTTTAGTATCCCAGGTCTACTGGAGGTATACATGGAACCCACCATTTTCAAGCATCTTGTTTCAGGAATAATAAAATTACTGTAATTATTCTAAAGTAAACTTATTGATATCCTTCACGAAATTACTAGAGTCGAAATTCTTTAGAGCCTTTTTTATGGAATAAGAATACAGATTATGATTTTCGTAAAACTCAGAATTCATAAATCTTTTATGCGCTATGTTTTTTCAGGACATAAAGCTCATAGCTTCCTGTCCCTTGTGGATTAACGATTACCTTTCAAATTATGCCTCTTCTCCGATTGATCATTCCTTCAGGTAAACTCATTAGGTAGGTTACTTGCTGTTGTCTTCTGTGCTTCTTTCTCTCGGTATATCTTTTGAGTATTAAATTTCCTAAGCATACATCCTTCGTGGTTTGTTCCAGAGAGTTCGACTGTCTGTTTCTGACATTAAATATAAGTTTTGGTCTAGCTTCCGTTTTCTTTAAAAAATGCCTCATTGCTCGCATGTTCCCTAACCCCACTATATTCTCAGCACCCTTCTGTAGAATCACATCATTGTTGCCTCAGTTCGCCTCTTTACCTGTTGAAGAACTGTTCGCTACTAACTGCCATATTGGAATATCGATATTTGTCTAACAAATAAGCACTGCTTTCTTGGTTGGTTTGTCAAGAGATTAACCCGTATTTCCAAGGCCATGGATACTGAAACTTGAGAGCTTCTCGGATCCTCTCCAAACATTTCTTAATCTGCGTGGATTCTGAAGTTTTCTGGTTTCTTTTTTATTTTATTTATTTTTTAGTCTTATTAAACCGAGCCACTCTATCAGAAAAATGTAATTTATATTTGTTTTTTACTAGCAGTATAGCCCGGCGTTGCTCGGGTGTAATAAAAGTTTTAAAACTAACCCATGGTCCTGAAGCTCAGACTCTTTGGACGTTGGCACGAAAGACTAAAAAGCAGTATAGCCCGGCGTTGCTCGGGTGTAATAAAAGTTTTAAAACTAACCCATGGTCCTGAAGCTCAGACTCTTTGGACGTTGGCACGAAAGACTAAAAAGCAATAGTTGTTTCTAGTTAAAGCGAAACCGTAGATTGAAAGAAAAATGAATGGATGTAAGTCAAATTTTGATTTGACGGATTAATACCTTTCCCAAGGGCATTTGCGCGTAAGTGAATGCAATGAATGTCAGCTGGAATTCGAACTCGGCTCCCCCTCGTTCCGAGCTGATATCCAATGCACCACATCGCACATCCTATTCTTCATTATTATATCTTAAAACGAAAAATTATTGTCTATAATTCTCTATTTGTATCTTAAAAAGAAAAACATCTATTCTTTATTACTATTTGTATTTTTTTTTAATTATTTATTCTCCATGATTATATCTTAGAAAGAAAAATATTCTTCATTACTATTTATATTTTAAAAGAAAAATTATTTATTCTCCATTACTATTTGTATCTTAAAAAGAAAAAATATTTATTTTCGATTACTATTTGTATTTTAAAACGAAAAGAAAATCTATTCTCCTTTAGTACTTATATTTTAAAAGAAAAATTATTTATTCTCCATTAATATTTGTTGAAATGGTCCATAAGTATTGTAAGGAACAATGTCTTTCAAGATAGTTGTTAATCATTCGCACGTGACTAAAGTCTCTTTTCTATTCATGAGGGCTGAGAAAATAAGATAAAATATATTGGAGAATCCGTCTTTATGAAAGCGACATGTAAAATTCCGGCTTTTTATCTCTGCTTGAACACCGACTAGCACCGTAGAGAACTGCGTAACTATCTCGACTATCTGGTGAAACCATGATTATTTAGTAAAATTCACTCCGTATGGTGTAAGATTAATGGATTTGAGTACATAGCAAGAATTAAAATTCCAGAAGTGAATTGGTCTGAGAGGAGATCTTTAATCACCAATCTACGGCAAGCGCTTGGTATACTGTTTGTAATACAGTCGACGCGTTGTCAGGTTACAATTTTTCAAATAGAGCAAATAAAAACATGAAATATTAATAGTAACTTTGTCGATTGGTTAAGTTTCAGAATTGCCTAAAAATTGTCATAGCAACATCAACGTCATCGTTTGAGAGAAAATTATTTTCTTCTTTTGTTCCATTTATTTCGCCATATTTGTCTGGTTAATATTTCCTTCACGCCAGCTTCTAGTGGCTTTAAATGATTCTTAATCAATTAACCTGCTCTAAAGAAACCATCTTTTTTCTAATTACTTTCTTTTGTTTTAATTATTTCTTTAGCTAGAGATTTTTCATTGCACTGAAATGGCATATTTTACAACCAAAGCACAGATCCAAATATCAGGCTGTCAGTTTCCAAGAATTCTCTTGACATAATCTTTCATTTAGCAAAGTCTCTTTTCTACCTTTTAATTACCTTACGTAACCTTTCAACTAAATTCTGTTCGTTCTGTCATAACAGTTTCATACACGTTGTCAGAATTATTTTGTTATATCATATTAAACTACAACTTGTCCCACAAAGATTGACATCATTTAAAATGTGACTATTTTAACAACTACATGTCCCAGGCAAATAAAATTAAATAGGCTTCATGTTGAAGAATAAAAGATTTATTTATCAAAATTCAGAAAATATATTAAAAGCGATGTAGATTTTATAACCAATTTCACAGAGCTTCACAAATGTCCAATATGCGTGCAACCTGTGAAATGAAACACGTCAAGCTGGTAGTTCAGCACCTGCCAAACGCGCTGTAGAATGTCTTGCGTAACATTCCCCAGCTTCACAGTACGGACGTATCTCAATGAGAATACTGCTGTCATATATGGTCAGGCTCCCCTACTGTTCATCTCACTTTTCTCGACAAAAGATACCATTTTTTAATCGGTATTACACCAAGTGCGGCAGTAGAATGGCAGCAGTTCATCTCAGTGTTCTCTACAGGCTCCAAAGGAGAATCTGTAATGTGATTGGTCCCGACCTGGCAGCTCGACTCCAGCCACTTTCTCACCGGCGGGATGTGGCGTCCCTCTGTCTATTCTACAAATTGCTTCTGCTTCGACGAACTTAAGTCACTCGTACAACCAGACTGGCAAAAAGGTCCCACCCATTTACAGTTAAATCTCCCAAATGCAGCCGAGAATTCTATTCCATCAGCTTCTTTTCTCGCACTTCCTGTGGAACTCCCTTTCATATACTTACTTTCCTGACGGCTTCAACCTCCATGAATTTAAATGCAATTTAAATACCAATCTCTTATCCACTTGACTCCAGTCCTTTCTAAATCACCCCGTATATCTTTTCCTTTATCTCTACCTTCGCAACTGTCTTCACACCTGTGTTCACATCCTTCTCTTGCCCTTTCTCTGACACCCCATGTAACTGGTTCGTCTCTCTCTTTTCACTCTCCTGATGTCTAAAATTTTACTCTTATGTAGCCCCTGCGCATCAGTGGCGGTACCGCCTTGCTTGGGATGAAACAAATTTTTAAAAAATACGTAAAAAACGAGAATCCACCAGGAAGATGGATCGGGTGTGCCAGTGATAATGACAATATGCTATTGAAATGGCCACCACGTTCATCTGGCTTAACAGCTTGAGTCTCTATGGAGCTATGTGAAAGAACAGGTCTATATATTCCTTCTTTCTATATGCCTAAAAGAACTTAAACATAGAATCACTTAGATGCTGGAGAATGGTAGATACTATCTTGGTCTCTTTACGTCCTAGCTGAACCGATACCTTTCTTACTTTTTCTCATAATACAGGTCCTGGGTATGACGGTAAACTGCATCCGGCAGCAAGGCCTATGATTGGCAGATTTTGTGGAGCACTGAACGACTTCTTAACTTTCCAGGTCTACCCTGACTCGGAGTAGTAGCACCTGTTACGGTCCACGCTATGGGCAAATAGTTAACCCCCAAACTGGAGTCAAAACACTATGAAAGACATTTTTATACATAAAAGTAAACTTTTATAGAAAAATATACATTTTTGAAAGAAAAATATTACCAACAATACTTTTCTGAAGGAAAAAATTTATTACCATAAAACATTTTTGAAGAAAAAAAATTACCAGCAATACATTTTTGAATACCAAACTAGAAGACATATTCAGTTTTCTAAAATTAAAAAAAGAATTAAAAAAATTAATTTTTCATCAAAATTTAACTAAATCAACCACTTAACTTTTTATCGAATATTTGAAAAATTATCTTAAAACCCTACCGTTTTGGCATTAAATAATCCATAGAGGTTGATATGCCGTTAAACAAAACTCAAATTTTAAAAAAATTCATAATACACACCTTCCTTCTCCCTTGCAACAATCTCACTCAGTAGCCTCCTACTTTAAGTGGGCCTTGCATTCGCCGAAATATTATTAAAAATAAATACAATTTCATATACGTCTAAATGTTATTCAACCGTCTGTCATCGAGATTCGAACCTTGATTAAATAGAAGAATTTTCTTTTGTTTTGTTTTTTGGTCTCTGATGTGTTCCAGTTTTTTGTTTTTTGTTTTTTGTTGTTTTTTTTTTTTGTTTTTTTTTTATGTATATTGATTGCTACACCCAACAAAATCAGGAACCGGAAGATTACATCATTTTCTTTTTTCAAGTATATAAAATCTACATCTGGATAAAATTAAGATCCAAAATTTGGGTTTTTGGCTTGAACACTGACTTTTGGTATGAGTGGCAAATATTTCAACCACAAGACACGCTACATCTGATTCCACTTGTAAATTCCTGAAAGGAGAAAATTTGCTTTTAAAAACAAAATATTCTCTCCGGAATTCGGCCAATTAACCTCCAAGAATCCTAAGAACATATGCAAATTCTAAATTGCATGACTAGTCTATCTACTTAGTAATCTGATGTCAGATCCTTGTAGACTCCTGAATCGTTGGCTGATGAACTGGGTATCTCGGATAAAAATAGATTTGAAGTATGTAAGAATATATTTCGAGCCAATCGGATTATACCGCTTGCAATAATTGCAAAGATCTACATTTAACTAATGAATAACATTTTATTTTAAAAAATACTCTGGTTAGATAAAAACAAATGCCAAAATATTTGTGGTAAACACAAAATAATGATGGTTAGCATCAGTACAATCGCTTTTCGTAACGTAACTTGATGTGCTCAGACACAGTAGGAGGTTTTGATGGAAGAATGCATTTAAAACTGTTATAAGGCCAACCTTTGAAAGTTACGCACAAGGATCCTAAAACATTCCACTTCTTAACAGAAACTCGTAATATTGATATGAGCCGCTCCTTTTTAAGGAAGCATTTGCCATTCATTGACCGAGCAATCAGTTAAACCCAAGCAACGTTCTTTTTTTTTTTTTTTCACTTCCTGATAACCGGAATGGGATCATTTTCTCCTTGTCTCTAATTCTAATGATAATAATAACTGTTTCCTTATAAGGAAACAATCAATATTGGCTAACCTAAAGGCTAATGCAACTCATGCAACGCTTTTATTCTGCCTGACTATCTGGCTGACAACAATCTACAATATCTGTGCTCCTTATCTCTAATGCTAATAGTAGTATTAGTCGTTTTCTATTGTCTCGGCATCAGTCACATTCCTACTGCCGTAAGGTTGCCTCACAGTGCCTTTTCTATAAATAATTTTATGGGAATTGTTCGGATAAGGTCTTCGCTTTGCTAACCTAGACTTTATGAATTTAAGCGCAAAAAAAATTGAAAAAATGAAACATTCTGTTGAAACGGAGCGTGTAGTAAATTCGACTCAAACAGCTTCTTCCGCGAACCACCGCCCTATGAAAAAAAAACTTTCAAAAGAATATTTCCCCGATCATTACAATTTTTACCTGTTCAAGTCTAGAGTCAATCGTTACATTCCCCCGATCTTTATAAACTGCCCCTTAACGTAACCCGGGCCTTTTACACACAGCCTTGAACCATACTGTAAAAAAAAAAGCCAATGTAATTCAAGAAACGCCTTTCTTCAATCCCTGTAATCTGGATGAAATCAAGGTGTAGTATTTGTTCTAAGGTAATGGTAGTATTTTCCTTCTGAGGAAAACTTAAGCCCGTACTATTTTCAGTTGAAATTCATAAAATCTTTCCCTGAAAAACATTTTTTCAGGAAAATAGATTTCTCAAATCCAGTAGCTGTTATCGCTCTTTTAAGTATGATGGATTTCCTAATGTTTGAAGTAGCGTAGAATTTCATCACTTTAATCATGCCATTATTTTCTCTTCGAGTTACATGTGCTATCCAATTTAGTTGTTGCTGCTGTTGAAAATCTTAAAGTGATTGGGTTTCTGTTATCTGGTATTGTTCTGATCAACACTGAGACATACACGCTTCACTCGCCTGAAGTCATTTTTAATTATCGATTCCAGTTTGGCGCCATGCATTGCCTTCATCTGAAAATTTCGGTTTGACGAGACAAAAAACGCTGAATACAGCAGACAATATTTGGAGAGGTAAGAGCTGACATTCTGGAGTAGTCCAAGTGTAAGCAATATAAATAACTCACCTTATTCTGTCTGAAAAATGCTCCAAACTCTACACGGGGCGGGGATAAGCGTAAAGAAGCAATATACGAAGGTGGTCTGGAAAGTAACAGGACTGATATCACAAACAATTTCAATTTCAAACAGTAAACTATGTGGTTTCACTTTCAAAGTAATCTTGCTCGAACCTAATGCTTTTTTCAATTCTACTATGCCACGCTTCTGGGAACTGCTGGACCGATTCTTATTTGAAACTACTCAGCTACGTCATTACGGCCCTCTTGATCGTCACTACGCCTTCAAAACGGGGTCGATTCATGATCCAGTTGAGCTTTGGGAAAAGAAAAAGTCGCACAGAGGAAGATCAGGTTAATAGGGAGGTTGTTCCAGTACGAAACTTTTCTTCTCGGTTAGGAACTGCTCAGGGAATTGTGACTAGTGGCATAGTCGTAGAAAAACAGCCAGGATTTTTCCTACAGCAACTCACGCATGTGAAAAATATAACAAATGCAGAAACCTTTTTACTGATACATTTCACACCTCATATTTACAGTTACAGACACGGAAAGGGAAATGCAGGTCCTTCTACAGAAGGTAGCAAAACTAAGTGAGAAAAAAGACTGAGCATAAACTTCAAGAAAACTGAACGTATGGTCATCAGCAAGAAGAGGTGCCCAATATGCCAACCACAAACCAGAGAAACTAAAATATACCAAGTAAAAAAACTCAAATACCTGGGAAAGGTTTTGACAGAGGATGGAAATTGCGACAGAGATCCAAAGACGCATTGGCATGGCCAAAAACGCATTTCAGAAGCTAACCAGAGTACTGAGAGACAGGGAAATCTCATTGGAAACAAAGAAAAGAGTGCTTGATTGCTGTGTGATATCTGTCCTTCTGTAAGAAAGTAAATGTTGGACGTTCTCATCAAAGATGAAGGAGAGGCTTGAGGCAGCAGAAATGCGGTTTTACAGAAGGATGCTGAGAATACCATGGATGGAGTACGTGGGCAAGGATGAGGTGTTGGAGAGGATGCAAACGCAAAGAAAACTCATACTTAATATCAGGAAGAGACAAATGAGGTTTCTCAGACAGGTAATGAGGAAGGAGGGCCTGGATAATTTAATACTCACAGGTCGGATAAAGGGAAGGAGAGACATTGGGTAAGCAGCGCGAGACGTACTTGTTAGGTCTAAGCAAATGGATGGCAGAGCGGGGTTTAGAAGAAACACTAAGAGAAAAAAAGGTTATGAAAGGACGCGACATAAAGAAGAAGAAGAAGAAGAAGAAGAAGAAGAAGAAGAAGAAGAAGAAGGTTTACAGTTATATACGCCCACGATGTCATGTTAGATGATAGCACAAAAATACTTATCTCTCTTTCGTTCATAGCTCAGAAAGCAAGCCCATTCCTGTTAATTCTCAGATAGACATCGTGCATTAACCAGATAAGAGAGGTATCACCGTCAGGCTAATGTGGACTTCATCACCGTGAAGATATTGAAGAGTATTTTTCTGTATGAATATGTAATTGGCTGGGTTACAATTTTGTTGCTTGAAATGGTGTCATCTTTGCTGTTTGCTTTGCTGCAAAAGAGATTTTGCTGTTTCCATTATAGTCTGTTTGTTGTACTGCATTATTGCCTCGTTCACTTCTAGAGTCAGTCAGTCAGTTTAGGTGCCATACGTGATACACGCTTGGGCGATCATGTCTCGAAAGAGACATGACTGACTGGGCAGAAGATTATCCCGCAGTAGGTTGCCATTGCTTTCTGCGGTAGACTGGTTGCCGACCAAGGCTATAGAACCCAATCTGTCCTATTATTTAACCCATAACTGGAAGGAAGAGACGGATTAATACCTTTCCCAAGGGTATTTGCGCGTAAGTGAATACAATGGATTCAGCTGGAATTCGAACTCGGCTCCCCGATTTCTCGTTCCGAGCCGATATCCACTGTACCACAACGCACATCCTTCTAGAGTAACAAGACTAAAAAGAAAGAAATCCATTCCAAGACATCTCGGCTCCTAACGGCTAAATCTCATCATTTTACTGTTGAAATTCTTAAGTGTAACAGCAAGTTTTATTTTAATAGTTTCTTCTTTCGTGCTTTTTATGTGGAACCCACTCCTGACTTTTTGCTTTAAACTACAATTTTTAAATGAAGCATCAATCATAATCTTTTTTGTCCTTGAATTGCGTCATTTGTCTTTTCTGCTCGGTAACGTTTTCTCAGTTTACTTTACTATCAGTAACTCCTTACATCTTAGTAGGTTTATCGTTTTGCTTAGGGTGAAATAATGAAAACATGCTTTATTTGCTTTCATCACCATCTACAAAATCTTTCGAATCATTATTCCACGCCTTTAGATTAAAAAAAAATTCTAAGACGAAGAAACTTAGCGAGAAATATTTAAGTTGCTACAAACCAATCATTGCTTTCCTTGCCTTCATCGTCATCCACAAATTATCTTAAATCGCTATCTGAATCGCTTTTAGAGTAAAAAGAAAAGTCTGGGACGAAGGAGTTCAACGTGAAATAGCCCAGCTGCTACAAACCAATCATACTCTACTATCAAAGTAAAAAGTGCTACGTTGAATAAATTTACCGTCAAATATCTTGCCAACTGCTTCAATGCTATAATTAATTCTATTACCTTCGTCACCATTCTTCGTTTTTTGGGCGTTGATGGTGAGAGTGTAAGTAAAGGTTTTTTCTTTGGCTCTTTAACCTCAGAAAAAGTCATTGTTGCGCTGATCTACTAAGCTGTTTAACATTCTCCTCCACCAATAGCCTTTTCTTGGTGTGCTCATCATGCGGCATGCCTTAAGTTTTTATTTAACATGGCTGAGCCCAACCCTCTACATGTGATGGCACAGCCGATATCTTCAAACTAGTTGGCTCGCTGTATATAGCAAATATGACAATCCGAGTGACAAATGAACTAGGCAAGAAGTTTTATATGAATAACGCAGAGCTCTTCGGGTGAAGAGCGACTCATACGGCGATATGTTTATGGGTTGAGACTCGACTAGGGACAAATAGACAAGAATCCGATCCCGAGTATGCAGGAGTTAGTGAATTTTTCCTACAGTGTACGCGCACGAAAATCCAACGTTAAACCCAATCTTGTGTAGCATCTTGCCTCACTGAGAAGGACTTGGATAGATACCCGGATTTCCGCTTGAACTTGCTCTTGTCAAGCTCTCTTTATTCGGGCAAAGAACTGAGAAAATAAACCGATCCCGCGTATGCTGGGTAAATTTAGAACCTTGACCCAAGTGTACCCGCTCGGGTTCCCCACATTAAACCTAACATTGTGGCACTTCCTGTCTCAGTGAAGAGACTTTGGATAAATACTCAGAGTTCTTAGAGAGCTCGCAATTGGTAAACTCTCTGTGTTCGTGCAGAATACGACTCAGCCGGGGTTCTGTCTGGACGGAGACTCGGCTGAGAAAATTAGACGACGCAAAGTACTCGATCTCTCGGTTGCGGATTCTAGGTAAATTTTGCTCCCTGACTCGTATATACGCGCTCGGATTCCCCATGTTAAGCACGACTTATTATAACATCCAGTCTCAGTGGTGAGAGTTTAGCTAAATACCCAGAGTTCTGATAGATTGTTCGTTAGTGTACCGTTGGATTCAGTCGAGACAATATTACTTTCTAGCGAGTTATAACGCTCGCTTTTGTTTGTTTTTTTTTTTTGTTTTTTGTTTTTTTGCGAACACGTGGTCGTTGTAGTTCCTCTGAGGAACCCTTTCGTCTTGGCCGGTGACCTGAGTCTAGGAGGTCCTTCGCTGACCCCTCTCCTTCTATGAATTTAGCCCGCCTACGAATCCTTGCTGCCGGATGAGACAGTTGAGGACCAGTGTAAAGATTTAGAGTTCAAAACATGGCCGCTAGCGAATATCGAGCATACAAGGCAAAGGTTTATCTATGGAAGCATAATCAAGTATAAAATCATCGGGTAGAAAGTAATACTTATAAAGATTTACTTACATTTTCTTCTTGTTTGTTTGTTTGTTACATTGTTCAGATAAAATGTTTACAAATTCAATTCATTTATTGAAACGGAGGCAAAAAACAAATAATTCATTATTTAATCTTATTTGGAAAAGAAGAAATGATCATTTGAAAAGTTTTGTCTGACTTTAGAGATAATCTATGAATATTTAACTCTATTTTTCTATACCTGCATCTTCTTTTTTTTCTTTTTTCTTTTTTTTTTTTCTTATTCGGTTGAAGCTGACTAAAGCTACTAATATGCAATATATTACTGAGTATTAGAGGAAATGAGAAAAAAGAAGCAAAATGCTATTCAGTCAGTCAGTTAAGTGAAATACGTGATATACGCTTGGACGATCATGTCTCAAAAGAGACATGACTGACTGAGCAGAAGATTATTTCGCAGTAGGTTGCCATTACTTTCTGCAGTAGACTGGTTGCTATAGGCTATAGAACACAATCTGTCCTGTTATTTAACCCATAACTAAAAGGAAGAGACGGATTAATTTCTCAAGGGTATCTACGCGTAGGTGGATACAAGGAATTCAACTGGAATTCGAACTCGGCTCCTCGATTTCTCGTTCCGAGCCGATATCCACTGCACCACAAAATGAGAGAAAATATAAAAAGAACAAGAATTAGGAAAACAGAAGGTAGCGTTTGACATTATATTTAAATTTTTGAAACTCCAATTTAACTGGGAAGCTAGAAGTCGGAAGATAAATCCATAAGTGCGAGAGAAGAAACTGTTAGCATAAAACTTACAGTTACATCTAGCCAATTCAACTGCAAAATGATAAAACGTTGCCGCCAATCTAGTACTGTGCTCAGATTCATAAAGTCGACGTACCATAAAGGAATATTTGTCGGTACAGTTACCATGAAAGTATTTATAGAAAAGGCTACATTACAGCCATGAACTCTTTACATGAGATATATCCAACTTTATCTATTGCTGAAAGTTATAAAAGAGACACAAGAAAGTTATGAAATGCCGTCCGTTTTAAACCAGACAAACCGTGCAATTACTAATAAGCTAACAAAATGGCGACCCGCTAAGCTATGTTCTGAAGGGGATTTATGTGACGGACAATAATTTGACAGGCACGTTTCTTTGCTAATTTCACAGCACCACTGGTTGCAGCGTAGGCCACAACTCTCTGGATGTTGACAGACAATTGAATAAACGTGTAGGTTATCAGGCTAGTGGTATTCAAATGAATTTGTTGTGACAGCTTTTACACAAACAGAATTGGCTAAAATAAAAAGATTGAATTTTTCCCGGTTCAAAATACGAAAGCGTACGAGAAGATACTTAAAGGCATTAAGCCCATTCCTCACTTTCCAGCTTTGACAAATTAAAAAGCGTTTGCACGGGCCTGTAGGTGATGAATTCTTTTTCCACTCTTCAATCCCATTCCCACAGACGAAATGGGGCTAGCGCCTCGCTTCTCAACCGCTATTTTTACGGCAAAGGTTCCCGTGAACTACATTCCTTAGTGATACCTTCACTGCTGAGGCACATACACTGAATCGATTCAACCTTATTTCATTTATATCCCATTAGTGAGGAGGAAGTTCTACTCAGACAGCAACTTTCCCGAAACTGTTGCAATTTGAAACAGTTTCCTGATGGAATAATACTGGGATGACTACAATCTTAACCTCTTCAAATCGA
Source organism: Ascarosepion bandense (assembly GCA_037127315.1). Classification (NCBI taxonomy): domain Eukaryota; kingdom Metazoa; phylum Mollusca; class Cephalopoda; order Sepiida; family Sepiidae; genus Ascarosepion; species Ascarosepion bandense. Next base: position 10,508,987 of record JBBBDQ010000484.1, read on the forward strand.
GGGTCAGTTATTATCTTACCTATCATCATACTATGCAATCATTGCTCCATCGCTATACGACTTTATAACACTCTATTCAGTAATACTCTATCCTGAGTGACACTTAAGCCATGTATATGGTTAACAGCAACTAAAAAGAAACGCTAGACCCACATCATCTGACCTAATAATAGAACAGTAGATGTAAGAGAAAAAACCTTCTTCGGGACACGTTTCGTTCGGAGAAGGAACCTTTTCAAACTGATAAAAGTTGATCGTTGGAATCTGTCTCATATATAAAAATGATAGAAAATGACAGAAAACCACAACAAACGCCGGTTAAGGACTACATCGAAACGTTAAAGATGGAGAGTTGTTCAGTTAAAATACTCAATTTAGCGTAACCCATTTTGGTGTCTATTGTTTTTTGTTTGTTATTTTACATTTGCCGGTAATTATCACAATTTGTATCAATAGTAAAATGAATTTAAGTATGTTGTATGATGCTGGCCCAAAATTTACCGTAGAGGAATCTGAAATTAGTGCAATCTCAATGGAATTTTACTTCCACTTCCTCTTTTGATTAAAACTGGGTTAGTATTTAATAAAATGTCCAAATTGTGCCCATACGATATTTTATTTCGATTCCTTGAGGTTTCTCAGTCTTCGTTATCTCTCTCTCTCTCTCTCTCTCTCTCTCTCTCTCTCTCTCTCTCTCTCTACATATATATATATATATATAAAGGGGACATTGAAGTCAACACCCAGAGGGAACAGTCTGTTTCACAATAAAAGGAATATTAGGCCATGTTGCATCTGGTTGTTGACTTCAATGTCCACTTTTGTATTTACATACGTTCTATCCCTGATATTGAGCATTTTAACTAATAAATATAATATACCTTAAAACTATTTTTATCAATATATATATATATATATATATATATATATATATATACGAATGTATGTATGTCTCTCTCTCTCTCTCTCTCTATCTCTCTCTCTCTCTCTCTCTCTCTCTCTTTGTATTTATAAAGAATCGGAAGGTTGTGACAATAAACTAAGTTTTAACCCATAAATATAATTATAGCTTATTTTATCATATATATATATGGGCACGGAACAGACTCCATCATGATATTGTTGAGTCTGTTATCATTAATAATGGAAGCCTGCATACGAGAATTGAAATTTATATTGGCCTTCTTTGGGGAAGCCAATGCTTAGTGGAGAGAAATTTTTCTCCCCTCTAATAGATATATGTAAATAAATCATTTAAACTCGGTAGCTAATGAAATTTTTTCTTGTTAGCCACTTAGTTTTAATAATTACCAACGATTGTTGTTTGAAAATGTGTCGGTCGAAAGGCGCCTTACATATTTTATACGTCGATAGTTTATGTATGATCCTTCTTTTCTTCTTTAAGTGTTTGTTATCATGGTGTCGCACAATAAATTTGTTTATATATATATACACCAGCAGCGGAGAGAAATCAATTCATGACTATATATATATATATATATATATACTAGCAGTATAGCCCGGCGTTGCTCGTGTGTAATGAAAGCTTTAAACTAATCCATGGTCCTGGAGCTCAGACTCTTTGGATGTTGGCACGAAAGACTAAAAAGCAATAGTTGTTTCCAGTTAAAGCGAAACTGTAGACTGAAAGAAAAATGAATGAATGTAAGTCAAATATTTATTTCCTGGTATCGATATCAAATAAGTTTTTCGTCGTAAACTGAATTTTGAAGGCTAAATAAGTCCTCTGAGTAAATGGTATCATGGCTGAGACGAAGAACTACAATTATATCTACTTAGAGCCAAACCCAAAGCAAAAACTGAAAAAAAAAATAAAAGGGCTGAAAAAAAAAAAAGACATACAGGCAAATAAGCAGACACACACACAAACATTTTGCCTTTTATATATATATATATATATATATATATATATATATATATATATTATCGATTTTCTGCACTATTGTTAGAACTTCAACCTTGAAATTCTGAATATCGTTTCTTATGTATTTGTCTATCAAATTTGATGAAAAATTGGACCACTCCTTCTATAGCCCGATTTTTTCGATTATCGATATTTATCGGGGGTACCTCGACACAAAATCTAGCTAAGAACACTCGCAGACGCTTATAGTGCAACTGTGTAAATTTTCAAGAAAATCGGTTCAGCAGTTTCGGATTCTATAGGTAACGGATACACACACACAGACACACACTCGCTGACAAAATTTCATTTATAAATAAGTTTAGACAGATTTACATATATATATATATATATATATATATATATATATATATATAATTTAAACAAATTACGATTACCATACCAATCTATAATACACTTTAAAAAGGATTATATTCTATTAATAAAACGGAATATAAAAATATCAGAATGTTTAAAATTTAAGACGCCTTTAGACCAACCCTTTTTCAGAGCAAAAATCGTCAGTAATTTAAATCTGAGTAGCAAAGAGGAAAAAAAATTATCAGTGACTGAAGTTAAAACGTAAACTAATTAAAGGAAATGGTGAGTAAAAAAAAATAAAAAATAAAAAATAAAATTATCCCCAATTAAGTGATGACGTCTCCGAAAAGGGCCAATTTATGTTTGAATTTTAGCTGCTTGCACAGGACAGGTCTCTACATGTTAATAATAACGGACCTCAATATATCCAAGTGGAGTCTGTTCCGTTCCCTGTGCAATACAGAGAAGGATTATGAGAATAACTTGCCCTGCAAGCAGCAGAATTTAATAAATGGTCGCCAATTGTAGAGGCATGAGTCTGTGATCACACGAATTTCACCGACTCATGTCTATGCAGCTGACCTGGGACATGTTGGGCGATTCTAACCTCCAACCTCTGTATAGTTTTGGCCAAATAGTCGACCTCGCATTGACACTTATAATTTTATACAACTAAATTGCTTTGATGGGAAGGCAAAACATCCTTGCGGTGTAGAAGGAAAACCATTCTAGTTGTAAAAATGCTCCGGGCCATAACGGCACTGAAAAACTGCTTAATGGAAATAGAAATTAAATTTTCTTGCTTACAGGAAAAATTATTTTCCTGAATTTTACTTTGTATTGCACAAGGAACGGAACAGACTTTGCTTGGATATATAAGAGTCATTTTTTTTTTATTATTAACATGCAGAAACCGGCCCTGTGAAGGCAGTGAGAATTAAAACACAAATTGGCCCTCTTCGGAGAATCTATTACCTAACTGGGGATTTGTTTTTGTTCACTCACAATATCTTTTGATTAGTTTACGTTTTAACTTCAGTCGCTAATAAAAATGTTTTCTTATTAGAAAATTAAATTACCGACGATTTTTGTCCTGAAGAAGGCTCGGTCGAAAGGCGCCTTAAAATTAAACTTTGTGATACTTTTGTATACTATTATATAAATAAAATATGATCCCTTTTTTAAAGTGTAATATATATATATACTGTCAAAAAAACACATTTTTAGACTCAAAACTTTTTCTTTATTCTTTCCTATATATATATATATATATATATATATATAGGAAAGAATATTAAAAAGTTTTGAGTTTAGAAATGTGTTTTTTGACAGTATTTGTTTATTTCTACTATTATATTTTATATTTCAGACCGCCCTCGGTCCTTCATCAGAAACAACTGATTTTAAAATTTGAATTAGTAACGTATTTCGCGAGATTTCGCGAGTTTCTGTGAAGAGTCTGTTTACATCACATGACGTGTTTGTTTACAACACGTGACGCGTTTGTGGAGATATATATGTGCGTCCATGTGTGTGCGTGTGTGCGCGTGCGCGCGCATGCGCGTGTGTATGTGTGTGTGTGTGTGTGTGTGTGTGTGTGTGTGTGTGTGTGTGTGTGTGTAGCTTGAAGGTTGCATTCAAGCATAAGTCTGTCACTGTCTAACTGTTGGTGTCGACCTTAATATTCAGTTGTAGATTTACTTGCGCTTTGTCTTTGATATCGAGCACTTTTACCCATTAATTTAAAATAATTTAAACCTATATATTTATCATAGATAGATAGATAGATAGATAGATAGATAGATAGATAGATAGATAGATGTTAATTCTTACCTATTATTAGAAACAAATGCGAATGGCTGTACTTTCTAACCTCAACACACTTTTAAAGCTGAAACTCTGTCCAGAGATGAATGACGTTGTATTTTGCTGTTACAAAGAATCGCTCTTATAAGAGGTCATCAGTTGACATCAGGCTTAACGGAAAACGTCATCGATTTTGTATTAGCCGCTTCATTGCAACTGACATATGAGACAAGAATCAGAGAAGAAATGGGCTGGGATTTGACATTGTTATGCTAAATGTGGTTTGTTTGTTTCCAGGAACAGTCGTCACTTTGAATTGAACTGGATGGTAGCCTAACATAGCATACCGTGCTTATGTGACTAGAGTGGTTGATATACTATGGATATTGAATAAATCTACACCGAGAAGAAGAAGAAGAAGAAGAAGAAGAAGAAGAAGAAGAAGAAGAAGAAGAAGAAGATATAATAATAATATAATATATTATAACTGAAACTAATTTACAGAGCAGGAAAGAAAGAGAAATATGACTTTTTATGATTATAGTTGTCAGTTGTTATAATAATGCCTTCTATCTCTTATATTATTTACTCATGTCTACATATCTATATATGTGTCGATGCGAGGTCGACTGCGGCCAAAACTATCCAGAGGTTTGAGGTTAAAATCGCCCAACATGTCCAGGGCCAGGTGTGTAGATGTGAGCTGGTGACATACGGGTTTTTTCAGACTCATGTCACCGCAATTGGCTAGCATTTATCAAATTTTGCTGCTTACAGGATAAGTTATTCTGAATTTTTCTCTGTTTTTTTTTTTTTGTTTGTTTTTTTTTTTAATCATTTCACCCCGAGCAAGGCGGAAACGCCACTGATGTGCAGGGGGTTACATAAATGTAAAAAGATTAATTAGAAAAGAGGAGTACAAACTAGTTAGAAAGGAACAATAGAAAGCAGGTGCGATGACAGATACATAGGTGGAGAGAAAGGGAAGGTTATACAGGGGTGGGGAGAGAGCTAGAGTCCAGTGGTTAGTAGATGAGTATTGACTTTGCATTTAAATTTCTGGAGGTTGTAGCCGTCAGGAAGCAAGAATACGGGAGCGAGTTCCACAGGCGGAATGTATAAAATCTGTATTCGAATGTGAGAGCAAACAGAAACGATACATTTTTGTGCTTCATTGGAACGACATTCATGACAACATTCACAAGAATGTATTTCTGAAGATGAAGGCGAATGAAATTAAAACTTATTGTTTTTTCTTTTCTTTCTTGCTCTCATTAAAACTATCTTTCTTTTTCTTTATGCTTTTACTCGGGCAACTAGACTGGCAACAAATCCCCACCCTTTAACGGTTAAATCAAGTAAATGCAGTCTCCACTTCTACCCCTTCAGCTTCTTTTCCCGCACTTCCCGCTTGTGGAACTCCTTTCTGTTTACTTGCTTCCCTGACAGCTACAACTCCAAGAATTCAAATGCAATGTCAATTCCCATCTCTTGTACACTTGACCCCAGTCTTTTTCTTGTCTTTTCACTATCACCTTGTGTATCTTGTTCTTTTCTTTTCTCTCTTTACCTTCGCAACTGTCTTCACACTGGTATTCTCACCCTTCTCTTTCTCTCTGTAACTTGTTCGTCTTTCTCTTTCACTCTCCTCCTGCCTAAAACCTTAACTCTCTTATGTAGCCTCCTGCGTACCAGGGGCAGTAGCGCCTTGATTGGGCTGAGACCATTAAAAAACATTTCTTTTTGTTTTCAAGTAATCTTTTCTAACCCTTTTCTTTCGATTTTAAATTACTTTCTGCGCGTTCTTTTTACTGATTATTTCTTCTTCTTCTTCTTTGCTCCATCTGGACTTTTTTTTAATCATTTCACCCCAAGCAAGGCGTTAAAGCCACTGATGTGCAGGGGGCTACATAAGAAGGTTAATGTTTTAGGCAGGAGGAGAGTGAAAGAGAAAGACGAGCCAAATAAGGGGGTGAAAGAGAAAGGGCAAGAGAAGGATGTGAACACAGGTGTGAAGACAGTTGCGAAGGTAGAAAGAAAGAAAAAGAACAAGATATACGGGGTGATGTAGAAAGGACTGAAGTCAACTGGATAAAAGATGGGAAATGATATTGCATTTAACTTCCTGAAGGTTGTAGCCGTCATAAAAGAAAGGATATTGAAGGGAGTTCCACAAGAGGTAAGTGCGAGAAAGAAACTGATGGAGTAAAATTGTCGCCTGCATTTGGTTGATTTAACTGTCAAAGTGTGGGACCTTGTTGCCAGTCTGGTTGCACGAGTAAATTCTTGGGGGTTGTGGGTACCAGTGACCTAAGATCGTCGGAGCAGAATCCATGAAAATATTTGTAGAAGGAAGAGAAGCCATACCCGCCGGTGAGAAAGTATCTGATTTCGAGCTGCCAGGTCGGGACCAATCACCTTACAGATTCTCCTTCGGAGCCTGTCGAGAACACTGGGACGAACAGCAGGGGCGCCTGACCAGATATAACAACACTATTCCATGCACGGTCGGATGGTTGATTTGTATATGTGCGAGATGGATTCAGGCGGGAAAAAAACTTCCTGGCCCGACACACTGACCCAACCTTCCTAGCAGTAGATTTAGCTATTGATTCAATGTAATGACTCCACTTGAGGTTGGAAGATAGGTCAATGACCCAGTGGTTGGCTCCAGTGACTTGACCCAAAGAGTTGTAAGTTCAATACCTGGCTACAGCGGAGGTGAACAAAAAAATAGAATTTAGTTGAAAGGGAGATAACTGATACGGCATGACTCATGGAACAATATTCTGCTTCTTTTATTTTTAATCCGAAAATGGAACATTTTGTAATATGAAAAAGAATTAAACCAAACATATAATACTTCATAAACCATGTAATACTTTATAGTATCAAAAAGAAATTAACCCTTTTGATAATTCAATAGAAAACATTTATTAGGGTATGTCCAGATTAAAAATCTGTTCTCATTATATTTTCTGTTCAGAAGTATGATACTTTTTAAGTCTAGTGTTATCAGATGTGTTTACAAATGCAGAAGAACCTGCATCTGTGCTTTATAGACTACGCAAAGGCATTTAACAAAGTACGCTACAAAGACTTGTTCGAGATGCTAGGTAAGATCAACATTTTCGGAAAAGACATTAGGATAATACCGAACCTATATTGGCAGCAAATCGTTTGCACACAGACAGGAAATTAATTCAGCAAGTATGCAAAAATGGATAGGGGCGAAAGACAAGGATGTGTTTTCACACTGGATCTATTCAACCTGTACAGCGAAATAATTCTGAGAGAGCAAAGTCTTTGCCATGATTCGCCATTGGCGGTCACAATTTCAACAATATAAGATATGCGGATGACACAGTGTTCAGAGCAGACACGGAAAGGAAAATGTAGGACCGCCTACGGAAGGTAGCAACAGAAAGCGAGAAGAAAGGACTGAGCATGAACTTCAAGAAACCTGAATGTATGGTCATAGCTAAAAGAAGACCGCAAAATGTAAAAAAAAAAAGTTGGAGAAACTAAAAACAAGTAAGGAAATTTAAATACCTGGGAATTGCTCTGACAAAAGAGGGAAAATGCGTCACTGAGATCCGAAGACGTATTGGAATTGCCAGGGATGCATTTCAAAAGTAAACCAGAGTACTGAGAGACAGAAAAATCTCATTGGAAACAAAGAACAGAGTTTTATTTCTTTTTTTTTAATAAGCGTTTCACCCCTAGCAAGGCATGTCACTGCCACTACTGCGCAGGGGGCTACATAGAGTGGAGAAAGGATGATTAAATATAGGAAATGTCAGAGGGTGGGTGATAGGCGGGTAAGGATACCGAGAATGAGGGTTGGGTAGATGAGAGTGTTCTGAGAATAATTGGGAGTTAGTGTGATAGGAGGTGGCTATTGACCCTACATTTAAACACCTGGCGATTGTAACTGTCAGGAAAGCAGAGTTGTGGAAGGGAGTTCCACAGGCGGGAAGCGCGAGAAAAGAAGCTGTTGGAGTAGAATTTACGGTTACATCTTATTTGTTTAACTGTAAAAGGGTGGTAATCTAGTATCTCGTGTAAATTCGTGCTTAGGCGGCACCAGTGATCTAAGCTCATCGGAGCATTAGCCATGAAAGTACTTGTAGAAGAGGCACAGGGAAGCGACATCACGCCGGTGAGAGAGCGTTTCTGAACTGCTATATGATATCTGTCCTTCTGTATGGCTGCGAATGTTAAACGATTTTATCAAGGATGAAAGTGAGGTTTGAGGCAGTAGAAATGTGGTTCTACAGAAGGATGCTGAGGATACCATAGACCGAGCACGTGAGCAACGACGAGGTGTTGGAAAATATGCAAATGAAAAGAAAAGTCATACTTAACATCAAGAAGAAACAGTTGGGGTTCCTGGGACACGTAATGAGGAAGGAGGGTATGGATAATCAAATACTCACATGACGGATAGAGAGAAGGGGAGACAGGGGAAAGCAACTCGAGATATATTTGATGAGCTTGAACAAATGCATAGCGGAGTGGGATTTGGAAGAGATACCAAGAGGAAAAATATTAAGAGCGACAAGGGGCATGGGAAAATGGTTGTCCACGATCGCCTACGTCGTGAAGGGACACGGCACGTGAAGAAGTAGCTAAATTACTGCAGTCCTAAAGATATTTTTGTTTTGCCTATTTTTCTACACAGTTACCATTACCTATGTTTTTTTTTTGTTTTGTTTTTTTTTACATTTTCTTTTTTTTTTTCTTCACCGATGTGCGTTGTGGTACAGTGGATATCGGCTCGGAGCGAGAAACCGGGGAGCCGAGTTCGAATTCCATTTGAATCCATTGTATTCATTTTCCATTGGGAAAGGTACTAATCCGTCTTCCTCCTTCCCGTTATGGGTTAAATAGCAGGACAGATTGGGTTCTATAGTCTTGGTCGGCAACCAGTCTACCGCAGAAAGCAATGGCAACCTACTGCGGGATAATCTTCTGCCCAGTCAGTCATGTCTCTTTCGAGACATGTTCGCCCAAACGTGTTTCACGTATGGCACTTAACTGACTGACTGACTGACCGCTGACTGCTGTTTATTGTTGTAAGGTGTGGCGGGGGCGCTGTTTCACTCTGCGCGCATGAACATAACGTAACTAATATTTGACCTCGACCATCGGTTATGAATATATAAGATCATTTTTAGGTAATCCAACAACGGGATCGCTAAGCTTTTATAATTTACAGAATCAGTTCGCACGTATCAGTTAAAATGAGAAGGATGACGCCACTGCATATAGGAGATTAAATATTCCATACCATTCCGTCTTTCTTTATCTTGTTTCTAAGAACATTGATCAATAGAACGGCATCTTTGACTTCTTTAAGTCTCTTCTTCATCTGTCAAAATATTGTCCAACATTCGCTGTCATACAGGAGATTAGATATTACATAACAGTCCAGCACTAATATTCCGTTTCTAAGAATATTCGTAAGTAGAACCCCATTTGTGTCGCTTCATGTTTCTTGATCAGTGAGGAGATTGTCCAGCATTCATTACCATAGCAGTCAGTCAATGCCATACGTGATACAAGCTTGGACGATCATGTCTTTTTCGAGACATGACTGACAAGACCGAAGATTTTTCCTGCAATATGTTGCCATTACTTTCTGCAGTAGAGTGGTTGCCAATCAAGACGATAGAACCCAATCTGTCCTGCTATTCAGCCCATAACTGGAATAAGAAGAAATGAATTCATATCTTTTTCAAGGCTATTTGCTCGAATGCATTAAAAACCAGACTGGTAACAAGGTCCCATCCTTTTACAGTTAAACCTACCAAATGCAGCCTACACTTCTCCATCAGCTTCTTTTCTCGCACTTCCCGCCTGTGGAACTCACTTCCGTATACTTGCTTTCCTGAAGGCTACAACCTCCAGGAATTTAAATGCAATGTCAATTCACATCTCTTATCCACTTGACTCCAGGGATGTGAATTGACATCACTACGTTTATCTTGTTCTTTTCCTTTCTCTTTACCTTCGCAACTGTTTTCCCACTTGTGTTCCCATCCCTCACTTGCCCTTTCTCTGACACCCCCCTTCGTCTTTCTCTTCGCTCTTCTCCTGCCTAAACTTTTACTCTCTTATGTAGCCCCTTGCCCATCAGTGGCGGTACCGCGTTGCTTGGGGTGAAACTATTAAAAAAAGAATTCAACTGGAATTCGAACTCGGCTCTCCGATTTCTCATTCAGAGCCGATATCCATTCGATTACAACCCACAGTCCATTACCATATAAGAGTACTAGATGCTACGTAGCAGTTCATTCTGCATTTCTGTATTATGTTTAAAAAGATTAAATTAAGGTGAAATTTGACAGATATAACTCTGCTAAACCAGGTTTTTGAAAAAAAGGAGTCCAAGTCGTGCAGTTTAATAAAATTTGTAGTTCAAATACTAATTTTGTATTTTGCTTTTAACCCTCTAGGGCCACTCGTATCATATTTGATAGAGTATAAAAACAAGCCTTGAAAGAAATATTTTCCTGAAAAATTTTTTAAGAGAAATATTTTATAAATTTCAAATGAAAGCAGTACTGACTGCTCAGTCAATGAATACCAAATGTTTCCTTATAGGGAAATACCAAATGTTTCCTTATAGGGAAATACTGTATCAAATATGATACGAATGGCCCTAGAGGGTTAAGTAATAATTATTGGGGGATCTGTTTATTACTTCTTAACAATATAGAACTGATCCCCCACTTTATGACAAGTAGAAGCCTTAATCATATTATATTATTAACCCTCTAGGGCCATTCGTATCATATTTGATACAGTATAAAAACAAGCCTTGAAAGAAATATTTTCCTGAAAAATTTTTTAAGAGAAATATTTTATAAATTTCAAATGAAAGCAGTACTGACTGCTCAGTCAATGAATACCAAATGTTTCCTTATAGGGAAATACCAAATGTTTCCTTATAGGGAAATACTGTATCAAATATGATACGAATGGCCCTAGAGGGTTAAATATAATCAACATTTTAGACTTATCAGAGCTACATCTCTGTGGTTTCAAGTCTCTTCTCTATCTGTGAGAACATTACCCAACATTCATTGTCATATAGCAGTTCAGTTCTCTTTATTTGTTTTTAATGACATTAGTCATTAGAATAATTTTTCCGTCGCTTCCTGCCTCTTATTCATCTATGAAGATATTGTCCAGCATTCCTATAAGAAATTCACTACCATATAAGAAATTAGATTAAGACAAATATAAAAGGATTTCAATTTTAGAGCTTTAAAAGCCCTCATGACTCTTATAATGTCATGTAGCATTGTAAATTATCGGAACATATTCAATATTAGTCTCAAGCCATAACATTTGTACCTTAGATCATGTTCTTTTCAGTTCAAAGCTTTAACTGTTGAGTTGTGCAATTGTTTTCTTAAATATCAATTACCATATATGTTGAATGGATCAGGGAACCTATTTACTGTACGCAAGTACTAACCGTCGAAGTATTCCTTAAAAAAAAAATCATATCTATATCACTCCTTGCCAACTCTTTGATCTTCCTTCCCACTTATACTTTGTCTGGAAAGATTTTTGCAGATAAAATCCTGTCCTCACATCGCAGCTTCAGACACTTTTCCACTGGCCATCCTCAGTATTTTCTACACATATTTTGATGGGAATTGTTTTGATAAACTTTTACTCCTTGATGCCTCGGCTGCATGTATTAAGCGTATTGCTCGACTGACAACTATGCCCCCCACCCCGTTTTACTCTTGAACTAGTTAGATGCAACAGTTAGCTCTATTCTCATAGTCCGTTTTCTTGTTCTTTTCGCCTATGGAATTCACTTCCGGCTTTTTGCATTCCTAGAATCTTCAAAAATTTAACTGTTAATCAGAATTTTCTGTCTTTCTTTTCTTTTATTATCTTTTTTTTTCCCTTAAAACTCCACATTGTCTTTAATTTCTAACACCCACTACCTTGTTCTTAGGGGTATTATCGCCTTGCCTGGAGTGAAATGATTTAATTTTTTTTTTCTTTTTTTACTTTCCGTCTGCTTCTACTCACGAGAAGGGAATTGAAAAAAATTCGGTTTCGACTGGTCCGTTTGTCTCGATCTTCGCTGTTTGTCCATCTATCGTTCCTTTTGCTTTTGAGATTTGATGTTAGGACCGAAATAAAATCAAGGAATGTTAAAAAGGGACATATTAAATTTATAGGAGACATTATAAGGAAAGACGGTTTTAAAAAAATTAACACTGACCGAACAAGAAAATCGGTCCAGCCGTTTCTCAGTCTGTAGGTAACGGACACACACACACACGCGCGCGCGCGCGCGCACATACACACACACAAACAAAGTTCCATTTATAAATAAGTTTAGATTATCTATGGTTTAATTGACGTGACACCAATGAGAATTGACCCAATATTCTTATTATTATCATTTTTTAGTCGTTATTTTAGTGGCGATCCATATTTGAGTAGAAGCTCCGTTTATTTATTAAACACTGTATTTGTTTATTTTTTTTTAATATTCAAGAGATCATACTAAATAAAAATATGCGCTCAGCCACAGACGCATGGAATCAGAGAAGGAAATTTTAAGGTGTTTTATATATATATATATATATATATATATATGGAGAATTTTTGTCTTTATTTTCAACTGAAATTAAAGACAAAATACGACGTTTAGAACGGATCATGATTAAGCATAACAGACATTCATTGTCTCTTATATTTAACAGTATATGTTTAGAAAATTATTTGCTGCCTCGATACACTATATATATATATATATATATATATATATATATTGTTTGGTGCCCTACTACGCGGAATGAACTCTTCTAGTTATTTATTATTAACACTTTCCTTTGTACATTGTTCTTGTTATACTAATTTACTGTTTTGAACCTACATCCTGTTTTCTGTGTCTTACTTCCAACCGAGCCTGTCACTACACTTTGTAACGAAGTTTGCCACAATAGCTCCACAATAAATCGGCGACGAAGATCCACAACATATATATATATATGTGTGTGTGTGTGTGTGTGTGTGTGTGTGTGTGTGTGTGTGTGTGGCAGATTGTGGTGGATGTATTTCTTTATTCGCATGAAAATTTAGTTATAATAGTAAGGACCCTAGATGACACGCCAGGATTTGTTATTGGAGCCAACAACTTGAACAACATAAGGTATGCAGATGATACAGTGCTGATTGCAGACACAGAAAGGAAACTACAAGACCTCCTACAGAAGGTATCGGTGGAGAGTTACAAAAAAGGACTACAAATAAACTTTCAGAAAACTGAATGCATGGTCATCAGCAAAAGGTGCAACCCAAAATGTCAAATACAGGTGGGGGATACCAGAATCAAGCAACTACAAAATTTAAGTACCTAGGAAGTGTTCTAACAGGAGATGGAAAATGCGACACAGAGATCCGAAGGCGAATTGGCATGGCAAAGGACGCGTTCCAGAAGCTGAGTAAAGTAATAACACACAAGAAAATTTCACTAGAAACAAAGAAAAGAGTGCTGGATTGCTATGTGATGTCAGTTCTTCAATACGGCAGTGAATGCTGAACGATATCATCGAAAATTAGGACAAAACTGGAAGCAGCGGAAATGTGGTTCTACAGAAGGATGCTGCGGATATCGTGGACTGAGCATGCAAGCAACGATGAGTTGTTAGAAAGAATAGCAACAAAAAGGAAATTAATACTGAGCATCAGGAAGAGACAACTGAAGTTCCTGGGACATGCAATAAGAAAGGAGAGCTTGGAGAACCTGATACTGACTGGCCAGCTAGAAGGAAAAAGAGACAGAGGAAGGCAGCGGATAACATATTTTCAGGGAATGATCAGGTGGATGATGGAACGGGGGTTGCGAGGTGTAACAGGAGCAAACATACTAACTGCCACAAGGGATAGGGAGACGTGGCGAACCATGATCGCCTACGTCCTGAAAAGAAAGGGCACATAGAAGAAGAAGATGTGCACTGTGTTCGATGCGACGCGTTTTTCGCTTGGGACCACGAGGTATGCCAGAAGGGAAACGATACACACATGATGGCCGACGTTCTAAAAAGACAAAAAGTAAATTATTTAAAAAGAAACAACAAATTGATGTAGGATTTTTATTTATTTATTTAATTATTTATTTATTCATTTTTCATAATTAATACCGAATTTTCTTGGCTTAGTGCATAGCACTGGTTTACAATTGGGCTTGAAATGTTTAACACATACTTCTCTATTTGAGGTCATTGTTGAAGCCCAGATAAAAATATAAATTTCGAGTACTGATTAAGTTGACAGACACTTCCTACTTATAAGATTAGCACAGTACAGTTCCGGGATTCTTATTCCCTTGCTCTCTTATCTCGTGTTTGACTTGGTTAGGTAAATAAAGAGATAAAGAAAGGCAAATGACGCCTACACTTTAAATTTAAGAATTATTTGGAAATGTTCAAACAGAAAGTTGCCTGGCTTCTACCCCTTTTAGCAAATGAGCCAGAATTAATAACAGAAAAGAATTAAGAACCCTTTTCTGCGAAATGCGAGTACCTCTTGCAAATGATTTGTCGACGAAATTTTTCAATAATAAAATAAACATGCTGGTTTAACTAAAGCTTCTACCTAAAGCTTCTAAACTTACCTATATATATATATATATATATATATATATATATATATATATATATATATATATATATATATATATATATATATATGCTATACCTATATACTTACCTATATATATATATATATATATATATATATATGCTCCAATTAACTTAGATCACTGGTGCCCCCTAGGTATGAATTTGCACGAGCTACTAGATTAGCAACTAGGTCCCACCCTTTTACAGTGAAACCGATAAAATGTAACAGCAATTTCTATTCTAACAGCTTCTTTTCACGAACTTTCCACCTGTGAAATTCTCTTCCATATACTTGCTTTCCCCACAGCTACAATCTCCAGGAATTTAAATGTAAGGTTAATAGACATCTCCTATCTCACTAACTCGTATCCATTCTCTCAAGCTCTTTTCCATCTACTCTACCCCCATCCTCGGTATTCTCATCCGTTTCTTACCCTCCTCCTGACATTTCTTATAACTAACCCTTCTTTCTCATCACTTCCCCTATGTAACCCCCTGCGCAACAGTGGCAGTAGAATGCCTTGCTTTGGGTGAGATGATTAATATATATATATATATATATATTGTAACAAAGTTACAGAACTCGTAGGATTTATGGTTTTTTTTAAGGAAGGTTAGACATTTTTTGTTTATTTTACTGCTATCTAAGTGTCATTGGAGTGGCGTTGCTGTTAATGAAAACGATGTAAGTAAATGTGGGGGTGGAAGTTTAGTATCATCTCGTCGTCCGTTTGTAGTCCTAGAGATACCGCTTTGGGTTAGGAGAAGGGTGTGGGGTAGCTTAGTTTTGGACAGGTCGCTTTTTCGTTTAATTTAGGTGATTCCTATATTGGGATATATGGTTTTTTAAGGAAGTGTCGATAGTTTTTATTTTACTACTATTTATAGGTGGATGGAAACCGTTTCCACCATTTAATTTTCATTCCAACCTATCACCCGATGAGAAGCGCACGTAGCAGCTTCGAATCGCGAAATTTTTGTGTAGTGATACTATGAATTTATAAACCATTGTAACAACCATTACACCATATATATATATATATATATATATATATATATATATATTGGATAGAATGGCAACCCGTGAAGACGGAGAGTATAATCCAAAAGATAGAAATAGAGAACTTAATGGATATTATCCAGAGCAAATCTGTCAAGAAGAAAACTGAAGACATAATTAAATTGTTATAAATTCAAAATTTATTTCAGTATTGTAAAGAATAAATTTTACAAATAGTTCGTTCAAACCGTTGATAAATAAATAATTGTTAATTTCACTCGTAATATTTAAAATAAAATAGTTTATCGCAGAGAGATTTTTAAACCGAAAAGAAATTGTGCATAGATACATCAAATCACGCACATAACAGAAGACAGAATAAGGAATTAATTCTTTATCACGATACATTACACAATTTGTTTTGTGTTATGTGTCGTGATAAAATCACTTGTCCTCGTCAGTAAATGAATTGTCCGCAAAAATAAATTTATCCTGTGTCGAGCAAGAAAAAGAAAATGTGATTAAACTATTCTTCGTTTTAGTCCCCTAATTTCGTGTGTAAACTATTTTCTCATTTTTTCAACTGATACCAGGGCTTTTAAGATTGCAATTCTAAGAATTCACAACGTGCAAAGGTATAGAACTTTTGCATCAACTTCATAACAAAACGACATTATCTGGGGCAATGTTAAAACGCATTAGTTGTGTAGAGGAAAAAGCGTACGGAATTAAATAATCTTCAAACACAACTCTACAACTTTAAATAAATTTTATTATTAATTTTTTGTTTTAAGTTGGAAAAACTAATTACAAATATTCTCGCAAATCCCACAAAAATATTTTGTTTTTGTTCTTTGCAACACAAAACAAAAAAAAATTACGTTAGTAAAATAGAAAAGCAGACAGCGCATACTTAATGAAATAGTTACGTATTTACATTGTTTTATGAATGCATGTAATTTTTCGGCAGTCAGTAAACGAGAAATGCTACTAATATTTTTGTTGACATAACTCTTTTCGTATGTTTTACGTGTTGATTACTTAAAATCGTGCGGTTACTGCAAGTTACTCGATAAAATATATGGAATGTTGGGTAATAAATTATACGAAAAGTGTGAGTAATCATCATCGCAAAACACCCCAGTCAAATGTTTATCCTAAAACTGAAAAACTGAATACTAAATTCTGGCGATTGTAATTATAGAATATAGATCAGTTAAGGTAGTTAAGGATGTGAGTTGTGGTACAGTGGATATCGGCTTGGAACGAGAAACCGGGGAGCCGAGTTCGAATTTCAGTTGAATCCATTTTATTCACTTACGCGCAAATACCCTTGGGAAAGGTATTAATCCGTCTATTCCTTCCAGCTATGGGTTAAATAGCAGGACAGATTAGGTTCTATAGCCTTGGTCGGCAACCAGTCTACTGCAGAAAGCAATAGCAACCTACTGCGGGATAATCTTCTGCCCAGTCAGTCATGTCACTTGCCAGACATGATCGCCCAAGCGTTTATCCCGTATGGCACTTTACTGAAGGTAGCTAAAATGTAGATTTACTAAACTCAGAAGTTTATTGTTTATAAATGTTTTTCACAGTTTTAAATATCTATTTTTAAGAAGGAAAATACTGTTGATTATTTTCTCCAGTGATCTCTCAAATTTCGTAGTAGACAACAGTTGTCTGAAATTTTGAAGACTTAAGAGTGTTTGATATAACGTCGCTGATTTGTTAGCAATGTGGAAATTCAAATATGGAGCCTACTTTCTACACAAAAATGTTTCAGTGATATTATTTAAATCTGTTGAATTTTTATACTGTTTTAATGATGTTCCTCGGGTGTACATGAATACAACTGAACATTTTCTGTTAATCAAACTTCTTTTATTATTAATATTTACACACACGTTCTTAAACAAAGCTCATATTGTTGTGTAATCGATAGTAATTTAGTGTCACTGACGAGTTTTGGTGGAGACAGTAAATTGGATTCTCATTGTAATTGGCGACCATTTTGTTTTGTAATCAACTTAGTTAACTTCATAATATATGCGCGTAGACATATTTACATAATGTATATCTACAAAATTATGAGTATTGCTATTCACAAATCCTTTGGCTCATCACACTGATTACTACTAGTGATGCTGCTTCACGTAGACTTTTTATATTACCTCCTTCTTATGAAATGCAAATCTGTTTTACAAATTATACAGTTAGAATAACTGCTGAGATGTTAAAAAGAAAAAAAAAATAATAGAGGCACTCCAATCAAAGACATTAGTTCGGTTATTTTAATATTTTATTCGTTCCGTGATTACTATAAAACCGTTTTAAATCAGGTTTTAGAGAGAGCAATGTCATTTTAAAGGCGTGCAGGGTGTGTCACAGTTATCTACGCGGAAACTGGAATTACCAAGCCAATTTGGAATTCCAGCCTAGTCTGCAGCATTCACTTTCGCACAAATGCACTTGGGTAAGGCATGTCTCCACTGCTTCTTATCCTTATAGATATTAAGTAAATAAGCTGTAGGTTAAATAGTAAAATATATTAAGCTCTTTAGCCTTGGGTGTAGCAAATGTTGGACCTTCTTCGCTCGTTCTTTTTATCCATATAATTCTAGACAGAGTTCATGATTTGCAAGTCCGAGCAGCATAAAATACTTGTTAACCAATTGACTGATACTTTAAAATGGAGTCATAAAACTGTTTAATGCTCAGTCATTTTGTGATCTCGTAGTCACAAAACAATTACTAGGATATTGTACTGGTCCATCCAATCCAATTCGTGTATCTGGGACAAACTAGTACGATGCTTTGCATATTTCACATGCCAACGGCCATTTTCAATGCGAAAACAGCGCATACGTGAGTGGAATCTTTTTGATGTTATTACCTGGTGACCATTCAAGATTTCATATGATATATAGCGATCAGTAGGCTGTTCTCAACTGAGAGGAAAAGACCGTGATTACGTTCGTCAGTCAGCGCAATCTATGGTAAGCCGTACGTTTCACAGGTGACTGTTTTCCTGGCTTGAAGGAAACGGGAAACCACCCACTGTCTTTCCTGGGAAGAGACGATAATTAGCACATCACGTGCCATAGAGAGCCGTGTCACCTTTTTCTTTCTTCTGTATGTGCTGTGTCCCTTAGGCTGTATATGATCATGGTCCTCCACATCTTCCTGTCCCTCAGAGCTCTTAATAAATTTTCTCCTAGGCCCTGCTTTGCCATTCATTTGCTCGAGCCCATCAAGTATGTCACGCACTGTTTTCCTCTGTCCTTCGTTCTTTTTATTACTCTCTGAGTAACAGATTCTCCAAGCCTCCTTTCCTGATTACGTGCCTCAGAAACTTCAGCTTCCTCTTTCTGATATTAAGTATAAGTTTTATTTTCGTTTCTATTCTCTTCAAAACTTCAAAGTTGGTCACATGTTTGGTCCATGATATCCTCAGCATCCTTCTGTAGAATCACATTTCTGTCACTTCGTGTCTCTTGTTCATCTTTGAGGAAATTATCAAGCATTCGCTGCCATATAGGAGGACATATATCACGTAACAGTTCCATACCTTTTTCTTTGTTTATAACGAAATTTTCCCCTTTCTCAATACTCTCATTTTGCTTCAGCTTTTGCAATTCAAATTTTATAGCAATTTTATTACACGCCGACCAGAAATAAAATTGTAAACTTTCTAATTTTCGTTAAATTTCTTTAACGTGTTTTAGGCTTGAAGTCGTATGACTGCTAATGTACAGTTCCATTCTTTTGCTGAAACTTAATGCGTATGTAGTGAGTTTAGGCTTTGATAATAAGTATTAGCTGTGGAGAATATCTGTAGTAGCAGCTGTCTAGTAACAATAGTAGCCGGTTAGAGCCTTTAAAACCACATCATTTTAAAATGAAACGCTCTTCCATTTTCTTTCGCCTAATGCGTAGGGTCAATGAGACTAAGGAAAAGTCGCCCTCTACAACCGGTTAAATAAGCAATACTTTTCTTTGTTTCAGAAATGTAGACAATCGAATCTATGCTTATGAACGAAAGGAGTACGTTTTCTACAGCCAAAGTTTTATGATTATGGAATAAACGTTTCATAAAATCTCAACCTCTCATATCTAACCTTCACTCTGTATCATGTCATTGAATTTATATCGTACAGATAGATACCTCCTAGGTAGATATTTAAAGGCATCCGGCAAAATAAGAAAATACGATTCAACAGAAGTTTTCAAATCGTTATCATCGATACTTATTGTACGGAAAAAAAAAGAAATCTTTGAGTAGTTCCTTTTGAATTGAAAACCTTCTTTTGAGTAGTAGGGCTAATAAATTTACTTTCATAAACCATCGCATGTAGTTTGTGATGTTCTCCTGAATTTTTGTTCTGAATTTCCGCTTGAGAATATCAGGTTCTGTAAGCCTGGATGTATGGGTGGTGTAATGAATAACGACACGGAATTGTAAATCGGAGAGTCGAGTTCTAGTTTTATTCGGATTCGTTATATTCACTTAAGCGCAAATACTCTTGAGAAATGTGTAAATCAACCTTTTCTCTCCCATCTAAGAGTAAATTTGTAGGACTTATAACACAAAATCATTATTATCTAAACCTATATAAATGGAACTTGTGTGTCTGTCTGTGTGTGCGTGTCCGTTACCTATAAACACCGAAACGGCTGAACCGATTTTCTTGAAAATTTACACAGTTCTACTATAAGCGTATGCGAGTGTTCTTAGCTAGGTTTTGTGTCGAGGTACCCCCGATAAATATCGAAAATCTATAATCGAAAAAATCGGGTTATAAAAGGAGTGGTCCGATTTTAATAAAATTTGATGCACTCATAGACAAAGACATAACAAACGATATTCATTAGTTTCAAGGTTGTAGTTCTTACAATAGTGCAGAAAATTGATAATATATATATAAAAGGCAAGATGTTTGTGTGTGTGTCTGTTTATCTGCCTGTATGTCTGTATTTTTTTTTCAGCCTTTTTATTTTAGGTTTTGCTTCGGATTTGCCTCGAAGCAAGGTATAATTGTAGTTTTTAGTCTCAGCCATGATACCATTTACTCAGAGGACTTATTTTGCCTTCAAAATTCAGTTTACGACGAAAAAAATATCGATACCAGGAAATCAAAATCTCACTTACATTCATTCATTTTTCTTTCAGTCTACGGTTTCGCTTTAACTGTAAACAACTATTGCTTTTTAGTCTTTCGTGTCAACGTCCAAAGAGCTTGAGCTCCAGGACCATGGATTAGTTTTAAAGCTTTCATTACACCCGAGCAACGCCGGGCTATACTGCTAGTCTCACAAAAATGAATATTTGGTCTGGTCTTTCTGCTATTCCAGAAGTAAGAAATTAGTAAGAATTTGCTTTTTCGGTCTCATTTGCACACATTACTACAATAGAAGAACTCTCCTGAAAGCTATAATAGTCGAAGTATGTAGGTTTCGTATTGCCTAAGAAGCTTACAGTCTGATGCCATTAAATGGATTATTATTTTCTTTTTGTTTCTTGAAAGCTGATGAAAATAAAAGTCATCGAAAGCCACACATGCTTTTTGTCATATCACGTTAAAACACCAACTCCCGTTCGATGCAACGTCGAGCCAGATCAGTACCTAGATGAGTGGTGGCTTCAAAATATCAGGTACTGTAAGTTTGGAAGTGCGGGTAGTGAAATTGCTGACAGCTTGTAATTTGAACTCGGCTCCTCTAATTCAAGTCGATTTCGTTATACGTTCACTTACGCGCAAGTACCCTTGGGAAAGTTATGAATCTACCTATTCACTTCTAGATGTGGCTTAATGTACGGCTTATGTCACTAATCATTATTGTCTTCAAAAAAGTTATTTTTGTTGTACCCTGTATTAACGATCAGCCTTAGATTATTCTCATATTTTTTTAATATCTGTGCGGATGAAACATTGTTATATCAGTTTAGGGCGATATTACATTGAAACCTCTTCTTTCCCAACTAAGTATTAATTCGTAGAACATTAATCATTATTAGCTCCAAAAATTGAATACTGTTGCCATATCTTGCGGGGTGCTCCTGCTATTCATCTCGAGGTTTTCGAAAATATTCAAAGAAGGATCTGCAATGTAATCGGTCCTGACCTGGCATCTCAACTCTAGTCACTTTCTCATTGATGTGACATGGATTCATGCTGTCTTTTCTACAATTTTTTTCATGGCCGCTACTTAGATGAGATTTTTTTCCCCTGGTACCCCGTACACGTGAATTTAAGCATGCTACTGGATTGGCATCTAGGTCCCACCCTTTTACCGTTGAAATAGTTAAATGCATCTGCCACTTCTACTCAGTTTAATTTCTCACACTTCCTGCCTGTGGAACCCCCTTCTGTTTATTTGATTCCCTAATAACTACAATCACCAAAAATTTAAATGCAACGTCAATTGCTATCTTCTCTCTTCTTGAATCCCGTTCATCTTTTATCCTTTCTTCAATACCCACTGTACCCAGTCTTTTCTCTCACTGTAACGCCCTGAGCACTAAAGGCGTTCCCGCCTTACTTGGGGTGCAATGATTAAAAAAAACTTACGATATAAAAACATAACATGCAGAAGGTTGATAAGCCGTAAAATGTTAACTTGAAGTGCGTGATTTTTATCAGCATTGTGAACGATGCAACAACTTTAAGACAACCTCTTTCTTTTCTCCTATTTTTGTTAATATGATGCATTGTATATATATATATATATATATTTGATGTGAATGTGACACATTTATTTTCTGTTTCAGAATATATTCAACACTGATACCAACATGGTCTTATTGGTTAATATCTGGAAGATTAATTCAACTAAAGGTAAATATACTTACATTTTGCATTATGTGATTTGAAAATAAAGGGGATAACTGTTGTCTTTAAGTTGGTTTGTCAACAAAATCCAAGAACGCTTTTTTTTATATTAAAGGGCGTTAGCTATGAACGCTAAAGAATAAAAGGGTTTGACATTTAAGGAGAATAATTGGATACAAAGCAATATGTTTGTCGTAAAAGTAAAAGTGAGATTTATAAAATATACGTTTCAGGTGACTCTCTGAATTTAATAATTAGTACGTTTCATACCGATTTTAGTTTAATTAACTCGTACTAATTAGGATTCTGAAACTATTTAATCCATTGTTGCATAAAAGTCAGGTTAGCCAAATGCAGACGACAATTCTACTCCTGCAGCTTACATCTCTCGCACTTCCCGCCTGTGGAACTCGCTCCCGTATTCTTGCTTTCCTGACGGCTACAACCTCCAGAAATTTAAATGCAAAAGTCAATACTCATCTACTAACCACTGGACTCTAGCTCTCTCCCCACCCCCGTATAACCTTCCCTTTCTCTCCACCTATGTATCTGTCATCGCACCTGCTTTCTCAGCTTTCTATTGTTCCTTTCTAACTAGTTTGTACTCCTCACTCTTTTCTAATTAATCTTTTTACATTTATGTAGCCCCCTGCACATCAGTGGCGTTTCCGCCTTGCCCGGGGTGAAATGATTAAAAAAAAAAGCATCATTTTGTGAGCGGTGGTTACCTAGAATTTTTAATCCGCCAGGCCTGAGATCACCACTCGTTTTCATCGGAGATTAGAGAGAAAGACCGAAGCTTATAACGAGTTCGAAGAATCGGCCAAAAATTGAAGATTGCGTTCTTTTTCAAAACTAATTTACTAGCCACTTCGGTTCAGAGCATTTCTTTATCTATCCGACGGGCTTGATCTTGTATTTACTAACAATAATAATAATGACGACAAATTTAGTCCATAATTGCATCAAGATTCCTTAATATTTTAGCTGTTTTTGCCTAATCTACTCTTTTAGGTTGGCTAAAGCAGGTAGAGAAGACGGAAAGAGCCACACTGAAATCCGAAGGCGAATTAGCATGGCGAAAGAAGCAATCCAGAAGTTGAGCAAAGTATTAAGAAACAGGCCAACTTCACTAGAAACAAAGAGGAGCGTACTGGATTGCTATGTGATGTCGGTTATTCAATATGGCAGTGAATGTTGGACAATATCATCGAAGATGAAGGAAATAATTGAAGCAGCTGAAATGTGGTTCTACAGAAGGATGCTGCGGATATCATGAACCGAGCATGTGAGCAATGACGAGGTTTTAGAAAGGATGAAAACGAAAAGGAAATTAATACTGAGCATCAGGAAGAGACAACTAAATTTCCTGGGACATGCAATGAGGAAGGAGGGCATAGAGAACCTGTTACTAACAAGCCAGATAGAGGGAAAAAGAGACAGAGGAAAGCAGCGGATAACATATTTGAAGGACCTGATCAGGTGGATGACGGAACGAGGGTTGCATGGTGCAACAGGAGAAACCGTGCTAAGAGCCCCCAAGGACCGAGAGATGTGGAAAGCCATGATCGCCTACGTCCTGAAAGGACATGGCACATAAAAGAAGAAAGAAGAAGAACTATAGCATACTATATATATATATATATATATATATATATATATATATATATATATATATATATGTATGTATTTATATAATTGCGTCATCATTGTAAATTTTTTAACTTTCACAAAATTTGTAATAATCAAACTTATCGATTACCATGTTTGTTTCTTTTAAAATTACTTCATATATATATATATATAGTTTGATTATTACAAATTTTGTGAAAGTTAAAAAATTTACAATGATGATGCAATTATATAAATACAAAAATTATAAAAAGAAATCAAAACAAACATGTATAGGTTAGTATGTATATATGTATATATACAGAGGGATGCTAAATTATGTTTTAACTGATTCTAAATTTAAAAGTTGTTACGTTTCTAAAAAATATCTAAAATTGGAAAATTGGAAACTTAGGATTAGCCTTTATTTCTGAGAAGTATAAACACAATCTGATAATAATTTCAGTACATTTATCGAACATTTGTCCCAATCCTCATAACAATCTCACAAACAAACAAAAACTAGCGTTAGAAAACATCCGTAATAATGACATAATAATAAAGGAAGTAGACGGGGGCAGTGCTGTAGTCATTATGGATAAAACTTACTACAAAACAATTATTCGAGATATGCTAGGAGACGAAAATCACTACAGATTAATCAACCAAAAAATAATTGAAAACATTGCATCAAAAATTTAAAAATTTCTGCCTTACACACATTAGAATACTAACGAAACACGAAAAAGATTTTCTTACAGACTTTATTTAAAAAACGAGCTATTTTTGGACTCCGAAAGATACATAAATCAAACACAATTAAAGCAGCTATCCATGAACAAAAATCTGAATATATTCACATCCCAAACCCTAGTGATCTTAAATTCAAACCCATTGTAGCAGGGCTAGCCTGTCCAACAAGCAAACTGAGCAACCTAATAGATAAAATACTACAACCATACACCACAAAAATAAAAAGCTACATCAGAGAGAGCATACAATTCCTACGCTTCATACTATATTGGATGGAAAAATCCTCTGAAATACTTCCCACACGCTTCATAAAAGAATTTATATACAGAGTATAAAACTAATTTTAGACAATAATTCATTTCAAGTTAACAACCAAAATTATATACAAACAGGTACCTGATGAGGACAAACATGACACCGAAATATGCAACATTCACGCTAGCATCTCGAGAAGAAAACCTATACAACAAAATAGGACACAAACATGAAGAAGACATAAAAACAGAATTCACTAAATCATGGGAAACATATCTAGATGATGTTTTATATTTTGGATATCAACATTTGGAGGCATAAATAAATTATACAATCTAGTTCAAAACTTGCGCCCTAAAAGTAAATTCAAACTAGAATATAGCTGCAATGAATTGCCATTCCCAGACATACTCATAAAAAACAAAAACAATTACATCGTCACAGATATTTACCATAAACCGATAGATACCCAACAATACCTCAATTTTAAGACTTAACTATCGCCCGGTTCACACTCCATCCACGTCTATTGAACAGGTGAAGAGGCTCATCCCTTGTTTCCTGTTTAGGATGTGGTTCCTGGCTTTCTTTTTTTCCTATCATTCTACTCTTAAGTAGCCCCATGCGCATTAGTGGCGTCACCGCCTTGCCTGGGGTGATATGATTAAAAAAAAAAGTAGTTGACGAAACCCTTTATAAAATACACCTAGAGGAACTACGAAAAACACTACAAATAAGAGAATACACTATTTCACTAGTAAACAAGATTTTCTACCTATCAGAAGAAATACCATTAAAATATGTGGAATAAAAAAAACATGAAAAAGAAGAAAGCATTCTCGCATACGATTCCACACATAACAAAAGCAACCCAGAATTATTTACAAAGATAAAAAGACACATAGGATTACTCAACAAAAATCATAAAATAAAATAAATATTAAAGACAATTAAAATAATTAAAAGCGAACGCCAACCTCAAAATTTAAAAAAACATGCTAACCTAATCAAAATTCGAACAACAAACAACACAGAGGTTCACAAAATGCAACAAAATAATGTGGAGTATGCAACATAATAATAGAAAGTTCGAAAACACATCTACATTCAAAATAAAAACAAATCTGAGCTGCAACTCTAAAAACGTAATTTATGCTGTAAAATGCGATGAATGCATATGTGTAAACGACACAAGGCCTAAATAAAAAAAGTAGCTCTGCACAGAAGTAACTAAGTAATTAAGTAACATTAATCAGGAAATTGTATGTAAATTCGGAGTGATGCCTATCTAGCAAAATGCAAATTATGACACGTCAATGATGCAGGAAGAAATATTTATAAAAATAAAAACCTTCTCTCAACAAAACATGAAAGACCTAACACACACACACACACACACACACACACACACACACACACACACACTAAATTCAAACGCATTAAAAACATTCGCAAACCATTGCAAAAAAATCAGTACTCCACAATCAACAAAAACAATTAGATGACACGTAGACTTGCTGAAAACAATTTAGAAGTATAAAGACGAAATCAAATTTCGCAAGTCAGTGTAAAAAAATTTTCTGGCCAACGAAAGGTGAATGATTCCACAAACGGAAGAGACTTAACGAGCGAGTGAGAAAAAAATCTAACAAACACGCATATGAACTTTCTGATATGCTCACCGACAACTTATCTATATATACACAATGTTTCGGCCATCAGAAAGACAAACGGATCTCGATGTATAAAGTCTCAAGTTTGTTTTTTTTTTTTTGTATTTTTTTAATAGTATCACCCCGAGCAAGGCGGTAACACCACTGATGTGCATTGGGCTACGTAAGAGTGAAAAAATCGGAAAAAAGAAAGCCGGAAACCATATCCTAAACAGAGAACAAGGAATGAGCCTCTTAACCTGTTCAATAGACGCGGGTGGAGTGTGAGCCGGGCAATAGATAGATCTATCTACTCCAATTGAAAAACGCTTAAAGAAAGTCAACTTTGGACTCGAAACACGTGTAGAAACACAAATACCATTATGGACATTTAATATATCCTATAAAAAGCAAATAATACTGATTTAAAAAAAAAAGCATCCATTTTGTGAGCGGTGGTTACCTAGAATTTTTAATCCGCCAGGCCTGAGATCACCACTCGTTTTCATCGGAGATTAGAGAGAAAGACCGAAGCTTATAACGAGTTCGAAGAATCGGCCAAAAATTGAAGATTGCGTTCTTTTTCAAAACTAATTTACTAGCCACTTCGGTTCAGAGCATTTCTTTATCTATCCGACGGGCTTGATCTTGTATTTACTAACAATAATAATAATGACGACAAATTTAAAATATAATTTACAATTATAATAATAATTACAATAAATCTACACTTTAAACAAAATGTTCACGGCATGTTGCATTTTTTCTTCTATACCAAATTTTCTCGTTAGAACAACCCCTATTTCTGTTTTTAATATATATATATATATATATATATATATATATATATATATATATATATGACTCGGAGTTTTATGCGCTATGTAATCCTCAGGTGCATGCACCTGATGATTATATAACATGAAGCTGATGATTGCATAACTCATTAATATAAATAAATGTATTTAATTTGTTACTGGTAAATATCCTAGGAATTTATAATATAGGAAATTTTTTTTTATTTTAATTTCGAAGAAAATATTGTTCTTGATATGACTTTTTCAAAACACGCGTATATTCCTTGTTTGGGCATTAAGAAGAGAAATTATGATCTTGTATATAACAATATTAATTATTATTGCAAAATATAGTTTCGTATAACAGGAAAATCTTAGAGATGACTTTTTGTCATGATCTCATTTGTTAATTTTTTTGTTTGTTGTTCTGCTGCGCCAATTTACGAGGTTCGAAGAAGGATGCTTCTCACTTCAATTACTCGAAACTATTTTTAGTCATCGATTTTAGAAAGCGGTTGTATACGTTTGACAGTTTAGATATTTTTGTTACTATTATAATATATTAAATCATAATCATAATGTTTTATTCTAAAATCGATTATTGTTTCCGAACAACCTAATACTTGGTTAACTCTTTTTTACTGACGGATCTGCTAGAAGAGTAACATTCCGTCACTCAGTTAAGTGCCATACGTGATACACGTTTGAACGATCATGTCTCTTCAAAACCCCCACCTAAATAACTGTTGACTCTGTCAGTTAATTGCCATACGTGATACAAGCTTTGGCGAGTATGTCTCGAATGAGACAAGACTGACTAGACAGAAGATTTTTCCGCAGTAAGTTGCCATTACTTTTTGCGGTAAATTGGTTGCCAGCTAAGTCTATAGAATTCAATCTGTCCTGCTATTTGACCCATAGCTGAAGGGAAGAGCGGATTAATACCTTTCGCAAGGGTATTTGCGCGCAAATAAAAAGAAACGAATTCAACTGGAAATTCGAACTCAGTTCGCCAATTTCTCATTCGGAGTCGATATCCATTGCATCACACATTTTTGTGTCCTTTAGAGCTTACTGTATAGAAAACAAAACCGGTTAAGTTCGAATCATGGTTTTGCCTGATCATATTTGCAAAGCACTAACTCACTTTATTACTTTTTACGTTTTGCTGATAAAAAAAGTCTCGTCAATTGTATGCCACGATATGTTTCAAAGAATCGTGAAAGATAACATCTGAGCAAATGACCAACTTTAATGCATTATTTTGTAATTTATTATATTATTTTGTAATTATGTATAAATATGTATTACTGGTATGTTTACTATAGATAGGTGTTAGTATTTTTACTATATTAATATATATAGCTATAAAAATGAATTTTTATACTTTCATAGTGTTTTCTTTTTGTTTGGGGCGTCACTGTTTTCCCATAGCTGAGACCCCCTAACAGGTGCTACCACCCCGGATCAGGGTGGATCTAATAACAACAGCAATTTCACGCTCCTCAAAACCTCCAATCTTCCGATCAGAGGCCTTGCTTCCAGATGTAGACTGTCGGTTGGAATTTATAAAATCATTCTTTCAAAAACAATAAGTACATATTAAGAGTCTAATAGATAGATAGATAGATATATAGATAGATAGATAGATAGATAGATAGATAGATAGATAGATAATGTTGAGTAGACATAGAAAGATAGATAGATAGATATGTTGAGTAGACATAGATAGATAGACAGATAGATAGATAGATAGATAGATAGATAGATAGATATGTTGAGTAGACATAGATAGATAGATAGATAGATAGATATGTTGAGTAGACATAGATAGATAGATAGATAGATAGACAGATAGATAGATAGATAGACAGATAGATATGTTGTAGTAGTAGATAGATAGATAGATAGATAGATAGATAGATAGATAGATATGTTGAGTAGACATAGATAGATAGATAGATAGATAGATATGTTGAGTAGACATAGAAAGATAGATAGATAGATATGTTGAATAGATAGATAGATAGATAGATAGATAGATAGATAGATAGATAGATAGATAGATAGATATGTTGAGTAGACATAGATAGATAGATAGATAGATAGATATGTTGAGTAGACATAGATAGATAGATAGATAGATAGATAGATAGATAGATAGATAGATATGTTGAGTAGACATAGAAAGATAGATAGATAGATATGTTGAATAGATAGATAGATAGATAGATAGATAGATAGATAGATAGAAATCGGGATAGATAGATAGATAGATAGATAGATAGATAGATAGATAGATAGATAGATAGATATTAACAGACTTAAATAACGAAAATAGGTTTTTTAATATCAGTGGCTGTTATTGCTTTTTCCAGTATTGATGTATGTTTATTTCCTAACCTTTTACTTGTAGTGTGGAGCGTCACCATTTTGTCTTCGTCTTATATTTGATGTCCATTTTCGTTGTTGCTACTTTTCGAAATACACAAGTGCTCTGGTCTCTGTTATTTAGTACAGATCTTTTGTTTGTTGTTCTGTGGTCCTTCTCTTAGACTTCAGTTGCTCCAAACTATTTTTAGTCATTGGTTTTAAAAGTGGTTGAATACCTCTGGCAGTTTAGATCTTTCTGAGTTTGAGTTTTCAGTTTGGGTTTTGTTTAACGGCATATAAACCTCTGTGGGTTATTTAATACCAAAAAGATTGGGTTTTAAGGTCTTTTTTAATGTTCGGTTATAGCGAGAAGTTTGATTTAGTCAGATTTTAATGATTTTTTTTTGTTTTTTATTCTTTTTTATTTTAGAAAACTAAAAATGTCTTCTAGTTTTGTACTAAAAAATGTTTCGCTGAGAATATGTTTTTTTCCTTCAAAAATGTGTTATGGTAATAATTTTTCTTAACAAATGTATTGTTGGTTTTATTTTTTCTTCAAAAACATATACTTTTCTATAAAAGTCTATTTTTATGTCTATATTTTCATAAAAGTGTATTTTTATACTTTCATGGTGTGTAGACCCCTGTCTGGGGGTTAACTATTTACCCGTAGCTGGGACACTACCACTCCGAGTCAGGGTGGACCCGAGAACAACAGCAATTAAGAGGTGTTTCCATGCTCCTCACAACCTCTCAATAAGAGGCCTTTCTGCCGGATGCAGTTTACCGTCATGCACAGGACCAGATCTTTCCGAACGAGATTGAAAACATTAATGTAACGATTTAAAAAATTATATAAAGTTTAATTTATAAAAGAAATAATAATTTCGTTTTTTTCGGTTTCTTTTTTATCTTTTTTTCGCTTAATATTTTTCATTATATTGCACAGTTTATTTTATAGCACATTTGTTTTTTGCCTATACATATAGTATGTTTTCAGTAGCATCTGACTATTTCTTTCTTAGTTTTTTTCAACCAAGTCTGTATTAAGATAATTCTTTATAGAAAAATCGGTAAATTTTCGTTGTAAGTCCCGTCGCTTTTCTCCTTCAAATTTATCCAACATAGCATTATCTCTGTGCAAATGTATATGCTGAACTTAAATCAAGTATTAGTTATTGAAGAAACTTACCTTTCTTTTATCTAAATGTCCATAAAAAACGAACTATATCTTGCACTTTTTCTCTCCCGTAACTTTCACGAAGTCATGTAATTAACTGCAGAATGACGGACTGCACATGTGATCGAATTTTGACAGATTTTTTTTCATTTACTGATACTTCCGGCGATGTACTTCCGGAAATTAAAGTAATGCGCTATTGTATTTCTACACTTGTTTACTCTAAGAACAGGAAGTACATCGCTGGAAGTTTCAGTAAAGGAAGAAAATCAGGCAAAATTCGACAAAAAATTCTGCCTACGTAGAACGTCATTCTGCAGTTAATTACATGACTTCGTGAGAGCTACAGGAGAGAAAAAGTGCGAGATATAGTTCGTTTTTTATGGACTTTCAAAGCCAAAAAGGTAAGTTTCTTCAATAACTAATTGTTGATTTGCACAGAAATAATGCTATTTTGGATAAATTTAAAGGGGAAAAGCCGTCGGTACCTAAAACGAAAATTTACCGAAAAATCATTAGGAATATATTTATATCATAGTTTGGCCTCATTTTTTCAATCGACTTGAAGTCGAACGAATATATCGGATCAATAGCTACATCTACTGCTCGGAGGGTTGGGTCTCTGTATCAGGCCAGAAAGTTTTTTTCATCAGAATCCATCTCGTAAGTTTATAAATCAACCATTCGTCCTTGTATTGAATACTATTGCCACATCTGGTCGGATGCTTCTGCTATTTATCTCAAGGTTTTCGACAAAATCCAAAAAAGAATCTGCAATGCAATTGGTCCCCACTTGGATTTATCGACTTCAGTCACTTTCTCACTGAAGTGTCGTGACTTCTCTCTATATTTTCTGCAAGTATTTTAATGGAAACTGCTCTGATTAGCTTTTTTCCCTAATGTCCAGTCCACGTCAATTTAAGCGTCAATATTAGATTGGCATCTAAGTTCCAAGTTTTTATCGTATATATAGTTAAATGCAACAGTCACTTCTACTAGAATAGTTTCTTTTCTCGCTATTTCTGCCTTTGGTGCTTCCGTTTATTTTCTACCCTGATAGCTACAATCTCCAAAAATGTAATTACAACCTCAACTGCCATCCTCTATTTCTTTGAATCTCATTCATCTTTTTATCCTTTCTTCAATACCTACCGTACCCAGTCTTTTCGCTCACAGGAGCCACTTTCGCATGAGTGGCGGTCCCATCTTGCTTGGGATGAAATGATTAAATAAAAAAATACGTGTATACCCCTATTCTTTCTGTAACGCTTAATTAATTCCACTCACTTGAAATCCTCCCCTCACTTTTCAGTGCATTCTTCTTCTTCTTCTTCTTCTTCTTCTTCTTCTTCTTCTTCTATATAATGTATCTTACAAGGACATGGCTCTCCACTCTTTTCTATCCTTAGTAGCTTTAATTAATGTATGCCTTTTATTATCAATCCCAGTTCCTATCCTACCATCCATTGACATAAACCTGTTCGTTTCCTTCTGTCTCTCTTGAATTCACGAATTCCTGTGAGTTTTTAACTTTAATCCTCTTTTCCTCCATTATGTACCTCAGCACTTTTATCGGTTTCTTTCTTATTTCATATAAAAGCTTTTACTATAGCAATATAAATATTTTTCCTATAGGAAAAACATTAGCAATGTAATTCTATTATTATATTGTCATATTCTCTATTTCTCTTATCGTTCTCTTGTGTTACGCCCATATCACGTTGAAGTGTCCTACCGAATTTGATGTAACTACCGATAGTGGGTAACATCGAATTTGGTCAGTACTTGGATGGGAATAACAAATACTGTAAGCCTATATGTATGAGTGGTGTAATGAATAATGGCTCAGAATTTGAAATCAGAGAGCTGAGTTCCAATTCCAGTAGGATTCGTTATATTCCCTACTCACAAACATCCTATGTAAAGGTATAAATTCACCACTTCTTCACACAGAATATGGCGAAATATTTAGATCTATATCAGTAAAATTGTTATCTTAAGAAAAAAAATCACTAACTATCCTTTTGTTTTTCTATTCATATTTTTCTCCCTTTCCTTTTTTTCTTTTTGTTTTATTAGTTTTCCTTTTCTTAAATTTTCTTTTTAATGATTCTTCTTCTTTTATGTGCCCTATCCTTTCAGGACGTAGGCGATCATAGCTTTCCACATCTCCCTATCCCTGGTGGCTCTTAGCATGTTACACCACGCAACCCTCGTTCTGTCATCCACCTGATAAAATCCTTCAAATATGTTCTCCGCTGCTTTCCTCTGTCTCTTTTTCCCTCTATCTGGCCTGTTAGTAATAGGGTCTCCAATCCCTCCTTCCTCATTGCATGTCCCAGGAAATTTAGCTGTCTCTTCCTGATGCTTATATATTTTATGTTTATTTCGTTTATCGTATTTCTTTTCCCGATTACTTTGCTTCATTTTGTATCTTTCTTTTGTGTCTGTTTCTTTTCAGCTTTGGTTTTTGCCTGTGTCATCGTCGGCGTACTGGCTCTTCTTTACCAAGGAATCAAGTTCCTGCTCAACTACATGGAGTGTGAGGATATATGCGCCCAGTTTTAGTAAGTGGCAAAACTTTATCCCACTTTCCCTAGCCTGCGTCAATTTTAACAAGATATCAGTTACGTTACAAGGAAATAAGGAAACTTTTACTAGAAACAAAGAAGAGAGTACTAGATTGCTATGTGATGTCAGTTCTTCAATATGGCGATGAATGTTGGACAATATTATCAAAGATGAAGGAAAAACTTGACACAACTGTAATGTTGTTCTACAAATGGATGTTGTGGATATCATGGACCGAGCATGTGAGCAATGATGAAAGAACGGAAACGAAAAGGAAATTAATATTGAGCATCAGGAAGAGACAACTGAAGTTCCTGGGACATGCAATGCGGAAGGAAGGTTTGGAGAACCTGATACTAACAGGCCAGATAGAGGGAAAAAGAGACAGAGGAAAGCAGCGGATAACATATTTGAGCAGGTGGATGACAGAACAAGGGTTGCGAGATGTAACAAGAGAAAGTTTGCTAGGAGACACCAGGGATAGGGAGACATGGAAGGCCATAATCGCCTACGTCCTGAAAGGACAAGGCACTTAGAAGAAGAAGATCAGTTTCGTTGAAAAAAAAACAAAAAAACTGTCAGGCACCTCTCTTCATTTTATGTCAAAATCGGACCTATTTGCTGGTCTTAATAGCCGAGGGGCGGGTCCTCGGGGTTTAAGTAATCAAAAATATATGATTTAGTATAATGATTCTGCATTTCCATCTAATACAGCGCTTGACTTTAATATTTAATGTGGATCTTTAAAAACAATGCATTTCTTCTTCTTCTTCTTCTTTTTTGTGCCCTGTCCCTTCAGGACGTAGCCGATCATGTCCTTACACATCTCTCTATCCCTTGCAGCACTTAACAGCCTTTCTCTTGTTCTACTTCCAAATCCTGCTCTGCAATTCATTTACTCAAGCACATCCTTCCTTGTCAATGCACTTAATTCGGTGTAGAATATAAATCACATAGAATATCTTCTTCTTCCTATATACCGTGTTCATTCAGGATTTCGGGGATATTTCTATCCTCCGTAATTCTCTGTAAAAATTTTCTATTTACTTTCCCACACAGAGCAACTAGACTAGCAAAAGGTTCCACCCTTTTACAGTCAAATAAACCAAATGCCGCTCACTTCTACTCTCAGCTTCTTTTCTCGCACTTTCCGCCTGTGAAACCCCCTTTCGTTTACTTGCTTCCCTGACAGCTATAATCTCCAAGAGATTAAATGCAACGTCAATTGCCATCTCTTATCTCCTTGACTACCATCCTTTTTTCTCTTTTATCAGTACTGCCTTGCTTGGAGTGAAATAAATAATTAAAAAAACAATAATTTTTATAAAAGAGTTTTACAAATCCAATAGCAATAAAAAATGTTGATCTTTTAACTTGAATACAGTTATTTTTTTAAATGTATAACTAATAATTAAATCAATAAACTGAAGCATACTTCAATAAACAAAATATTCAATAAACAAAACGTTCAATAAACAAAATTCTCTAAATAAAAAGAAAAAGAAAAATAGAAGAGAAAATTTTCCCGCTGGTTGATAAAGAAACATGGTATTTGTTTAAAATAGCTGACATTAAAGATCGTTTTATGACTCTTGTATTTAATTCAAACTTGACTCTTTTTTCTCGTTTCAGCAACCGCTACCGACGCCGATTCTGTACAGGGCGACACCTGCTGGAGACTTTATTGCACATGGTAAAAGTTGCCGGCGGTTATCTTCTTATGCTTCTTGTCATGTCTTACAACACGTGGATTTTTGTTGCTGTCGTCTCAGGATTGACTCTCGGTTTCTTCTGTTACGGTTGGTCAATACAAGATATGCCTGCAGAAAGGACAGAAAGGATAATGGTTAGCAAATCACAACTGAAATCGAAATCTAATTCAAAGTCGAAGAGTAGCAAAGGCAAAACGAAGCAGAAAGGAGGCAGGGACAGAGGACCTCAAAACGGGCATATGATGAGCATGAACCCGCCTCATTTATTAAGCCGAAATGTATTGTACCCTGGCGAACACCAAGGACGATTTATTGCCTTGTTGGACCAAGATTTAGATGTGACGGAAGTGTGAAACTTTCGTCAGGACTGTGCCTATCGGCCTTAAAAAATCATCTATTGAAAATGACTTGAAAATAAATGACAATAAATTCAATG
Source organism: Ascarosepion bandense (assembly GCA_037127315.1). Classification (NCBI taxonomy): domain Eukaryota; kingdom Metazoa; phylum Mollusca; class Cephalopoda; order Sepiida; family Sepiidae; genus Ascarosepion; species Ascarosepion bandense. The sequence continues at coordinate 10,544,872 of JBBBDQ010000484.1, forward strand.
TATTGCTGTAAACACACGCACGTACACACAAAAATCGAATGAATATATATATATATATATATATATATATATATATATATATATATATATAGGTATAAAGAGTTTGTTTCTTAAATACATTCATGCCGATTTCGAAGTTTCGTGAGGACACAGTTATGATGTTCTCACTCGTTAGGGCTATTTGGGGACATCATAGCGATGTCCTCACGAAACTTCGAAGTAGGCATGAATCTGCTTAGTTAAAGAAACAAACTTTTTGTACATATCAATGCTCAATCTACACACCGATCTCGAGCAATTTACGATAAAAAACACGGCTAGCCAAAATACATTTTATCAATAATAAACACAGAAAAACTACAACCATGGCGCTAAATATTATCACAATTAAGCAATATATATATATATATATATATATATATATATATATAATTTGGAAGGCATTGCGCATTGTTTGTTGCACTAGCAGGAAGATCTAAATTATCGTAATTGAGGATTTGAATGTAGAGGCCTTTTTCATCTACAAATTACGACAGATTATCCGTGATCTCCCAGAAACAGTGACTAACTGATTTGAAACATGTATTTACTTATCAGTATATATATATATATATATATATATATATATATATATATATATAAGACAAGAAGAAAACTGTATTTAAGTCGCCTACGCGTTACGTCCTCTTATGGATTTTATCAAAGCAAGAAGACGCAATGAGCTTTATTCCAAATTACATATCTATAAGCAAACACTGTTAGCAACTATAAAAACGCTCACGAATCATTCAAAAAGATTAACAGAATTTTTTTTTTTTAGTTTTAGAAGTCCTTCATGTGTAGTGCAATGTCAACGAGATGTCAAAATGAAGGGAATTCAACTGTTTTACTTGGACTTTTTATTATGTATGTTAGTCTGTTTCAGTATCAGTTCCGTAAGATTTTATAGTTGCCAATACTGTTTGTATATAGATACTTAATTTGGAATAAAGCTCATTTCGTCTTTTTGCCTTGATAAAGTCCATTACAGGATAACACGCGTAGGTGAGTTAAATACAGTTTTCCTCTTGTCTTCTTTTTATTTAAAGCATTCTGTCTTTAAACTCAGATCATAACTGAGTATATTTTTACACACACACACACACACACACACACACACACACACACACACACACACATATATATATATATATATATATGAATGTGTAGATACTAAGGGGAAGGGAGAGCAGTGACTATCTGTTTGATGCTTCAACGCAGTCTTCAGGCCAATTGAGACTGACTGTACGAGCTTGACGTCAACTTTTATATTAATATAAGCTGATATTGGCCCCTTTTTCCGATAAATATACCATGAATTAAAACCAATATATATATATATAGCTCTGTGTGTGTGTGTGTGTGTGTGTGTGTGTGTTACGTTAAAAAAACTGGACAAGGAAAGTTTTATTAATTTTTCCTTGAATTTTTTCAGTATTCTCATGTGTTTCTTTTTGCTGGAAATAAGGGTGTATAAATGTTTCAGAAGTTTTGAATTTCCAAGCGCTTTCAGTCACTTCACTGGCCATTCTCATTTATTAAACCATAATTTACAAGAACCCTTTAAAAAGTGCTTGAAAATACAAATATAGTATTTAAATTGCCATATCAAAAGTACCTCGCGATAAGAGAGGCACTTTATATCAAACAATTTTCTGCTACCATCAACCTTACATTATTTAACAGTGCAATTGGAGTTTTGAAAGTTTTTTTTTTATTTTACGCTCCTTATCTCCAGCAAAAGGAAACATCTAAAAATACTGGAAAAATTCAATCAAAAATTAATAAAATCTTCCTTCTCAGTCGTTTTTAACGAAGCATGTTTAAAAAAAAGATTGCTGCACACACACACACACACACACACACACACACACACACACACACATATATATATATATATGTATATATATATACCAAATTATACATATATATATATATATATATATATATGTATAATTTGGTATTTTTCCGGGTACATTTTTATGCTACAGTGGCTACATGTATATATATATATATATATATATATATATGTGTGTGTGTGTGTGTGTGTGTGTGTGTGTGTGTGTGTGTGTGTGTGTGTGTGTGTGTGTGTGTTACGATTATCATTGTCATAATATTCATATCTCAGTAATTTTGGCTTAGGTCACTTTATATATGTGTGTAGCTTATTGTTCCTTCAGGATTTACGGTTATCTCACGTTGAAACACCAGTTGTACGATTGCCGAAGTTAAGCAACGTCGAGTCTGGTCAGTACTTTGATGGTTGACCGCTAGGGAATATCAAGCGCTGCATGATTGGATTTAGTGTTAGTGTAATTGATAATGGCTTGGAATTGTTAATCGCAGAGCTAAGTCCCAATTCAAGTTGGGTTCGTTATATTCATCGCCTGTGTGCGAATACCCTGGGGAAAGATATGAATCTGCTTCTTCCCCCTTAATCTATGGGTTAATTAGTAAGATTTGTATCACTAAGACCATTATTATGTCAAAAACAAAACTGCATGCAAAATATTTAGATATCGTCTTTAAATAACCCGTAGATCTTGATATGCTGATACATATATATATGTGTATGTGTGTGTGTGTGTGTGTGTGTGTGTGTGTGTGTGTGTGTGTGTGTGTGTGTGTGTGTGTGTGTACTGGTGCTACCGAAAACTTCACGGTGTGTTACAGTTTCAAACGTTATTCAATCTAACACTTAATGTAATGCACAGTTGTTCCTGAAGGGTACTGTTCAAAAGTGTGGCGACAGAAGTATGTACTACGTTCAGTTCCCGCGCGTCATTTAATTTTCCTGAACTTTTCCATTTGACATCGAGTAAACTTTCAGCATTATAAATTTGCAGTGGTAATTTTTAAAACAGATCAGTAACATCAATTTTTCCGAACTGCAATGATATGGAAATTATCACTATTTCAAGGGATCATAAGATTGCTGAAATAATGCTGAGCTGGCTCGCCAGAGTTTAATTATTTTTCTTCGAAGAACTAAGCCTTTCTCTTTTGACAAACAATACTTTAATTGAAACTGTATACATGTAAGCTTGTAGCTATGGCACACACGCACGCACGTACGCGCACACACGCATGCACACACACACATATATATATGGATCAGAATTGGATAAGATGATAAAATCAGGATATATATATATATATATATATATATATATATATAGAAGGAGAGAGAAAGACAGAATATAGATAGATATATATGGTGAGAGATAAAATAAATATATACACATAGAGAGAATGAGAGGAATAGAGATGGGAGAAAAATAACATATATATATATTAACGTATCTATATATATATATATATATATATATATATATATATATATATATATTGTGTATCGAAGCAGCAGATAATTTTCTAAGCATATATTGTTACATATAACAGACAATGAATGTCTATCATGTTTAATCACGAGCCGTTCTAAACATCGTATTTTGGCTTTAGTTTCAGGTAAAAATGATGTCAAAAATTCTTCAACATTTGGACATTATTTATGATGCTCGTTCTAATATATATATATATATATATATATATATATATATATATATATATATATATATGAAATTTCAAACATTGTTTTTAATAAAATCCGTCCATACTCACGGATAATCTTTCGCGTATTATAATTGAAAGATGTCAGAAATGAGCTGTAATTTGACAGATGATTATATTATCATCGGTATTTTTTATTATGAATAATAAAATCATCTGTGAACGTTACAGCTCATTTCTTACACATATCAATTATAATACGAGAAAGCGTATCTGTAAGTATAAACAGATTTTATTAAAATATAAACAGACACATGTTTGCAATTTATTTAATCTGATATGTCTAAAAGAAAAGTTGCTGCCTAAATACACAAATATATATATATATATATATGGATGTATATATATATATATATATATATATATATATATATAAAAATAATAACTAAATAGACTCTGTAAGTATGTAAGCCGTAAATTTATACTAAAATAAACCTTAAAAAAAACCACTAACAAACAGAACCTAATTCCGTTACAATCCGGTGCACTAAGGCGTCGGATAAATGGGGAGAAAAAAAGAAATCCGCGGAACAAGAACAAAACATTCAATACTCCGCAGCAAAGAAAAAAACCCCAAACGGAACCAACCACAAGAAAAAGTGTTCGATACAAAGTACAAAAGAAGATATACAAAGTAGAGCAAAGACACACAAAAATCTAAAGTGAGCCAAAACCTACCGCGGTTTCACACTACGGATCGTCAGGGCAAAGCTTTGCCCTGACGATCCGTAGTGTGAAACCGCGGTAGGTCTTGGCTCACTTTAGATTTTTGTGTATATATATATATATATATATATATATATATATAATCAGAGATTTCAATCTTTGGACATCAGAACCACTTCTGTGGTTGACCACATCAGGGGTGATGATACTCTGATTCATTTTGCCAAAAATTAGAATACCTGGTGCTGTAAGCTTGGATGTGCCGGTGGTGCAATCGATAATGGCTCCAAGTTGGATATCGGAAAGCCAAGTTCCAATTCCTGTAGGTTTCGATATACTCACGCGCAAATTTTGTTGGAAGGGTATGAATCCACCTCTTTTTTTCTCCAGCTATCATGAAGATGAGGAAAACAGTCCGAACAATATAAATAATGTATATAACTCATCTAAGACATATAGAGAAATATTAATTGAGTAGTACTGAATAATAACTCAACGAGAAATCCCGAGACATAGTCAGCATAACGAGAACAATCTTATTTCGTTCGAAATTCGCTGAAGCTTAGTTATAAGAAAATGTTCAATAATACATATTTATAGTAAAATTACCAACAATACGTATTTATAGTAAAAATTACCAGCAATACCTATTTATAGGAAAATTACCAACAATACATGTTTAAAGCAAAATAACCAGCAGTACATTTTATCGATTGTTGAAGGCCTACAATGGCGTTCAAAATATATTTAGTTAAAGCAATAACATTGTGTTAAAATATTTAGATTTCGACATTAAATAACCCATGGAGGTTGATATACCGCTGAACAAAATCAACTAATCTTGATGGTTACTCGGATCAGTAAGCACCTTTAGAAGGCCGAAACTTTGTGACAACAACATTTAGTCAAGTGCCATACGTGATGCACGTTTTGTGCGATCATGTCTCGAAAGAGAAATAACTGACTGGGCAGAAGATTTTCCTGCAGTAAGCTGCCATTACTTTATGCGGTAGACTGGTTGCCAACCAAAGCAAAAGAATTTAGTATGCCCTGCTATTTAGCCATTAGCTGGAGGAAGAAGAGTTGGACTCCTACCTTTCCCAAGGATATTTGTGCGTAAGTGAATGCATCGAATTCAACTGAAATTCTCTTTGATTTCTCGTCCCGAGCCGATATCCACTGCATCACAACCCCTAGCAACAACAACAAAGATGAAAATAATAGTCTGCCTGTAACTAATGTAAATAATAACTAATTACCCCAGAAAATTTAGTTTCATTAAAACAAGACAAAATAATAACAAACTTGAACCTACAGAAGTAATTATGAAATAAACTGCAAAGAATATCAAACAAGAAATACATCGGTAAAACATCAAGGAATTAAAAGACACAAAAGTTTACACGAATATAAATGCGTTCTTTTACAAGGCAATACATTCAATTCAGTCGTTGCTTATCAAGATGCTTAAAGAATGCAGTTTTAAGTGAAGCTAGCATCCGCCGGTCTAGTAAGAACATGGATCTGCGCCCAAAGAGCTATGCCTCAGGTGCTGGTGATGACACTGCGTCTGTTACGGCTGCACAGGCCCACACGAGAGTGACAGTCTCGATTGCAACTAATGCATGTGAAGATACTTTCCCCGGATGTCGCCTTGTTGTTACTTCCCGTGTTTTGCCGTCGCGGAGAGGAGAGGAGAGGCAAGGCGAAGCGAGGCAAGGCGAGGTGAGGTGAGGCGAGGCAAGGCAGGATGATCCTCTCCAGGGCGCTAGTCTGGGCAAGATTTTATGAGAGAGAATGGCGGTGTGAGGATCACATAAAATATCATTTTTCCTCACAAAAGCTACAGTCTATAAAAATAGCGCTTATTTATGAGATATTGTCGGTTGCCCATGCAGGACGTCTCTCCTCTCCATGTCACTGATTCTGGCCAAGGAGAAAGATAGACGCCAATACAGCTTGGCTCCGGATTCGTCGCATGCGTTGACAGAACGAAATACCGGATTGTCTCCGACTCCTGATTCATCCTCAGAGTTTACTGTAAAATTCATATAATTAAGTTGAAAAATGTGTCAAAAATGGGCTAATTTCAAACTCTTCTATGGTTTAGGATCATACAACATATCTTTCTTCACAAAACTACTGGCGCTACAATCTTTAAAAAAAAAATAAAGACAAAAATAAGTATAAAATCAAAAGCGAGATTAAAAAAAGAAAAAAAAAGAAAAACTGAATGAGTTTTAAGTTAAACATTTGAATTCAGTTAACACCAAATTTATATTACAAGCTCAGCTTTTCTGTATCTTCAAATTTTTAGATGCAAAAATATGGTCGGCATTTTTTGCATTTTCCCCTTTCTGATGAATTTTCCTAAAACTGCGCCCATTGATAAAACAATTACTTACTAATCTGAAGAAGTTCCTTCTTGGTACGAAACGCGTCACTACGGAGCTCTGCTATGTTATCATTCGCTTATTCACGATTACCCTGACACATCGATTTGCATATCTTATCATTCATGGATTTGAAAAGGTCGCCAAAATACTGAAGGTTGCACGCCTTTTTCAAAATTAATTTACTAGATCGCTTCACGCGAGAAAGACATTCTCTCCTTGAGGGACATAAACTCAACAACACAGCCATCACCAATAATAATGATAACGAAAACCATTCAACATATAATTTGTTTTTGTCTATTCTAACTTGTCAGATAATGAAACTTTTAGGTCTGGCAAATTTTAAATTTTAAGTAAGCACTCCTAGCTATAAAAGATTAGACGCCATGCACGAATTGGTTAAATAATTTAAGATTCTGAGCTTTGTGGGAGTTAATTAAACAAAAGAAGGTATGAAAGTTACTAGTTATTCAATCTAGAGGGTGACCCCAACTTTCGGTATATATATATATATATATATATATATATATATATATATATATATATATATATATATTTATATATATTTTCCAGACATATGCTATTAAATATAAGAGACAATGAATGTCTATTATGTTTAATCATGAGCCGTTCTAAACGCCGTATTTTTGCTTTAATTTCAGTTGAAAATTGTGACGTCATAAAACCGCATCGCAAACTTAAGAACTGCGTTTATTATTTTTGGTAACTATTGCCGTTGCCAAGCGGAGTTTTATGTCAACACAAAATAAAATCGTCGGTGATGGTGGATTTTATAATATTTCAGTTGAAACTACCTCTCTGAAGATGGCTCATGTGAGCCGAAAGCTTAGAAGAAAACCAATAAATAATTATCCAAATGTTGGAGAATTTTTGTCTTTATTTTCAACTGAAATTAAAGCAAAAATACGACGTTTAGAACGGCTCATGATTAAACATAATAGACATTCATTGTCTCTTATATTTAATAGCATATGTCTGGAAAATTACTTGCTGCCTCGATATACTAAATATATATATATATATATATATATATATATATATAATTAAATTTGTTTTTTATGTAAAATTAATTCAATTTACATTGTGACACAGAAATTTCTATGTTTCGAGATTTAAAGTTTTGTTTTTATCTCATCATCAGGTAATGTTTAACTAACTTCGGTGAAAATGATTTACATACTGCAGAAAACAATACGCTTGCTTATTAAAGAGTTAATATGGAAATGGGATACAGAAAATTTAGATCATATGGGTGTGTTTAATTTAACCAATCAGAATGAAGGTTAACTTTCAAAATTTAAAATATAGGTTAGAATGTTATGGGATGTGGGGGTGTTCATACACTGTTTTTTTTTTGTTTTTGTTTTTTTGTTTTTTTTTGGCTAGACGGCAAGATGTATACATTTTAGTTACGAAGAAATACTCTGAGAGTTATATATATCCCTGCTCATTTAAAAAACAAAAAAAATATTTATGTTATACCAGTCTCAAAAGGATTTTTGGTGTGATTATTATATTTCTATATTTTTTAGAGTACATTTCTTTAGCAATTCCTCATATATTTTTAACCCATATCTATCTTAAAATCCGTTAAATTAATATTATTTATATCATATTACTAAATAAAGTAAAGGTTATATATAAGTTAATCAATAATAAATAATTATCAACTATATTCTAAGGTGAAAATTTTGTAATATTTACATATGGCAGTAATTTCATTCCGTTTATCGTTATTTTTAAGTAATTTAATAATATTATAGTTTTTCATGCAGACAAAAAAAGGCACGGATCATTTAAAGACCAACTTATGTCGAGTACGAACGTCATAACGATGTCCCTACGAAATCCAATGCTCTGAAAGTCGGTTCTCTGTGTAGGGCCCGGAAGTTTTTTCCGTCTAAATCTATCGTGCACATTTACAAATCTACCATCCGCCCGTGCATTGAATACTGCTGCCATATCTGGTCGGGTGCCCCTGCAGTTCTCCTCGGGCTTCTCGATAAGGTTCAGAGGAGGGTCTGTAATGTAATAGATAATGACTTGGCAGACCGCCTGCAGTCTCTCTCCCACCGGCGCGAAGTGACTTCCCTGTGTCTCTTCTATAAGTACTTTCACGGCTTCTGCTCCGATGAACTTAGATCACTGGTGCCCCCTAAATACAAATTTTCACGAGATACTAGATTAGCAACTAGATCCCACTCTTTTACAGTGAAACCGAAAAAAATGCAGCCGTAACTTCTACTCCAACAGTTTCTTTCCTCGCACTTCCCGTCTGTGGAATTCTCTTCCAACCGATTGCTTCCCCGACGGCTACAATCTCCAGGAGTTTAAATGTAAGGTCAATAGACACTTCCTAACACACTAACCTGCTCCCATTCTATCAAGCACTCTTCCCATCTGCCTAACCCTCATCCTCGCTATCCTTACTCATCTGTCACCTTAATCCTGACATTCCCTATGTCTAACAACTCCTTCTCTTTACCTTCCCCTATGTAGCCCCATGCGCAATAGTGGTAGTGGAATGCCTTGCTTGGGGTGAGATGATTAAAAAAAAAAAAAATTTCAAAGTCGGCATGAATTTGCTCTATTAAAGAGATAAACTCTCTGTACATATCAAGCTCTATTTACACCCCGATATTGAGCACTTTATGATAAAAAACCAGGTTTGCCAAAATACATCGTATCAGTAATAAACACTGAAAAAATAACAACATTGGCGCTAAACATTATCAAAATTAAACACTATATGTGTGTGTGTGTGTGTGTGTGCGTGTGTGTGTGTGTGTGTGTGTGTGTGTGTGTGTGTGTGTGTGTGACTCCATATTTCAACCTAATTCTCATTTTTGATTGAGCAATATTGACAAAACTAACATCATATTGTTTAACTTCCTCCAACTACCACTATTTAATTTTCTAAATAACCAGAAATCCATCCTATATTTTCTAAATAAATCATTTTCACCATTTATTTTTAAAATATCACCTGAAGAAGAACAATAATGTTCTGAAACAAGAATTTTTGTGTAGTGATACAATTCTTTTATAAATTATTGTAATAACAAAATTACAGTATTAACCTCTATTTGTATTGAGCACACTTTATAAAATAATTGCATAAACAGTGGCTTTTAATCAATTTGCTCTTTCACTTTCTTATAATATATATATATATATATATATATATATATATATATAATTATTATTATTAATTTTAAAAACAACAGACATTTTGTGTCTTATTGATCGGCTTTTGTAAATTAAGAATAATCATGGCGTTTGGGACAATGAAAAATTATGGACAATTTTTATATACAAAACCGAAAAATGTCAGGATGCTGTAAAAACTAGTAAAAACTTTATTAAATCTTCTTTGTCGGTCGTATTAGAAGGTTTAGGGCCAAATATGCATATATATATATATATATATATATATATATATGGGCAAAAACCTGCTTGGTATTGACATGGGTATCTACTTTTACATTTACATACGCTCTGTCTATGATATTGAGCACATTTACCCATAAATATTACATACCTAATATATATATATACATATATATATATGTGTGTGTGTGTGTGTGTGTGTGTGTGTGTGTGTGTGTGTGTTTGTATATATATATATATATATATATAGGACATGGAGAGGGAGAGGGAGAACAGGTATTTTTATGAATGTACGCGCATCAAAATTTGAAAATGAAAAAAATGATTTCGAAATGGAAAGACAAGAGGTTTCCGTACACCCTATTCATCTTCATTGACTTTTTCTACCTTCAGATATAAACCCTTGTCATCAAGAAAAAATTGAACTTGAGGAATAGATCGAGTTGAAGTCTGAAACATCAGTGATCTTTCGCGATGCTCTCCAAAATAAATGCATGTCTGTACGTATGCGTGTGTTTATATCCAAAACTGACTGTCATTAATTACAGTGGATGAAAAGAACAGAAAAGAGGACTGTGAAGTCTCGGATTGTTTGTTTTTTGGTTTTATTTTTATGTTTTGTTTTAACCATTGTTCTTGGGGTGATTCAAATTCTTGGAATCTACATTTTAACATTAAAGTAAAAAATTATCTTCTGATATTTCCATCTTTTTGGTTCTTGTGTGATTATTTTTTATTTGAATTTCCATGTCTTTTTGTAACAAGTGGTAAAGACATTTTCTAAATTATTTCACCTAAAGCAAGGCTATAATGCCACTAAGACGCAAGGAGTTGCTGTGAGCCAAATTAAATAAAAAAAACACTAGTGATTAGAAAGGAAAATAAAAGAATAGGTTTCAGGAAGACAAGATGTCTCTTGACAAGTATCAGGGAAGCAAGAAAGTTGAAAAGAGTTCCACAGGTGAAAAGTTAAAAAAAATTATGCATTTCTGGTATTCGTTGCAAAAGCTTCTCAAAGTATAAGTTTGATAATTTATTCGATTCTTTTTTTCAATGTTTCTCAGAGCTCAATTTTATTTTTGGGGGCATGGAAAGGTCAAGTTCATGCCATGCTAATTATTGGGGTGCCTTCAAACTTTTGAACTGTAATATATATATATATAGTCATCCGCAGACAGATCTGTTTCGCTGTATCACAGCTCATCAGTACGGTTAGACATCCGATTGCTTCTACTCAGGATTGAAACCCGACCGGATCGATATCGTTCAGCGATTCTACCTCTGAGCAATGGTAGAGGAAAGCGGACATTAGCGTGTTATATATATATTGTGCAAATTAATTGAAACAACTATTTTAGTTTCCTTTCTTTCACTATATGGTCAGTTTTAAACCCACTGGACTGACAGGACGTAATCAATTTCTGTTTTTTCCTCAGATGATATCATTTGCTTTGGTGAGCAGTAATATGAATTTATTTTTTAGGTGTATGATGAAATTGGTTTGACCTTGAAAAATATGGTGTCATCCGTGATTGCATCAGACTTTTATCACACTCATCCCAAAGGTAATGAAAAAAGTGATCGGAAAAGAACAACAACATCCAGAGACGACGTATATATGTTCAGGGAAAATGTGAAAGGTCTTAGGGAGATATTATTAATTTTGTTTCAGTTAATTTGTACACAAATCACTCACTCTCTCTCTCTCTCTCTATATATATATATATATATATATATATATATATATATATATATATATATATATATATATATATATACATATATTTATATATATATATATATATATATATATATATATATATATATATACAGCGAGAGAGGAGAGAATTAATATAAGTAAAAGGTTTGTTACTTAGATGACTGATGTTACTTTCAGCATCCCGACTCCAGAGTTTCGTAGACAAACCCACCCGTCTTTTTCTCAGAGGGTGTCAGCAATTGACTGCTTATACTTCTCTATTTTTCTCTTTTATATGCTAATATATATATATATATAAAAATGAGGAGAGAATACCTAGTAGTTCACTTCATTCTCAATTGTATTGTCGATATGTGGATGACACTTTCTGCTTATTTGAAAATGAACTTAAGTCAGAGAGACAGTTTCTCTCTTTTCTAAATAATATCCATCCGGCACTGAGGTTTACTGTTAAGAAAGAACCGAATTCTCAACTAGCTTTTTTAGATGTCCTGGTACATCAGACACCTACAACTTTTCTTGCCTCTGTCAAACCAACATTTGCGGGGTTATCTACGCGTTAGGATTCCTTTTGTTCTAAAAATTGTAAGTTAAACATTATTAGAACCCTAGTCAATAGGGCGTTAATGATTTTTTCTGAGTCTTTCCTTGCTGAAGAAATCAGTTTTGTAAAGGAAACCTTATGTAGTTTATTGTATCCGCCCGACACTGTGCATTCGGTCATCTGTAACAAAATTTTTGAATTCAAAAAGGATAAGCTCATTACTGTCAAAAAATTCCCTGTTTATCTTAGACTTCCCTGGATTGGATCAAAATGTGAAAGTTTGGCTAGACAAATTTAATCAAATGTTCATTGTTGTTTTTTCTTGGCTGAGGTACGTATTTTATTTCAAACCCAGCCCACGTTATGTTCTGCACGTAAGGATGTTCTTCCTCCCCACCAAATTAATTTTATAATTTATCAATATAAATGTAGTTGCGGAGTTGACTACATAGGAAGAACAACTCAGTGTCTCGACATGAGAATTAAACAACATGTTCCAACTAAAATAAGAAATCACACCTTACCTCGAAATGGATCTGTCCCGAATACCTACGGTTCCGCTATTTGCGAGCACCTTATAAAGAATAGAAAGTGTGCTGCTAATTTTATTGTTGTTCGGTTCACTGTTGTGTCCCGATCTCACTCTTCATTCCACCTTAAGATTCTGGAAGCTTTGTATATCGGGTCCCGAAAACCTGCGTTGTGAAAACAGTGTGAGTTGTTGGGACTCGATATAATTAGCCTCTAGCATTCACATTTTTTTCCATCTTTCTCATTTTCATGACACATTTTTTATTTTTTTAATTTTGATTAAAATCTCCCGTAGAGGCTTGAAGAGCGGGAGCGAAACCGGTTGCTTCGCTTTTTAATATCATTTACTATGTGTAACATCAAGCTGAACACTTTTATTTATTTAATTAAATTCTGTACTTACAGAAATATTTTCAAATATATTGTATCGAGACAGGAGATAATTTTCTAAACATATATTGTTAAATATAATAGACAATGAATGTCTTTTATGCTTAATCATGAGCCGTTTTAAACATCGTATTTTGGTTTTTATTTCAGGTGAAAATGAAGACAAAAATTGTCTATCATTTGGATATTTTCTTTTTTTATGCCATATTCAGAGAGGTTACATAAAGACTTTCACCATCAAAGAAGATGATATCTTGTGTTAACATAAAACATTGCTATGCAACGATAACTGTCACCGAATAGCAGATCCCTGTGAATGTTGTATATTTTCCAGTGAATATATTGGCTCACCCTATCATGAGGAATATGCGTTGTGGTTCAGTGGATGTGCGTTGTGGTGCATTGGATATCGGCTCGGAACGAGAAATCGCGGAGCCGAGTTCGAATTCTAACTGAATTCATTGCATTCACTTACGCGCAAATACCCTTGGGAAAGGTATTAATCCGTCTATTCCTTCCAGTTATGGGTTAAATAAAAGGACAGATTGGGTTCTATAACCTTGGTCGGCAACTAGTCTACCGCAGAAAGCAATGGCAACCTACTGCGGGATAATCTTCTGCCCAGTCAGTCATGTCTCTTTCGAGACATGATCGTCCAAGCGTGTTTCACGTATGGCACTTAACTGACTGACTGTTCCGTCACTTCAGTTATAGGTTAAATAAGAGAACAGATTGGGTTTTATAGCCTTGGCTGGCAACCAGTCTACCACGCAGAAAGCAATGGCAACCTACTGCGGGATAATCTTCTGTCCAGTCAGTCAAGTCTCCTTCGAGATATGATCGTCTAAGCTTGTATCACGTATGGCATTTAACTGACTGATTATCGTGCCGAGTTTTATATTCAAATGATGTAAACACTGTGCAACCTGATACAAGATGGTCAATTGTTTCTGGATATTTATTGCGGAATCTGCATTTTGGGTTAACACTTTTATAAGAGAGTTTTAGTTGAACTAATCTTTTGAATTTTTTGGATCTGAACGTGTATAGACGACCAACATCATTCCTAGGATGATGCATGTGATGGCAAGTAAGACACATTCTCTTTATGATACCCATTCGCTTAACGTCAGCTATAGTCCATTTAAGGATGTCGAAATTATTGGGACATTTTTTTATCAATTCGAGGGCTCCAACTATAACTGAAATTGTTAATGTCCTCATGTGCCACATTTTTTGAGATTTCCACTTCAGGATCTTTGTAATTTAATAGTTTTTTTAAGATCTTCAACGATACAGGGATTGCCATGTCAATAAGAAAGCACATCGTCTTTTTGCGGTTATTGATCACAATGTTTAGGTGAATAGCTTTGATTGTTTTGTCTTGTGTATTGTAAAGTCTTATGAAATAGTTACGGATCTTATCTCAGTAACCGAGTCTGGGTGATATTTATACCAGTTTCTTGTAATTTCCTATCTGTGAATGTTGCATATTTTCCAGTGCAGATCTTGGCCCACTATCATACCGAGTTTTACATTCAGTGGGTGCTAACACTGTGCAACCTGATACAAGATGGTCAATTCTTTCTGGATATTTATCACAGAATCTTCATTTTGGGTTAACACCATTTTTTAGTATGTGTGCTTGGCAATTTCTAGTTAGCAAGCTTTAATCCTATGACTTCAGTTTCAAGTTTTAACTCCGCACTACGTAACCACTGTTGGGTATGGGGCTTTTCTATATCAGCCTGTTTGGTACGGGCAGATCATTTGCCTTTGCTTCCTCTTTCTTAGGTATATTGCCACAGCAGCGTTATTTGCGCTTCTTCACGAACTTGAAATTCCCTTTTGAATTTGTTAACTTCTTTTATTACTGAATAAAGTTTCTCATTTCTTTCATGCTCTTTGACACAGATCATCATCCAGTTTTCTGTAGTTTCCAGTTATCTTTGAGGACCGATTGTTATGGTTTTTATAAGAGAGTTTTAGTTGAACTAAAGTTTTGCCTTTTTCGGCTCCGAGGATATATAGACGACCAACATCAGTCCTAGGATGGTTCATGCGATGGCAAGTAAAACGAATCCTCTTTATGATATCCATTCGCTTAACGTCAGCTGATTGCCATTAAACCCACTTTAAACCTCGACCTTTTGTCACATTCGTTAGCGACGTGGGAGCGCTGAAAAATAAATGCTTCATGTCAGCCGTGGTTCAGTAAATGATGTTGAAACTGTATTGCATCAGAAGGACAGCCAAACTGTTTATGGCTGATATTGTTATGTGAACTTCACTCGACTGGTATTATGTCATTTTTCATGATAATTCGATTTTTGCTATGGTCGCACTACCTACCAAATCTGCGGAAAGACCTAAGGCAGGTTGTGGTGTGTTGTTATGGCCCCATTTTATGTTTATTCTATCTCCCATAACATCCCTAGCGTTACATAGACAAAGTTCTCCTTAGTGTGTGGGCTGTACTTAGCATGACAATTTTTTGTATATCTCTTAAACTCGGTTTTCCAGGGATTCTTTCAATGTGTTGTTTTGTTCCATTTTGTATCATTCCAAGAGCACCTACTATCACTGGTACGATTCTTGTTTTCAATTTCTACATTTTTTTCTATTTCAATTACCAGGTCTGTACATTTCGACAATTTTTCGAATTCCTTGGTTGCAATGTCAATTAATAGGCAATGTTTTTCTTTTTGGTTTTTGACAATAATGTCGGGCCTATTTGCTTCAATTTTTTTTTGTCTGTGTAGATGGTGTGATCCCATAGAATGGTGACATCTTCTATTTCTGTAACCGGTGCTGGGTGATATTCATACCAGTGTTTGTTTACAAATTTTCCCATAGTGTTTGCACATTGTCCAGTCTAAATCTTGCCCCATTCTATCGTGACGATTTTTACATTCGTTTGGAGCAAGTACAGAACATTCTGAGATATTATTACTATTATTATTATTTCGATTTCTTCTATGGTCACACTACCTACCAAATCTTCGAAAAGACCTAAGGTACGTAAAGGTGTGTTGTTATGGCTACATTTCATGATTTGTTTTTCTAACTCCCATAACATCACTAGCGTTACATGGACAAAATTCTTCTTAGTGTGTGTGTGTTGTACTTATGAAGACTATGTTTTGTATTTCTCTTAAGCTAGGAATTCCAGGAATTTTTTCAATGTGTTGTTGGATTCCTTTTTTTCTCTTTCTAAGCGCACCTACTACGTCTAGTACTATTTTTGCTTTCTATTTCCACATTCTTTATATTTCGATTTCCAGGTCTTTATATAATTCGATAGTTTTTCAAAGTCCTTGGTTGCTATGTTACAGTCTACTGGGCAAGCCATATGAATTAGCAGGCAACTTTTTCTTTTCAGTTTTTGACAATTATATCTGGCTTATTTGCTTCAGTCTTCCTGTCTATAAAGATAATGTAATCTTATAGAATTGTGATGTCTTCTATTTCATTAACCAATTCTGGATTCGTACCAGTGGTTGTTAACATCTTTTTCTAAGTATTTGTACGTAATCCGGTGTAAATATCCTCCAACGCTATCGTGACGATTTTTAAATTCATTTGACACAAGTACAGAACAACAGAACATCCTGAGATTAGATGGTCTAGGGTTTCCTGCTACAGAATATGCATTATGGATCCACGTTATTGTGTATAATATTTGACTGAAAGTTCTTAGTAAAAAATACTCTGATTTTGCGCTGCAAGAATAAATCCTTCTGTTTCAGCCTTTAATCCAGACGCCCATAACCATCGATGAGTGCTAACTTTATAAATATCGGCCTTATTAGCATGATCTGGATATTGGCTATGCAGATGTTTTTTTGCCAGCGCTGTGTTCAAGAGTTTTATCTTTGACTTTCTTTATCATATTTTTGCTGCAATGGTTGTTTTTTGGTTCTGTTTCGGTTTTTTATAGAATTAACTAAATGCAAATCTCGTTTGTGTTTACAACCTTCTTTCATGATTGAATATTTTTTTCTTTCTGTTTTCGTGTTGTTTGACTAATTGTTGAGTTCTTTGTTATATCCATGTATGATGGTAAGTCTATAATTGTTGACTTGTATGACAATTCTAGCTGAGTAAGACCTCTTCCACTTTTTTACGGAGTATGTATAGACAACCTGCATCAGTCTTTGGGTGATGCTTGTTATGCTTAGAAACAAACTTTCTTGTCTTAGAATCCATTTGTCTGATGTCATTTATAGTCCAAATCAATATGTAGAAACAATATTGAACCACAAAGAATGAAAGGCTATTAATGGCTATAATTATGTTCTGAGAATTCAGTTCAGTTCTTGATATCGG
Source organism: Ascarosepion bandense (assembly GCA_037127315.1). Lineage (NCBI taxonomy): Eukaryota > Metazoa > Mollusca > Cephalopoda > Sepiida > Sepiidae > Ascarosepion > Ascarosepion bandense. The sequence continues at coordinate 10,562,468 of JBBBDQ010000484.1, forward strand.
TTGGATGTAATAATTCCTTTGCACTATTTCTTTCATTTTTTTTTATGGGAAATTCCTTCGCCCTCGTTTACAAACGAGTTACTTATAAGCTTCTTCTTGTTATACATCTTTGATTGTTATTTAGGATCTAAGCTAAGAATGGAGATTTATTTTAGTGATTCTCGTTAAATTGTGACTTTAGCACATTTATCCAATTCGATTTCTATTCCATTAATAATTCACTTCTATAATTCACTTCTAAGTTGTTCAATTTTTTTATTTTTTTTTCCATGGTGGATCTTCAAGTCTGTGAGACGGCCTTTGTTTTACTTTGATGTTTAATGTTTTGTTGCTGCTATTGCTGATGCATATATTGCTTCGTTGGGACTTATATACTCATCTAAAATTAATTTGAGTGCTGCATCTTAGAGTTTAATGATAATGCTATCTGGTTGTAATGTTGGGAGTTTTTCTTATTCCTCCATTCTAATGGTTCGTGCCTGGCTTATATGCCTCATGATTTCTTTCTTTGACGTCTTGTATATTATTCTTGTTTTCCGTAAAAAAATTCAGTTCAATGTGTTTTGAACCTGTTTTATTGCAAACTTTTGAGCAACTATGATCAAGCCTTTCCAACTCTTCTAAACTCCTGGCTTTATCTTCACGGTGATTGGTGTGGATCTCAGTTTCTTCATTATAATCTGTGGTTTGTGTGATGTTAGTACTTTTTATATTTCTGATTCCCATTCACGTTCTGTTGGTTCCCCTATTCCGGTTGAAGTTATTTTCATTTCTTTAGTTTCAGCATCTGTCATTCGGTTATTTCGCATGATGTACCTTCTTACATTGGCTAGTTTATTTTCTAATTGCTTGTCTAACTTTTTCTCGTCAAATGTAATATGTTTGGCGAGTGATGTTTTTCTGAGGTTTGTGCAACGCTTCAAAATGCAGTAATAACGAATTTGTACTCCTCACGAGACCATTTCACCTTTTCTTTCTTTAAATGAATGGTTGTATATCTCGTTAGAGAATGTGCATCGTTATGATTATCCCGGTTTTGGGGACCTGAAGATTCATTATTTATGTAGAAGTTTGCTCCTATGACAAATTTTTCGACCTCGGGTAGGTCCTGAGGGACGGACTACCTATTTATCAACTGGAAGAGCCATACTGGAGTCTTTGGTTTGACCATTAGTTCTCATATTTTTCTTTTAGTGATACACGTGTCCAAACGTCTACCCAAAGTTTCTGCCCAAAGCGCATTGTGTAACTGTCTTTATAAACAGGGTCTTGAAGCCTGTAGGAGATCATTTGCGACCTCATAACGCACCAGCCATTCACTCCTCAGCACGATTAACACCTTGAGTTGTCGATTGTTGTTCGAAGTTTTCCTTCTCCTAGATGGGTTGCCAAGAGACAGAGACGCGATTGAAATTCAAAGTGAAAGTCGTTGGAAAAAGCCGTTTAAAAAAAAAGAAGCTATTCAACGAAAGAAAACATTATTATATTAGAGTATTATGTTTAAATAATCTATTTATAATTATGAAGAGAAAGGGTGGTTATTTTTATTTATTGATATTTTACTTATTGATTAATTAATTAAAAAAAACTTTGAAATTATTTATCGAGGTATTGCTGAGTACACTTTGAGCTCAAGTTTTAACTAAATACTTCATAAGAGTCAGTCAGTTAAGTGCCATACGTGAAACACGCTTGGGCGATCATGTCTCGAAAGAGACATGACTGGCTGAGCAGAAGATTTTCCCGCAGTAGAATACCATTACTTTTTGCGGTAGACTGGTTGCCAACCAAGACTATAGAACCTGATCTGTTCTGTTATTTCACCTATAGCTGGAGAGAAGAGATGGATTAATAAGGGTATTTGCGCGTAAGTCAATGCGACGAATTTTACTTAAATTCGAACTCAGCTCTCCGATTTCTCGTTTCGAGCCGATATCCACTGCACCACAACGCACAACAATTTGTTTTTGTTTTTTGTTTTTTTTATATATCAGAAGATGGATTGGGTTTGGTACCAAATCAAGCATTGCGCTAATAGTCTGGAACACTGATTTAAGGAATATAAACAGACAGCCGAGAGGCGGAAAAAAAGAAAGGACCGTCAGACAAATTAGCCTAACGTGTCACGTAAAGAAGTTAAGCAGTCGTCTATTTAAGACCTTATTCGCTCAACTGATGGGCTGAGAAAACAACAGATTGAGGTCGCAACAAGTTTCCAAATTTAACAGTTTCTTGACTACTACCAAAACCTGACTTGTCAACTATCAACGAAAGAAATTTTACCAAACTGAATTTTTCAGGAAGAAAAATATGTAATTGTGGTCACTGCATAAACAGAAATAGACATACCCATGAGTATGTTTTTTTTACAATCCACATATTTTACTAGTTGACTCCAGTTCTTTCTACATCAGCCTGTATATCTTGTTCTATCTTGTTCTTTTCCTTTCTCTCTACCTTCACAATTGTCTTCACACCTGTGTTTCCATCATTCTCTTGCTCTTTCTCTGACACCCCCTGTAACTGGTCTGTTTTTCTCTTCACTCTCCTCTTGTCTAAACTTTTACTGTTATGTAGCCCCCTGCGCATCAGTGGCGGTACCGCCTTGCTTGGGGTGAAACGATTAAAAAAATATTTAATCGACATATTTCTTTGCCCCTTTTGGTTTCATTCCCAAAGTCACATTAACGCCGTTTGTTGTCTTGATATTCCACATTTATTTCTATTTTGTGTTCCTTTTATTTGCTCAGTTTTTCAAATGTTTATCATCTTTATTTTTCTTCTTTTTTTTTTTTACTGATATACACATTTCTTTCCGGGTCCCAACTTGAAATCTAAGGTCAGAAATCGCTTCGTGAGATTGATTAATTTTTGCAAAAGAAAACAAAAATAAACCTAAATTCACACACATTTCACATAAATAAAGCTCTTTGTAATTTGTGGACTGTACTTGTTAATGCATTTTTTTTGTATTTTTTAAGGCATGGGTTATTAGGAATCCTTTCAGTGTGTCTATCGAATCAATCAATCCGAGGGCCCCAACTACACCTGGAATTAATGTTGTCCTCATGTAACGCATTTTTATATTTCTACTTCAAGATCCTTAAATTTAAAAATTTTTTTTTAAGATCTTCAAGATTACATTGCAATCTCCAGAGGGTGGCATGTCAATAATAAAACATACTCTGTTTTGTGGGTATTTGATCCCGATGTCTGAGCGATTAGCTTTCATTATTCTGTCTGTGTGTATTGTAAAATCCCATAAAATTGTTTCTATTATTATTATTATTATTATTATTATTATTCATATTTCGATTTCTGCTATGGTCGCACTACCAACCAAGTCTGCGGGGAGACCTAAGACAGGTCGTGGCGTGTTGTTTTGGCCCCATTTCATGTTTTTTCTATCTTCCCTATCATCCCTAGCGTTACATAACCCATACATACTATACAATTTTTTATATAAAACTATACAATACTATACAATATAAACTATACAATACTATACAATTTTTTACCAAACACCATAAAAACGTATCCATCAACACCCAAACCATCATGCACCATAATACCACAATGCATTCTGTGGGCCTAAAAACACCCCGGATGTACATAAAAATTACAATTTTTTATATGATACAAAAATATATAAAACTCATACATGAAATGACATGATGGGGAGGGGCATGAAACAAAAAGCAACCCCAAAATAAAACAACTGAACATATCAACACAAACCTGATGTTAGATGGACTCAACCCGAGGGTTTCCAGGGGTTTTTTCAATGTGTTGTTTTGTTCCATTTTTTATCATTCCAAGTGCACCTACTATCACTGGCACAACTCTTGTTTTTAATTTCCACATTTTTTTCTATTTCAATTTCCAGGTCTTTATATTTTGACTGTTTTTCAAATTCCTTGGTTGCTATGTTACAATCCTCTGGACAAGCCATATTAATTAATAGACAAGTTTTTTTCTTTCTTGTTATTATTATTATTATTATTATTATTATTATTATTCGAACAAACTTGTTTCGTATAAGATGAGAAATAGTAACTGAAAAAAGTAAGAAACCGTAAAGTTTAAAAAAAATCTTTTGGTAAGATTCCTTAAAGCTTTTTGTTTTGTTAGTCTGCGGTGTATAAAAATAAAATATATATAAAAACAATTAATTAAAATTGAAATAAGCCATTATCTTTCCATATCTTTTTCTCTCTCACAATCTTTCTACCCTTCTCTCTTTATACTTCTCTTCCAACCAATGAGAAGGCAACCCTCAGATAAGAATAATAAGAAGAACAGACTGATTACGGCCTGCGAAACAGTGGAAGTTTGCTGGATCAGAGTCTAGTATTTGTGACTAGATATCTACCAAAATATGAGAGGCTCAACCCGTAACTCTAGCTATAAAATAAATGAAAAAGAAAATTCTTCTTCTTCTTCTTCTTCTTCTTCTTCTTCTTCTTCTTCTTCTTCTTCTTCTATATGCCTTGTCCTTTCAGGACATAGGCAATCGTGGCTTTCCACGTCTCCCTATCCCTGGTGGTTCTTAGTATGTTTTCTCCTGTTACACCACGCAACTCCCGTTCGGTCATCCACCCGGTCAGGCCCTTCAAATATGTTATCCGCTGCTTTTCTCTGTCTCTTTTTCCCTCTATCTAGCCTGTTAGTATCAGGTTCTGCAAACCCTCGTTCCTTATTGCATGTCCTAGGAACTTTATTTGTCTTTTCCTGATGCTCAATATTAATTTCCTTTTCGTTTCCATCCTTTCCAAAACTTCATTATTATTTCTCACTTTCTCGTTCTGTGATATCCGCATCATCCTTCTGTAGAACCACATTTCAGTTGCTTCAAGTTTTTCCTTCATCTTTGATGATATTGTCCAGCATTCACTGCCATTTGGCCAATAAAAAAAGACACTTTTGATTTTAGCTAAAATCAAATCTGGAACCTTGACTCAGGGAATATAAATAGAGGTAGAAAGACAGTCATATCAGTCCAGCGCGTTACGTGAAGAAGTTAAGCGATCGTCTATTTAAGACATGTTTCCGCTCTCCTGAGGATAGAGAAAACAGCGGATTGACGTCCGCAACAAGTTTCCAATGTCAACACACTTTCGATTGCTACCATAGACCGACTTGTAAACTGTCAACTGCTAAGCCGAACGATCTTTTGCCAATTTGAATTGCAAAAGAGCCGCTCCAATCGAAATCAAATATTATTTGTTTATACCTTTGATTTTGTTCGTTTATTTCCAAAGTTTCCGTTAAAAATTGCTAAGTACCTCTGGACCTTCTTTACGATTCTTAATAATAATAAGACTAGAAATTTGTTCAGACTTCATCAATGGTGGGGTTTGAATTGGATTAATTTAGATTTGCATCTAGCTACATTGAAAAGGAAGGGTTTTCGAAAGTTAGTCTGATGGACTTAAGAATTTAAAATTTAATATTTTGTTCGGAATCATAAATTCTACTCTGCAATAATAAAAATATTATTATAGACTGTAATGCTTGAGGGTCGATATGGAATCAACGATTCCATAAAATGAGGGATGCCTTAAAAACGTGAGAGATCCTTTGCTTAAACTATCTAGCTAACCATTACTCCATATCAAGGTAATGTGAAATGTATTTTCTTAGTTTTATACAGCCGCATATCATTTACGGTTTTGATTGTCCTACGCGGTCACACATCTGAGTTCTACAATATAATTATCGTTGTTATACAAGTAGGAGAAAAATGCATATCGCTTTTTACTTATAGTACAAGAAAGCCCGAGTTGCCGTGACAAAAACAAATACATCAGACGCAGATAATTAGATTTTTATGCAAAACATTCCATAAGACACTTTTAAGTGGGACAACCGGTTTGATGAAAATCTCAAATCTAAATGGAAAGCAAAATTTACTTCGTCACAATCAGAATTTTTCGTTATTTACTAAGCTTAGCACAGCATAACTTCTTCTATGTGCCTTGTCCTTTCAGGACGTAGGCGATCATGGCTTTCCACGTCTCCCTCTCCCTGGTGGCTCTTAGCATGCTTTCTCCTGTTACACCACGCAACCCCCGTTCTGTCAGGCCCCTCAAATATATTATCCGAAGATTTCCTCTGTCTCTTTTTCCCTCTGTCTGGCCTGTTAGTATCAGGTTCCATTCGAAACAATTTCCAGCACAATGTTTTGTATTACTGACAATTTCCTCACAGATCGAAAAGGAGACTTGAGATATAATTCTATAGAAGGATGTGAAGAAAACTATGAACAAAACATGAGAGTAGCGTGGAAGTTTGTTTTGTTTTTTATTCGCTAGAAATCTTTGCAATATGCTGACGCGTGTTGAAATCCTCACAGTATTTAGTACTTGATTAAATTTGAACAAGCTAATTAACTTTGAGAAATATCTTCAACAAAACCCCTACTTCACGGTGTATTAATTTCTTTAATTTAATTTTATTTTAAATGACTTCAGAGTAAACAATATTTTTCAAGATATTTTTTCTCTTTTAATAGCAAAAATACATTCTTAGGATTTCTTACTCTCGAGCATGTAAAATACAACTGTCCATGCGTAAATATTTGCTCTGGAACCAAATTCCACATATTGAAGTGTTTAATTTTGTGATTTGTTTAACGTTCTCGCAAAATCAGGGCAAATTGGAAACTTGATTCATGTATAAATCTTTATGTTGAAATTTAAACGGTCACTTCTTGATGTTAAATATAATTTTCTTACTTGCTTCCATTCTTTCCAAAACCTCAACGTTGCTCACATGTTTGGCCCGTGATATCCGCAGCTTCTTTCTGTAGATCCATATTGCTGTTACTTCGAGACACTTCTTCATCTTTGAAGAGATTGTGTAGCATTCGCTGCCATACAAGAAGGCAGATATCATGTTCATTACTTTCCACCAAAATTTGCTTTTCTCTCCTTAGCTTGAAATGTGTCTTTGGCCAGCCCTATACGCCTTCGGATCTCAGTGTCGCACATTATGTTCTCTGTTAGAACACTTCCCAGATATTTATATTTCTGTACCTGCTTGATTTTAGTATCTCCGAACTGCATTTGGTATTTTGGGGTCTTCTATTTGATGATGACAATGCATTCAGTCTTGTTGTTTTTTATTTTTAGCCCTTTCTTCTCGCTTTCCTTTGCTACATTCTGTAAGTAATTTGTAGTTTATTCTCCGTGTTTTCTATCAATACTGTGTCATCTTCTTCTTCTTCTTCTTCCTCTTTGTGTCATTTCTTTTCAGGACGTAGGCGATCATAGCCTTTCACGTCTCCCTATCCATGGTAGCTCTTAGCACGTTTTCTTCTGTTACTTCACCCAAACCTTGTTCTGCCAACCACCTGCTCAGGCTTTTCAAATATGTTATCCGCTGCTTTCCCCCTGTCTCTCTTTTACTCTATCTGACTTGTGAGTATCAGATTCTCCAAGCTTTCCTTCCTCATCACATGTCCCAGGAATTTCAGCTGTCTTTTCCTGATGTTCAGTATTCATTTTCTTTTCGTTTCCAAAAACAAACACAACAGACCTATATAATTAGATTTTTATGCAAAACATTTCATAAAACGCTTTTAAGTGGGACAACCAGTTTGATGAGCAATTAGCGAGATGAAAATCTCAAATCTAAATGAAAAGCAAAATTTACTTCGTCACAATCAGAATTTTTCGGTATTTACTAAGCTTAGCACAGCATAGCTTCTTCTTCTATGTGTTTTGTCCTTTCAGGACGTAGGCGATCATGGCTTTCCACGTCTCCCTATCCCTGGTGGTTCTTAGTATGCTTTCTCCTATTACACCACGCAACCCCCGTTCTGTCATCCGCCTGGTCAGGCCCTTCAAAGATGTTATCCGCTGCTTTCCTCTGTCTCTTTTCCCCTCTATCTGGCCTGTTAATATCAGGTTCTACAAACCCTCCTTCCTCATTGCATGTCCCAGGAACGTCAGTTGTCTCTTCCTGATGCTCAATATTAATTTTCTTTTCGTTTCCAACTTTTCCAAAACCTCATCATTGCTCACATGCTCGATCCGTGATATCCGCAGTATCCTTCTGTAGAACCACATATCAGTTGCTTCAAGTTTTTCCTTCATCTTTGATGATATTTTCCTGTATTCACTGCCATATTGAAGAACTGACATCACATAGCAATCCAGTACTCTCTTCTTTGTTTCTAGCGAAACTGACCTGTCTCTTAATACTCTGATCAGCTTCAGGATTGTGTCCTTTGTCATGTCAATTCGCCTTTGGATCTCAATGTCGCACTTTCCGTATTTTTTGCACTTGCTTGATTTTAGTATCCCCAACCTGTAATTGTCATTTTGGGCTCCTCTATTTGCTGATAACCATACATTTGGTTATCTGCATATTTTATATCGTTAAGATTGTGACCGTCAATTATGAAACCTGACAGGATTCCTAGTTCTCTCAGACTTTTCGCGTTGTATAGGTTGAATGAAGGCGAATTGGCATGGCAAAGGACGCGTTCCAGAAGCTGATTAAAGTACTACCACACAGGAAAATCTCACTAGAAACAAAGAAAAGAGTGCTGGATTGCTATGTGATGTCAGTTCTTCAATACGGCAGTGAATGCAGGACAATATCATTGAAAATGAGGACAAAACTGGAAGCAGCACAAATGTGGTTCTACAGAAAGATGCTGCGGATATCCTGGACTGAGCATGCAAGCAACGATGAGGTGTTGGAAAGAATAGCAACAAAAAGGAAATTAATACTGAGCATCAGGAAGAGACAACTGAAGTTCCTAGGACACGCAATGAAGAAGGACAGCCTGGAGAACCTGATACTGACAGGCCAGATAGAAGGAAAGATTCTGCTGCGCGCTCTGTTCATCAGAACCCAGATGATGAGTTTTGTTATGTGGCTCGTTAAGCGATCATAGCCTTTCACGTCTCCCTATCCATGGTAGGGAGACGTGAAATTCAATGGAATTCACATTAATTTTCACTTGTTTTTTGGTTTTTTCTTTTTTTCTTTTAGACAATGCTATGAAAATAGATCTGATTAAGTTTTCTCGTATATCATCACTCTTATTGATTCCATGTATAATTTCTATTATCTTGTTGTTATGGTGACCTTCTTCGAGGAATGAACTCTTCCTCTTTGTTATATATAATTACCTACTTGACTTCAGGGAGACATCAGTTAGAGCCAGCTACGATTCAGTCAATAAGCAGCGTAAATGTATCGTGCGGACATACTTATTTAAATTTACTTATTACTAACACTTACTTTGTATAAGTTCTTATGATACTAATACGCTGTTTTGAACCTACCTCTTGTATTCTGTGTCTTACTTCCGGTCACTTCAACAAACTGGCGACGAAGATTTCGCCACAACACTTGTCTATCCTGAAATCGTCTAAGGCTGTCAGAATTTCTATTACAATTCCATCTGGGCGTGCCGCATTGTTTAAAGGGGATAAAATTCCACGGAACTGACCCTACTCGGAACTGATCCCTCACCCGAAAAGGAGTAACATGAGCAACGGGTCTCACCGGATCATTATCCAGCGACTGCTCGCATCAAACAAAAATGACTCTCGGGACATGGAAATTCAGAACGTTGAACAACTGTGACCAGGAAAATGTAAAACGGAATCATCATCTGTTTTACATTTTCCAGCTGACCACAGCAGGTTAAACGTCAATATTTTAGGGGTACGTGAAATTAGCTATCCAAAAAATGGAAATGTTGTCAGTGAAAACTACAGGATTATATATACAGAGAGAAAAATGAAAAAGGAGTTGGATTGATACTGGATCAAGACATGAAGGAATGCGTTCTGGAATACTTCCAGTTAACTGAAAGAATCTTTATAGTTAAACTGAAAGAAAAGATCTTCAACATGCACTGACAACACAAAGTACAGAGGGAGAAATTTAATCTTTTTACTCCATGTTAGACAATACCAAGGCTCAGTGTAAATTACAATAATTGTTGTTCCCAATAAGAAAGAAATTACTAAATGAAAGATTAGAAATTATGTCCAAATGTAATCATACACATAAATACCTACTAGGAGCATACAAACATGGACAAAAGTGTTCTAAGATCTTTAAATAACTCCTCCTTAATTTTGAACATTTTCAGTTGTTTGAAAGCCCCAGTAGCTCGTTCGTAAAAACCACTGGATATAGACGTTGGTGAGTTCCAGTGACTTAACCCAAAGAGTTTTTTTTTTTTTTTTAATCATTTCACCCCGAGCAAGGTGGAAACGCCACTGATGTGCAGAGGGTTACATAAATGTAAAAAGATTAATTAGAAAAGAGTGAGGAGTACAAGCTAGTTAGAAAGGAACAATAGAAAGCAGAGAAAGCAGGTGCGATGACAGATACATAGGTGGAAAGAAAGGGAAGGTTATACAGGGGAGGGGAGAGAGCTAGAGGCCAGTGGTTAGTAGATGAGTATTAACTTTGCATTTAAATTTCTGGAGGTTGTAGCCGTCAAGAAAGCAAGAATACGGGAGTGAGTTCCACAGGCGGGAAGTGCGAGAGAGGAAGCTGCAGGAGTAGAATTGTCGTCTGCATTTGGCTAACCTGACTGTGAATGGGTGGGACCCAGCTGCCAGTCTGGTTGCACGGGTAAACACCTGTTGAGGAGCAGTGGTGAACAAGTAACTTAGAAGGTTAGAAGGAGATAACGCATGACTACCAGAACAGACTCTACGCAAGGAACGGAGATCGTATACCCCAGTGATTGTAATAAAGGGTTCAGTTCGAAATTCCTAGCACCTGAAGAACACGGAGCGTACAACGACCGAAACGTCGTACAAATGGCAACAATGATGAGGACTGTAGTCCATATAATGTAAATACTGTAAATACTACCTCACGTCAGAAATATACACAAATGTGTTTTTTTTAAATTGTGTGATATTTACAGACGATCGCCACCTCATTAACCTGAATTCAGTCTGTTAAGTGCCATACGAGATGCACACTTGGACGATCATGTTTCGAAAGACAAACTTGGCAGAAGATATTCCCGCAGTAGGCTGCTATTACTTTCAGCGGTAGACTGGCTGTCGACCAAGGCTACAGAACCAAATCTGTCCAGCTATTTAACCCATAGCCAGAGGAAGAAGTTGAATCCGTTGCATTCATTTACGCGATAAATTACTTGGGTAGTTTAGCGCGTAAATGAATGCAACGAATTCAACTGGAATTCGAACTCGGCTCTACGATTTCTAGTTCTGAGCCGATATCCACTGCACCACAAACCACAGCGTTGAAGTTGTTAATCTTAAACGAACATTAGCACTAAGCTACTTCTTTAGACCAGCCAAGGAATTGAACAGGTTGAAGCATATGTAACATACAAAGAGTTCATCGTGACAGGATTTATTGAATCAAATTTTGTAATATCATCCTCATGGACATTTCTGTCTTTTCAGAATCGGACTGGATTTACAGATTTTGTCATACGTCATACACACAATTCCAGGAGTTCTTAAATTAAATCTCTCAAGAGTATGTGCAAGATGTTAAGGTGGTTAACATAACCAGATTTCGATTTACAGTAACACAAGTGGAAGTTTAGATATAGCCAACTTTTCTAAGACTATGCTTATTTTATTCTCAACTAGCTGTATAGCCCGGCGTTGCTCGGGTGTAACGAAAGCTTTAAAACTAATCAATGGTCCTGGAGCTCAGACTCTTTGGATGTTGGCACGAACGACTAAAAAGCAATAGTTGTTTCCAGTTAAAGCGAAACTGTAGACTGAAAGAAAAATGAATGGATGTAAGTCAAATTCTGATTTCCTGGTATCGATATCAAGTTAGTATTTCTCGTCGTAAACTGAATTTTGAAGGCTAAATAAGTCCTCTGAGTAAATGGTATCATAGCTGAGACGAAGAACTACAATTATACCTACTTAGAGCCAAAAACTAAAATAAAAGGGATGAAAAAAATACCGATATACAGGCAGATAAACAGACACACACAAAAACATCTTGCCTTTTATATATATATATTATCGATTTTCTGCACTATTGTAAGAACTGCAACCTTGAAACTTCTGAATATCGTTTCTTATGTCTTTGTTTATGAGTGTATCAAATTTGATAACCCGATTTTTTCGATTATCGATTTTCGATATTTATTCGATATTTATGTACTTCGACACAACACCTAGCTAAGAACACTCGCAGACGGTTATAGTGAAACTGTGTAAATTTTCAAGAAAATCAGTTCAGCCGTTTCGGAGTCTATAGTTAACGGACTCACACAAACACACAGACACACACACAGACAAAGTTCCATTTATAAATAAATTTAGATACGACTAGAATCTAAAAGTATACTGTCATTTTTTTTAAAAAATTTTCATCATCATTTTAACACAAAGAAGACAGTACTGCCACTAGTGTGCAGTGGGGGTACATGAGAAGAGGGCAGAAGAAAGGAGATCAAGATAAAGGGGATGTCAGAGAAAGGATAGGAGAAAGATATGAATATTGGTACGCAGAGCGTTACGTGAGAGTATAGTGATAATGAAGAAGAAGAATATACAGTGGGTGACGGGGAGAGGACAAAAGGAAGATGGGAATCAAGGCGATAAACGATGACAATTGACGTCGAATTTAAACTTTTGGAGATTGTAGCTATCAGGGAAGCAAGTGCACGTAAGTGTACGTAAGTTCATTTCAAAGGCGGAAAGTGCGAGAAAAGAAACTGTAACTGTAAAAATGTCGGTTACATTTGACTGTTTTCACTGTAAGAGGGTGGGTCCTTGTTGACAGTTTAGTAGCGCGTCAGAGTAAAAGCCGTGAAAATATTTTTTTAGAAAAGACAGGGAAACCACATTCCATCGGTGAGAAAGTGAATAAAGTCGAGCTGCCGTATACATTGCAGATCCGCCTTTGAATTTTGTCGTGAATCCTGAGATCAATAGCAGGAACGCCCAACCAAATATGGCAACAGAATTCAATACTACTTTTTTAAGTTCCACTCCGATAACAGACGGCTCTTCGTAATTGTTTGCATTTATATCAAAAAGTAAAATGTCATCCTTAAAACAATCGCTGAATCTCGATTTTTGGTTTGTGTTATGGAGGCTTACCAACTTTTGAACTGACTATAAAACTTCTGCATGCAAACAACATAACCTGTCCAAATCATGTGATTAAAAAATAGCGTTAGAGTGTGGTGATACCGACCGAACAAAAGCGAGGGACCGGAAGTTTGCCCTATAACAACCAGAAAGCGAATGAATAAAAATCATCTCTGCGCAGGTGTATTCGCGCAGATGTTCCGGTTGAAAAATAAAAATTAATCAAATATCAAATTTCCATTTCGCGATTCTACGCGAATTTTATTTACCAGCCAATGGGAAGCCCGGAATCAAATACAAGCGTGAAATTCAAAACGAGCTGTTTGATCCAAAAAGCAGATATAAAAAGCGGAGACACAAAGCATCGTCAGACAGACAGACTAACGGTGACAGGAGAAAAATGTAATCATATCCCCTTGACTTAAGTCGAGCGGCTACTATATTCGCCTCCCTTCACTTCTCATCACTCCTTCTCTGTCTAAAAAGTACTTACTGACCTCAGGAGTGACCTCTTCAAAGACATTTCTCACAAACCAACTTACTGACTTACGGACCTTAGAAGTGCCAACTTCAAAATGAACATTCCTCACATACCTCCGCTCTCCACATTCCTAAGCCTTTTATCCATTTCAGCATAATTATTTGTTATGAACATTTCAACCTCCGTTGGGCCTATCCTTCAAATATTACTTTAATTGTAAAACATTAATTGACATGTGTATATATATAAATGTTATTTTATACTCAAATTGCCTTTCTTGATTTTATAATCATTTTATGAATTATAGTGGGCTATCTTCCGACAAGGCCAAGTTCCGTTAACCTGCAACGGTATACAATTACCCTTCACTACAAACGGAAAAAAGAATAAATAGATAAGATACCCGCTATAAGAAAAGTAAAATGGAACCTGCTTTCAGCAGTGCAATTCAACCTGTCCAGTACGAGAATCAAGTAATATGACGAAAATTAACGGAAATTGTTCAAAATTTCAGCGTATTAAAATCGGAATCGTTCTTTTGTGATGAAATTCACAATTCACTTGAAAAGTAATTGAATATTTTTCTAATTGAATAATGGTGCTATAAATTCATATGTACAAAAATGTTTTGTTACTTACGGGTTATCAACTCTTTTGTTGGTTATTTAAAACCGAAACATTTTTTTTCTTGTAAAAAATAATGCATTTTATTGCGAGTGAATTAACAATATTTTGAGGGTAACAATGATTTTTCCCGGCACAATTCTTTCTATTTAATCCATAGATTGGGAGGTAAAAGAAATAGATTCATGTAGGTACCTCCACAAAACAGCATAGTATGAATAATAAAGGCCCCAAGCTTAATAAAAATGAACTTTTTCCATCAAAATGTTTATATAAGAGGAACGATCAAAGTAATTTCTAATTATTTTTAATAAAATTTTAATCCCTTCTAAATTGTTTGAAATTTTGGCGGAAAATCTTGTTTCGATTTGAGTCAGCCGGTAACCAAAATGTTACGAGAGTTTACAATGGAAAACATCATACTACATCACTCACTTTTTTCCGGTGACAAACATTCATTTGGAAATTCTCGCAAAATTCAAATGAATGAAATGATTTTTGAAATTATTATTTTTTTTAAATCTTAGTAAAATATTTTTTTTATATTTGTTACTACCTTCCAAGTAAAACCATGAAATTTTAAATCATTTTACTTTGTTGCGGTAAATGGTTTTATTAGTTAAACGCAAGACTCATTGGGGAATATAAATCATCGATATTTTTTTAATTTGTATTCAAAAATCTAATGCGAATAGTAAAATAAAAATGCAATAAAACGATGATATTATTTAATTTGATACTACCTTCCAAGTCAAATTACTGGAATAAATAGTAAAAATTAATCTTATCTTTAATCAACAAGAAATAGTTTTATTCTAAATTTCATGCTATAAATAAGCAATACTTGTGTAAATCAGATTAATTTAACATAATTTTGCTAATTTTCCAAAAATAATGTGTCACAGATGTATATTTTATTTTTGCAAGATTTTTAAAACGAGAATTAACTTTTGTTTACAAATATGTCGATCGCTTAAAAATGGCCGAAATTTTGAAAGATTAAAGAAAAATATAAAAATGTTAGATTCCAATCAATATCATTTCTTTTTGAAATACACCAGAGTATTTTTCTTACTGGAAATAGTAAATTTAATCATTTAGCTTTCTTTCAAAACTAAAATAAAAGTTTCAAGAAAACATTTTATTTTTAAAAATTCATTTTAAAATTTAGATATCGAAAATGAATGGCGGTACCTACTTCAATTCATAGAGTCTAGGCATCATTGAGAAAAGTTTATTAGAACAATTACCATGAAAATATTTTCAGAAAATCTGCAGGGAAGCTACGATACGGCGGTAGAAAAGTCACTGAAGCCAATATATCAGGTCAGGACCAATAACATTGCAGATTTTTCTATGTATTTCAACAAGAATCTCTAAATATATAGCAGGAACAGCAGAGCAGAACTCAACTTGAATTAGAACTCGTCCCTCCGATTTATCATTCCGTACTACCATCTATTACACAAACCGCACATCTTTCATAAATAAAATATTTTACTATAAAACATACTGAAATTTCATGTCCATTCAGGATCCAGACTATCGTATCAAACAACGGATTCCTTTTCTTAATTTTCTGCATATTCAGTCAGTTAAGTGCCATACGTGATAGACGCTTGGGCGATCATGTCTCTTTAGAGACATGACTGACTGGGCAGAAGATTATCCTGCAGTAGGTTGCCATTGCTTTCTGCGGTAGACTGGAAGCCAGCCAAGGCTATAGAACTCAGTCTGTCCTATTATTTAACCCATAACTGGAAAGAAGAGACGGATTAATACCTTTCTCAATGGTATTTGCACGTAAGTGAATGCAATGAATTCAACTGGAATTCGAACTTGGCTCCCCGATTTCTCGTTCCGAGCCGATATCCACTGTACCACAACGTACACCCTTTCCATGACTTAATCGGCAGTCTGTCGTGTGCGTTACGTCTCGTCCGTCTAACATAACGCACAGTCACCGGCTTCCGTGGTTCGCTGCTGCTGCACGTCGTCCGCCGTTTTGCCGTTGCTGTTGCCGTTTCCGCCACGGAACGAGCTGACAACGATTGCGACTACGATGACGCCGCCACCGCGAAGCAGAGTCGAAAACCACGATTACAGATGTGCGTTGTGGTGCAGTGGATATCGGCTCAGAACGACAAATCGGGGAGCCGAGTTCAAATTCCAGTTGAATTCCTTGCATTCACTTACGCGCAAATACCCTTGGGAAATGTATTAACTCCTCTCTTCCTTCCAGTTATGGGTTAAATAACAGGACAGATTGGGTTTTATAGCCTTGGATGGCAAACAGTCTACCTCAGAAAGTAATGGCAACATACTGCGGGATAATCTTCTACCCAGTCAGTCATGTCTCTTCCGAGACATGATCGCCCAAACGTGTATCACGTATGGCACTTAACTGACTGACCGTGACTTATTTGAAAAATAGTGAAGAGTTTACCTGTTATCTTATCACGGTTTGCAATTCGGATTTCTGCATCTTCTAGATTGATGCCACCTAAGATTAGTCTATCCTACTATTTAATTTATATGAGGGAGAAGTCATGCTTTTCTCAAAGCTTTGCCAAAAGTATAATGACTGTTTAACTATCCGTCCATAGTAAAATAGAAAAAAATCTGATAATGGAAAATGAATACAAATTTCCTTAAAAGAAATTCGTAGTCAAATTGATTTAATTTTTTTTTTCCTTTGTTATGGTAGTCAGTTAAGTGCCATACGTGATACACGCTTGGGCGATCATGTCTCGAAAGAGACATGACTGACTGGGCAGAAGATTATCGCGCAGTAGGTTGCCATTGCTTTCTGCGGTAGACTGGTTACCGACTAAAGCTATAGAACCCAATCTGTCCTGCTATTTAACCCATAACTGGAAGGAAGAGACGGATTAATACCTTTCCCAGGGGTATTTGCGCATAAGTGAATACAATGGATTCAACTGGAATTCGAACTCGGCTCCCCGGTTCTCTCGTTTTCGAGCCGATATCCACTGTACCACAACGCACATCCTTGTTATGGTAGAATTTTTCATAAATACGAAAATATGATCAATGGGAGAGAATTCAAGATATCTATTTGAAGCTCTTCGTCAATGTTGGACTTTTCCTTCGGAAAATGTGAGCAAGAGACTAAGTATTCAATACAATAATTACGTTTTCCATTGTAAACTCTCGTAACGATTTAGTTATCCGCTAACTCAAATCAAAACAAGATTTTCTGTCAAAATTTTTAACATGTTAGAAAGGATAATTTTTTTTTTAATTATTAAAACTTACTTTGATCCTTCCGCTTAATAATAATATAAACATTTTGATGGAAAAAGTTCGTTTTTATTGTTTGGGGCCTTATTTATTCTTGCTATAGTTTTCTTTTGTTTTTTTGTTTTTTTGTTTGTTTGTTTTCGTTTTTTTTTGTTTTTGTTTTTTAGCAATTTAGTGGAGGTGCTGAAATGAAACTCACTCTTTAATGCACAAATTTACCAAGATTTTTCAAAATAATAATTTCAAAAATAATTCCTACTTGTTTATAACAGTATAAATTTCGATATTCTCATCATTCCTGTTATAACTCGCATGAGTAACGATTCCTCGTCGCAACTATTATAATTCGCTTCTAGCGGTTATAATATTAAGTCTTACTTGGGTTAATCACCGTGATGTCTTCTAGGTGACTGACTCCAACCAGATTTTTTACTCACTTCTTCTTCTTTTCCTATGTGCCTTCCCCTTTCAGGACGTAGGCGATCATGGCTTTCCACGTCTCCCTATCCATAGTGGCTTTTAGCACGCTTTCTCCTGTTACACCACGCATCTCCTGTTCAGTCATCCACCTGATCAAGCCCTTCAAATAAGTTATCCACTGCTTTCCCCTTTCTGTTTTTCCCTCTATCTGTCCTGTTAGTATCAGGTTCTCCAAGCCTTTCTTCCTCATTGCATGTCCCAGTTACTTCAGCGGTCTCTTCCTGATGCTCATTATTCATATTTTTTTCGTTTCCATCCTTTCCAAAACCTCATCATTGCTCACATGCTTGATTCATAATATCCGCAGCATCCTTCTGTAGAACCGAATTTCAGTTGCTTCAAGTTTTTCCTTAATCTTTGATTATATTGTCCAGCATTCACTGCCATATTGAAGAACTGGCATCACATAGCAATCCAGTAATCTCTTCTTTGTTTCTAGCGAAATCTTCCTGTCTCTTAATCCTCTACTCAGCTTCTGGAAAGCGTTCATCGCCATGCCAATTCGCCTTCGAATATCTGTGTCGCACGTTCCCTCTTCTATTAGAACACTTCCCAGGTATTTATATTTTGTACCTGCTTTATTCGGGTATCCCCCACCTGTATTTGGCATTTTTGGCTGCTCTTTAGTTCTTTATTTAAGGCATCTAGCTGAACACTAGTTCCAGGAAGACGGGCCACCCCTACACATCAAATGACTCTATAGCCTGGCTGAGATAGCGATTTTAGGAGACACTGATCAGCAAGAAGTATTTGTTGTACGAACCTCGTTTGCATACACATATGCATACATACAACCCACGCATTCAACGCCAAGCGATCATTGATTAGCCCCACATTTAGTACAGGACCACCGTTGGCTCAAAAGCACGCTTGCTGATTGGTTGATGCCAACTAATCAGATCGTTGGCACGTGCAAGATGATATTTTCCCGCGCAGCTCTCTGGATCCAACCGACGACTATTTAAGCAACACACCCACGTGTTACATCTTCAGGCCCGGGCTGCAGACTAATTCATGGCAGTTGTGGGAATATGCGTTCCCTCACTCACATTACACACCCGCATTCATCTTCAGCGTAACAGTTGGCGGCGCGCGAATTCTTCTCTCATATGTACATACGCGTGCTCTCTCTCTCTCTCTCTCTCTCTCTCTCTCTCTCTCACACACACACACACACACACACACACACACACATTTTCAGTGGAGACCCAACTGTGGAAGGCAGTTGCGAGGACATGTGACAACATGTGACATGTGACAATTTTTTCTAATGAAATAACATTCTTCAAGATTTCATTTTAGATTTAATTTAAAAGCTTAATGATTAAATTTATTGTTTCCATGAAGTAAAAAATTCTGGCGCATTTTAAATAGAAATTTTGTAGATTGGAATGTCACATTTAATTTTGATTTCTTAAAATTTGCTTAATTTTACGCAATTTGTAAACAAACAAAATTCATCGATTTTAGAAATATTTCAAAAGAACTCTGACACTTTATTTTAGTAAAATTAGAAATTTGAAAGTTAAATTAATCTGATTTGAAAAAAATAATACTTACTTATAGCATAAAAAAGTAATATGCAGCCAATTATTAACGATTGGTCGTGTTCATCTGATCGAACGTTTGATGGACTGTTGAATGACGAAGCGATGACAATTTTCATAATTATACGTGATGGGACAAAACTCTTAAATTACGTCATCTTTTCATAACAATGACAATTTCAGTCTACTATACATGAAAATAAGATAAAAAAATACATAATAAAAAATTATTTTAAAAATAGATAGCGTAACTACGTTTATTAATCTTTGCAATTTTGAACTTGTAAATTTAATTTCCACTTAATTACTATATCACATCCAATAAATACCCCAATACAGAATTTTACACAATTTTAAACTATTATAAATTATTATAATTAAAATGTAAAAAAAAAAAAAATGAAAACTCTTGTAAAAATTCATGAAATGAAAAATGTTTATTTCTTCAGAGAATAATGTCCTTAATATTACTTATTTACAAAAGCAATTAAAAGCTTTTCTAATTAAGTAATGTCATAGTTTTATTGGATTCATTATTTTTCAATTAAGAGCAGATTTTCAGTTAAATAGTACAAATTTGAAAAAAAATGTAGGTGATCAACAATCTCCAATGACCCCTACTTTTAACAAAAAAAATGATTTCAATAAATAGGATGGTTCTGTGCGAAATTTCATTAAATTAAGTAGGGGGTGACATATGAAAAAAAAAATTTTTTATGAAAATTTTCCAAACAAAAACATGGCAAAAATAAATTCATTCATTTGTGAATAATTCCTGAAGATTTCATTAAAATCGGACAATTATTTGATTTTTACAAGAATTTCTAAATAAATGTGTTTTTAACGGAAAACAAGCGCAAAAAAGTCAATGTTAAATGATGACGTAAACAAAAAAATATTTTAACCAAAATTTCGAACGTGTTAGAAAGGATTAAAAAATTTCAAAAAATGATTATAAAATACTTTGTTCTTTCATCCTAATAATAACATTAAAATTGTGACGATAAAACTTGATTTTCGTTAAATTTGTGTCCTTTTTCATTACGCTATGTTGTTTTTTCGGCGAAAACATGATAGAATAGTGGAGATACCTAATTTAAAGATTATCTTAAAGACATTTCCTGAATAATTCATGAGTAATATTTATTGTTGATTGAACCTTTAATCTTGCAGTCAAAGAGAGGCAACTCTTTTTTTCACCGTTCAATTAAAGAGAGGCAACTCTTTTTTTCCATTCACTTAAATGCATGCTTTTTTATCAACATTGAATGATTGTAAATTTGTATATGTTGTTACAATTCGTCATTGGTTATTTTTTGCGTGAGTCTTTGTGCGATGTTTTCTAATCCTAAATTTTAATGAATGTAGTGAACTACCAGTCACTCCGCTACAAGTATGACGTTGAGTGAGCACCAGACTTGAAACCCCAGATTTTTATTTGTAGGGTTATCTCAAGGATAATGTTTAACAGAACAACTGACAAACGTCTAGTAAACTGAGGGCAGCAATCACAGCAAAAAATTTTGGGGGCGTTTGAAAGTTTGCCTCCAAATATTGAAAAGAACACTTTTATGTAACGTGACCAATTTAACTAGAACTCTGGGGAAGGATCGCATACAGACTGAAGTGTAAATCTACAAAGTTTCTTGAAAATAACTGCACCTTTGTAGAACTTATTACAATATTTATGGTTTCTGTTCTTTTTTTTAATTTTTAATTTTTATTTTTTGCTGGGGGGGGGGGGGGCACCCTGTATTTCTTTCTTTCTATCTATCTATCTATCTATCTATCTATCTATCTATCTATCTATCGTGATCTGTGCCTATCTATCTATCTATATATCGTGATCTGTGCCTATCTATCTATCTATCTATCTATCTATCTATCTATCTATCTATCTCAATCTGTACCTATCCATCTATCTTAGTCTGTTCCCATATGTCTAATATTTTTATTTAACTGTTTATCTTTGTCTGTTCACATCGATCTCTCTAATATTTCTATCTATCTATCTATCTATCTATCTATCTATCTATCTATCTATCTATCTATCTATCTATCACCAAGTTTACTGCAACGCAAGGCCTCCCATGTGAGGTAGCCGACAAGGAACGAACTGAATACAAACTCATCGTTTTCCGAATTAATTTTTACTTCTTCAGTCACAAATTGATGAATGTCGGTTATTTGCGCAAAATGTTACTCTTTAACAGCATTTCTCAATGTTAGAAATAGACAAAATTAAAAAGGGACGAACAAAAGAGGAAGAGAGAATAAAAAAGGGAAAAATTGAGAGAGTGGATTCACGAGAGAGAGAGAAAGAGAGAGAGAGAGAGAGAGAGAGAGAGATGCTCCAAGAACGAGGGAGGGTGGTTGTGAGAAAGAGTAGATGTACGAGAGAAATAGAAGTGAGAAAAAGAGGTAGATGGCTTCGATAGTTATTCATAAAGAAGTGTTACTATAAAACTTCAAGCGCAATATCTGCG
Organism: Ascarosepion bandense; assembly: GCA_037127315.1. Classification (NCBI taxonomy): domain Eukaryota; kingdom Metazoa; phylum Mollusca; class Cephalopoda; order Sepiida; family Sepiidae; genus Ascarosepion; species Ascarosepion bandense. The sequence goes on from JBBBDQ010000484.1 coordinate 10,584,432, forward strand.
AAACAAAATATCTGTGAACCGCAATAAAACGTTTTTAGTGTGTGAATGATTACTTTTTTAATGGCATGTCTTTCATCTTCAGTTCATTTGCTTTTCTCATTCCATTCTCTTCAGAGTACAATGTAGATCGAAAATTAAGAATAAACATCCGGCTTGGTTTTTTACTTTGACAGTTGTTTCACCGATTAGGACACGGAAACAACCAGCTACACTTTTTATGCAGTTTTCATTCTTTATTTTAATCAAACCCTCGACTCTCTGCTAATTTGATGTTTACAATCACTTGAAACCCCAGCAGTAAGCTTAAATTCCATTAAATGAAGCATTGCTAATTATTCGTTGTATAATTATTCGAATTGTATAATATTTAAGATAATATCAAAACTTGACACCCATAAGGCGAGCGGAGGTAATGGAATCCCGGTCATTGTCCTGAAGAAATGTACCCCTGAACTCTCCTCTGTCCTCTCTAAACTATTTGCTGCCTCTCCGCTTCCTGTTTTCCTGCCTGCTCGAAGTCCTCTTCTGTTATTCTTGTATTTAAGGACCTCGAACCTATCTAATTATCGCCCTATCAGCTTCCTACCAATTTTCGGAAAATTGTTCGAGGCTATTATCAATGCTAAGATAGTTCAACATCTTACAGCCCATAAACTATTCCCAGACAGGCAGTATGGATTCCGATTTTGCCAGGTCTACTGCCTATATGCTAACAACCATCACGGAGTACATATTCCAGGCCCTCGATAAGTCCGGCGAGGCTCGTGCTGTTGCCCTGGATATCTCCAAGGCTTTTGAGATGGTTTGGCACGCTGACCTTCTGCACAAGCTACATGGTTATGGCATCACTGGACGCTTGTTTGATCGGTCTCAATCTTTCCTATCTAACCGCGTAATGAAGGTCTTGAGTGAGCAGATCTCCACATCATACCGCACGACCGCTGGTGTCTCCCAGGGCTCTATCTTAGACCCGAAGCTCTTTCTAATCTTTATAAATGATCTCCCGGACGCGCGTGCACACTTGGGTTAATGAAAAACGGTACCAAAACAAATAAATTTAATGACGCCTGAATAAGTTGCAGAAAAATTTTTATATACAAAAAAAAAAAAAGAAAAAAAAACAGCAAAAAGAAATAGAATATAACAGTCGTCGATTTCTTATCCTTACAACGGAGCGAAAGTTTTCAATTCAAATTCTCGGTTGGTAACGTTTATCACTCCAATCGGAGATTTTAAATTTTTTCAAGTTTTTACGGTTCCAAATTTCTTATTAGAGCTTTTCAGCGAAGCCTTACGGAAACAGCCGATGATGTGTTTTTGTGTGTTTGTATGACAGCGGCGGTAAATTCGTCATGTTTGCCCTAGCTCGGTACACAGACCACTCTATTTAACTTTAACTCTTTCTCGGCTCTTTCTGTTTCTTTACATATTCAGCCAGGACGGCTGGCCCCCTCGGCGTTGCAACCCTCACTGTCTCTATGGCTGGCACCCACGGCATGGCTCCTGGTTTGGAACACTCCTCCCCGTTTGTCGTTACATCTCGACCCCAACAGCAACTGCCAGATTGTCAGAGTGATTTTGACCTTCTGGGCTCTAGTTTTTATGCCTGTCCCAAATTCTCTTGGGGAGAGCATGACAGACAAGGGGTCCATGCAAATCAAATCTTTAACCAATAAGATTACTCTCTCTCGCTTTATGAAGCGGAGTGATTGTATTCCCTTGGTTTAACGAATGAAGCAATATTTCTGTTGACGTCATTTCTTTTCGTCTTTTTCTTCTGATTCAAGTAATTACATCATTTATTTCTCCAGTTAAATCCTTTTCCAGCGAATTCGGAAATTAAGGATTTGACCTTACCTGACCTCATCAAAAATTCTCGACAATCGTCGAAACAATGTTTTGACTACCGTTATTTTTCACTTCCACCAGCCGTAAAGCTTAGTCACTTGTTTCCGCTTTGTCATATAATGGCTGCCAATATGATGACCCTATCTGGCCTACAGCGCACACCTGCAAAAAAAAAAATCTGCACAATTAATAATGCCATTAGTAATAATTCCTTTCGATCCGTCGTACTAAAATAGTATTATATTTTTCCACATACCAAAATAGTGTTACGCACATTTCACCTAAGAACGAGTTTGTGAACCAACGGATTATCGCAGATATCATATCGAGTTGGAACGGAAGTTCTATCCGATTTTAGAGGTGAAAAATTTTTAATTTATTAAAACATTGCCGCTTTATATTGTGTGCAGTTATGAGTAATTTATATATTTTTCTTTCCGGTTATAATAAAGAATCAAAATATAATTTAATAATCAAAATATCCTTTGGTCTTTGCTCTTAATAAGAACATAAAGATTCTTTTTGTTTTTTAATCATATCACCCCAAGCAAGGCGAAAACGCCACAGATGCGCAGGGGGCTAAGTAAGAGTGAAAAGATTGGAAAAGAGAAAAACCGAAAACCACAACCTAAACAGGAAACAAGGGATGAACCTCTTCACCTGTTCAATAGACGTGGGTGGAGTGTGAACCGGGCGATAGTTTAGTCTATCTACTTCAATTGATAAAATAAAATAAAATAAAAAAAAAGAGTGAAAAGATTGGAAAAGAGAAAAACCGGAAACCACAACCTAAACAGGAAACAAGGGATGAACCTCTTCACCTGTTCAATAGATGTGGGTGGTGTGTGAACCGGGCGATAGTTTAGTCTATCTACTCCAATTGAAAAAATAAAATAAAATAAAAAAAAGAGTGAAAAGATTGGAAAAGAGAAAAACCGGAAACCACAACCTAAACAGGAAGCAAGGGATGAACCTCTTCACCTGTTCAATAGACGTGGGTGGAGTCTGAACCGGGCGATAATTTAGTCTATCTACTCCAATTGATAAAATAAAATAAAATAAAATAAAAAAAAGAGTGAAAAGATTGGAAAAGAGAAAAACCGGAAACCACAACCTAAACAGGAAACAAGGGATGAACCTCTTCACCTGTTCAATAGACGTGGGTGGAGTGTGAACCGGGCGATAGTTTAGTCTATCTACTCCAATTGGTAAAATAAAATAAAATAAAAAAAGAGTGAAAAGATTGGAAAAGAGAAAAACCGGAAACCACAACCTAAACAGGAAACAAGGGATGAACCTCTTCACCTGTTCAATAGACGTGGGTGGAGTGTGAACCGGGCGATAGTTTAGTCTATCTACTCCAATTGAAAAAAAAATAATAAAATAAAAAAATTCAAGGATTTCTTTCCAACAGAAAGAATCTATAAGAAATTGCCAACCAACAAAAACCTAAAAGAGAACCTCATGGAACTATATGGGTAAATACATATTTTTGACTCTTTCATTGACCAAACTTAAAATTATTCTTTATATACTCATTTGAAAATTTCCAAAAAGTAAAGCACTTAACCTCCTCGCCAACTTCACTGGGTAAAGATACTGACCTTAACTTCCCCTTCTCTCCTCATAACACTTGCCAGTAGTAAACTCTATGTTTTGAATGCAACAAAAATTGTATAGTTGTAAATATTTTATTTGGTGTGTTTTGTAAATTAAATATTTGTCTGTGATTTATTTCTGAGTTTTGGTCAATCGTTTTTTTTTTCCTTTTGTTACACTTAACAAGTAACAATAGTAAGAATTTTTCTTTGAGATAATTATTTAGTAATACAAATCTTACTAAATAACCTATTGCTGGAGGAAAATGTGTGGATTCATACCTTTCCCAAGAATATTTGTGCATCAGTGAACATAACAAACCAAACTAGAAGTGGAATCTGGCTCTCCAATTTCCAATTCCAACCCATTATCCATTAAATCAATCTCAAATCTAAGCTTAAAGTATCTGGTATTCCCAAGCAGTCAGCCATCTAGGTACTGAACCGGCTTGACATTGCTTAATTTCAGTGATCATATGGGAACTGATGTTTCAACGTAATATGGCCATAAACTTCAGAATGAGTAATCAGAGAACCAAGTTCGAATTCCAGTCATGTTCATTATATTTATTTTCATATGAACATACTATGAGAAAAGGTATTAATCTTCCTCTTCTCGCTCCAGCTATGGCTTAAATAGTAAAGAAAACTACACTCTTCAGCCTTGTTTAGCAACCAATCCGACGATATAACTTTTTATCATGTTTGGAACTTGTTTCATCATATTATGCTAATTTTTTAAAGAATATGTGGAGGTGGCTCATCTCATCTGATTACTGCACATTGACTACCTTCAGCCACTCTCTTTGGTGCCCTTTCTTTCCAGATCTTTTCTATTCACTTTTTATTTTATTTTATTTTTTCTCGGGTTCACATATGACGTAACAATCAAACAGCAATCTGTTACCCACTTTTATTCATACACCCCTTGCGCTCGTTCTTGTATCATTAGGTAACAAAATTAGCCAAGTTACAGGAGGGTTGCCAATTAATGCTCCCCTCTCTCTCTCAGACACACTTCCACAAGCAATATACGTCTCCCCTGATAGGTGTTTTTCTTCCCTCGTGATTTTTGATGACACCCCTCCTTTATGATTGATTGATTTATTGATTGTTTAATTTTCTACGGTTTATCAATCCTTTCCAGGTTATTTAAAACTATAAATTATTTTTAGACTGTTTTTTTTTCGTAGGGGGGCTGATCGGGGGGTAGATAATAATGTTTTCGTGATACTAGTTTCACTAATTAATCTATAGTTGTGGAGGAAAACAATTGAAAACAATTACCCAGGGCTGGGTTTTATAGGTCCCACCAAATCTATTTCACAAGGCACCCCGAATCTATGATACGGGACCTCCAGATCTCAATTTTCATAAGTTAATATTCTATGATATAAATTTTATTGTTACCCAATTATGTACAATAATCGATCATAAAAACAAATTTCTTAAGAGCTATGAGGGACAGGGAATTTTTGAGAGCCATGACTGCCTATGCCTAAGGAAGCACGGCATATAAAAAGAACCTGTCGATCCAAAGGGAGGTGGTCGCAGGGATTTTATGAAATTTTACAGTTTTTTCACAAAGGGGAACAACTCAATTTTAGATTTGCACAGTTATTTACCTTGATTTTGTTCATGTTATTTATTCAAACCAAACAAGCAAAGAGTGTCACAGATGTTTCATTTATTTACACTTGTAATATTAACCCTCTAGGGCCATTCGTATCATATTTGATACAGTATGAAAACAAGCCTTGAAAGAAATATTTTCCTGAAAAATTTTTTAAGAGAAATATTTTATAAATTTCAAATGAAAGCAGTACTGACTGCTCAGTCAATGAATACCAAATGTTTCCTTATAGGGAAATACTGTATCAAATATGATACGAATGGCCCTAGAGGGTTAATAGTAGCAATATAATTTAAATTTTTATCAAGTGAAGTATTGTCAACCATTATCAATTTTGGATTATATTTCTTTCATTTCGTAATTTCGTTTCAGACAAGAGTGAAATCGATTAAATTTAAATGCATACATATTCTGAAAGGTGATCTTTTAACGAATTTTTCAAAACGATTCTCTTTAATATTCCACTTTATTAGTCGCCACTTCTATTTCAATATATCCTGTTCAGGTCTTCACAATTAAAAAATTCCAAGGGCCACCTTGCTCGCAGAAAAGTAAACTGCGTGGTGTAAAAGTAAAAATCTTTTTGCAAATTCCTGAAAGGAATAATGACACAAATATTCTCTAAAATCAGTCAGTTAAGTGCCATACGTGATACACGCTTGGGCGATCATGTCTCGAAAGAGACATGACTGACTGGGCAGAAGATTATCCCGCAGTAGGTTGCCATTGCTTTCTGCGGTAGACTGGTTGCCGACCAAGGTTATAGAACCCAATCTGTCCTGTTATTTAACCCATAACTAGAGGGAAGAGACGGATTAATACCTTTCCCAAGGGTATTTGCGCGTAAGTGAAAGCAATGAATTCAGCTGGAATTCGAACTCGGCTCCTCGATTTCTCGTTCCGAGCCGATATCCACTGTACCACAACGCACATTATTCTCTAAAATAAGTTCTAAATAAAAACTAAAAAGATTGGGCATCGTTTGTTGATTGTTTGCTTGTGGTTGTTTTACTTTTTTTTATATAATTGTCAAGCAGGTAAATAAATCTAAATACATGGAAAGTGCAAAGGACGGAAAGTGCAGCACTGAGATTTGAAACCGTATTGGCATGGCCAAGGATGCATTCCAAATGATGAGTAGAGTACTGAATTGAGTCTGAGTTAGAGTTTTGTTTAACGGCATATCAACACCTCTGTGGGTTATTTAATGCCAAAAAGGAGGGATTTTAAGGTATTGTTTTTATAATGTTCGGTTATAGTGAAAAGGTTGATTTAGTCAGATTTTAATGAAATTTTTTGTTTTTATTCTTCTTTATTTTAGAAAACTGAAAATGTCTGCTAGTTTTGTATTCAAAAATGTTTGCTGAGAATAATTTTTTTCCTTCAAAAATTTGTTATGGTAATAATTTTTTTTCTTCAAAAACGTATATATTTCTATAAAAGTTTATTTTTATACTTTCATAGTGTTTTGACCCCATTTTAGTGGGGGTTAACTATTTGCTCCTAGCTGGGGCCCTAACAGGTGCTACCACTTCGGGTCAGGATGGGGTTGATCGGGGGTAGATAATAATGTTTTCGTGATACTAGTTTCACTAATTAATCTATAGATGTGGAGGAAAACAATTGAATTCTTACCCAGGCCTGGGTTTTTATAGGTCCCACCAAATCTATTTCACAAGGCACCCCGAATCTGTGATACGGGGACCTACACTTTACTAGATCTCAATTTTCATAAGTTAATATTCTATGATATAAATTTTATTGTTACCCAATTATGTACAATAATGGGTCATAAAAACAAATTTCTTAAGAACTACGAGGGACAGGGAATTTTTGAGAGCCATGACTGCCTATGCCTAAGGAGGCACGGCATATAAAAAAAAAGAACCTATCGATCCAAAGGGAGGTTGTCGCAGGGAACAACAGCAATTAAGAGGTGGTTCCATGCTCCTCATAGCCTCCCAATTATCGACTTTGCTACTGAATGCAGTTTACCGTCATACCCAGGATCAGAGTACTGAAAGACAGGAAAATTCCGCTAGAAAAAAAAAAAGATTAGTAAACTGTTACGTGATATATATTTTCCAGTATGGCAGTGAATACGATGAAGAAAATACCCGAAGCCACAGAAATGTGGTTTTACAGAAGGATGCTAAGAATACCATGGACCGGAGATGTGAGCAACGACAAGATTTTAGAGAGAATGGAAGCGAAAAGTCAATACATTTAAAATCAGAAAGTGAAGTTTCTGGGATGCGTTATGAGGAAGTGCGTTGTGGTACAGTGGATATCGGCTCGGAACGAGAAGCCGGGAAGTTGGGGAGCCGAGTTCGAATTCCAGTTGAATCTATTGTATTCACTTACGCGCAAATACCCTTGGGAAAGGTATTAATCCGTCTCTTCCTTCCAGTTATGGGTTAAATAGCAGGACAGATTGGGTTCTATAGCCTTGGTCGGCAACCAGTCTACCGCAGAAAGCAATGGCAACCTACTGCGGGATAATCTTCTGCTCAAAAAGGCATGATCGCCCAATCGTGTATCATGTATGGCACTTAACTGACTGAATGAGGAAGAAGGGCTTGGAGAATCTGAAACTCACAGGTCGAATAGAGGGAAAGAGAAACGGAAAAAACAGCGCTTAAGCAAATGGATGGCAGAGCAGGATTTAGGAGAAATAACGTCAGTGTATTAAGAGCTACAAGGGACAGGGAGATGTAGAAGACCTTGATCGCCTACGTCCTGAAGGAACACGGCATATTAAAAAGAAGAAAAATCTGATATTTACCTTTTTTTTTAATTTTGGGGTAAGAAAGGTTTAAATTAATTTTTTCATTCTTTGTTACATGCTTTCTTAGCCTTGGTCTAATTTACATATTAAACATTTGGTATATTTAGATGATTTATTACAATTGTCCTCCGTATGACGATAAACTACATCCGGCAGCAAAGCCTTTGATCGAGATGCTTTGAAGAGCGAGGAACCACCTCTTAATTGCTGTTGCTCCAGGTCCGCCCTGATCCAGGGCAGTAGCACCTGTTAGGGTCCCAGCAATGGGAAAATAGTGAACCCCTCAAATTGGCTTCAAAACACTATGAAAGTATAAGAATACATTTTTTACAGTAAAAATTTCCACCAATAGATTTTAAAGGTAAAAAAATATATATATATAATGAAAAATGAAAAAGACATCTCAACAATAACAGCAGCTTTGAAAAAGATGACTACATTTTCAATCTTGTAAATTCTAGGCATGATACAACTTACGGCCATATGACGTTGAAACACCTCGGACGATCGCCGAAGTTAAGCAACGTCAGGCCTGGTCAGTACCTACATGAATAAAAAGATTGAAAAGAAAATTGCTTATTTTAGGCTTCGAGAAATAATTTTTAGTTTTTTGTGGGGTGGGTGTAAGAAAAGAGTAGGTTTGAGTTTTGATTCTTTGAAGAGAAAAAAACTGTTAACATAGAACCTGTGAAATAATGAAATCCTCCCACCAATCCATAAAATCAAGATAGAAGAAAGCTCATTACGGCATATCGCGTTGAATACACCGGTTCTCGTCCGATCACCGAAGTTAAGCAACGTGAGCCTGGTCAGTACTTAGATGGATGACCACTTGGGGAATTCCAGGCGCTGTAAGCGTTCAGTGACGGGTGTGCGTTGTGATTCAGTGGATGTCAGCTTGGAAAGAGAAATCGGTGAGCCGAGTTCGAATTCCAGTTGAGTACCCTGCATTCACTTAAGCACTAGTACCCTTGGGAAAGGTATTAATCCGTCACTTCCCTCCAATTATGGGTTAAATAACGGGATGGGGCCTGGAGGCAACCCATCCAGTGTTGGTGTCACAATAAAAACACTCTTGGTAGCCCTGACGAAGCATCAAGTATTCAGCTATTTAACAAGATTATGAATTTCGCTATAAACTGCGCCAGGGTTCCAAATTCACAGGGAATTTTTTTTAATCATCTCACCCCAAGCAAGGCATTCCACTGCCACTATTGCGCATGGGGCTACATAGGGGAAGGTAAAGAGAAGGAGTGGTTAGACATAGGGAATATCAGGAGGAATGAATGTTAGACATAGGGAATGTCAGGAGGAATGGGAGCAGGTTAGTGTGTTAGGAGGTGTCTATTGACCTTACATTTAAACTCCTGGAGATTGTAGCCGTCGGGGAAGCAATCGTGTGGAAGGGAATTCCACAGTCGGGAAGTGCGAGGAAAGAAACTGTTGGAGTAGAAGTTGCAAATACTGGAATACTGGAGGTGTGTAATGAGTTCTATCTCAGCCAAGGCCGCAGGACGACGACGAAGCTCATTAAAACAATTAACCATAGAAATGTTCATAGAATAGGTACAGACAAGTTACATTACGTCAGTGGAAAAGTGTCTAAAACCGAAATGCCTGGTCAGGACCAATAACATTGCAGATTCTTTTTTTCTAATTTATCAAGAATCTCTAAACACATAGAAGCATAAGGCCAGATGCGACAGCAATATTTAATTCATATATACTTATAAAAGTATAGACTGGTGGACAGGTGAATTCCATCTCTCTGCCTACCGTACCAACAGATTTTCATAGCCTTTGAAAGAGTATCAAACGTGTTACTTCACATCACTAGTGTTGCAAATATGAAGTTGATTCGATTGGAGTCTGGCCGAAACCACTGAATATGATATTTAGTCACAGTAAAATCGAAACAAATATATAGCGAAAAAGAGGGCAATAAAATTAATTCTTTTTCTCCAGAATTAAAGAGATTAATAAGGTTTGGGTTTCTCTTTCTCTTACAAACTACTTCAACTCTATTTTTTAACAGCTCCGCCTAAACACTTAAATTCCATTTACTATTTATTTATTTTTCTCAATGGGAATGGATAGGTTCGTTTATCGAACAGGGGTAGATGTTTATCCCTTTTGTTCATGTTTAGGATTAGGTTTCTGGTTAATTCTTAAGTATTTTCGTTATCTTTCACTTCCAGTAACTCCTTGCGTCTTAGTGACATTATCGCCTTCTTTGGGGTGAATTTATACAAAATAAATACAAAGACCATGAATTGTTGGTTGAATTAAATCATGCTTCCCGAAAACGGATTAGTCTCTTTCCCCCAGTCGTACAGTTGCTTCCTTCTATCTTTTCTATAAATACTTTCATAGTAATTGTTCGAATGACGTCTTTGCTATGCTGTTAGATTTCATGAATTTAAGCCCACAATCTTAACAATATAAGATATGCAGATGAGCAAGAAGAAAGGACTAAGCATAAAGAAAAACGGAACAAGACCTCATCAGCAAAAAGAGGAACCTAAAATGCCAATTATAGGTCGAGGATACTAAAATCAAGCAGGTACAGAAATTTAGATACTTGGGAAATGTTCCAACAGATAACGGAAAGTTCAACAGTGAAATATGAAGACGTATTGGTATGACCAAGGACGCGTTCCAAAAGCTAAGCAGAGTATTAAGAAACAGGAAAATTGTTTTGAAAACAAAAAAAAGAGTGCTGAACTGTTGCGTGATATGTGTCCTCCTATATGGCAGCGAATGTTGGACAATCTCCTCAAAGATCAAGGGAGAAACTCGAAGCAACAGAAATGTAATTCTAAAAAAAGATGCTGCGAAAAACATGGACCAAACATGTGAGCAACGATGAGGTCTTGGAAAGAATTGAAACAAAATGGAAAAATGGAAGGAGGGTTTGGAGAATCTGGCACTCACAAGACAGAGAAAAAGAAGAGACAGGGAAAAAAGCACGTGAGATACTTAAGTAAATAGATAGCCGAATAGGGTTTGAGAGAAATAACAAGACAAAATATATAAAGAGCTACAAGGGACAGTAGATGTTGAGGACGATGATTGTTTATGTCCTTAAGGAACATGGCACATAGAAAAAGAAAGAAGACTAAATTGACAACATAGTCTCATCTATTTACAGTTGAACTGGTTAGAAATAAACGTAATTTTTATGCTAAGAGTTTCTTTTATCGCACTTCTTGCATGTGGAGCTCTCTTCCGGCTCCATGCTTTCGGGTCAATTTGATCTTCAAACATTTAAATACAATGTCAAAGGTTATCTACTGTCTTCCTCATTACACTTCTATTGTTTTCGCCCCTCCACTATGTCTCTGTTTTCCAATTCTTCCACGTACAATTACTATGAAATATTTATTTTAACAACAAAGGGGCACAAAGAAACAAGTGTATGGAGGCGGGAAAATAACTCATCCGTTTTGGAGAATCATATCTTAATTCAGTCAATGATTAATGGTTTTTTGTATTTCTTAAATAAATTCACCCCAAACAATACGATGATTCTACTACGATGAAAGGAGCTAATGGAAATGAAAAATAATAAAAATACTTTAGAATTGAGCAGAAACCTAATTCTAAACTGAAAAAAAAAGAATAAACATCTACTCCTGCTCAATAAGCGAAACCATCTACTCAAATTGAATAAAAATAGATAATAAATAAAATTTCAGAGTTTAGGCGGAGATGTTAGAAGTGAGTTGAAGTCGATTGTAAGAGGAACCAGAAACCCCTTGCGTTTTAGTGGCTTAACAAAAACACAAGGCGTTTCTGGTAGTAACTTCTAGTAGTAACTTTGCTTGGGGTAAATTCGATTTAAAAATAAAAAGGCCCCAACTTTATTTCGAACACCACAGAAGCGATCTTTTCAATTGCGAAATACAATGACTACATTCTTGACAAATGAATTTAATTTCTTGCTTTATCTGAGTATTTTTTTCTTTCTTCCGTTTCGCAAAATGTAAGATATCATTACTAACCTGTTATGTCCTGTGAAATTCAAATTATCCAAACCCTCTACTGAATCTTGTATTAGGATTTCGACAATCAAAGGAGGCGGTTTCACGTTGCTGTCAGTCAGGCTTGTGATTTTTTTAACCATTTCGCCCCCAAAAAGACAAAAGAGTCACTATTACGCAAGGTGTTATCGAGGCTGAAAAATTTAAGAAAGACATTGAAGAGCGAGAACAACAGAACAGAATTTAAGACGATACAAGATAACAATTGATATTGCATTTAATATTTTTAAAGCTCAAATTTAACTAGAAAGCAAGAAGCTGGAAGAGAGTTTCACAGAAGAGAGTTGCGATGGAAGAAACTGGTAGGTTACATCTAGACATTTCGGCTGTAAAATGGTGACACCTTGCTAGTAATGTGCTTAAAGTCATAGAGTCTAGGTACTATAGCGGAAAGTTCATTTACGGTAAAAGTATTTATTGAAAAGGCATAGGGAGGCTACATTAATGGGGTGGAAAACTGACCGATATCCAGATACCAGACCAGAATAATTAACATTGCAAATTATTTGCATTTTATCGAGGATCTCTAAATAGGTTTGTGTATTGGTTATATTATTACAGTGGTGTTCATTATAAGTATTTTTTTTTTTTTTTGTGCTATATTCTTTAAATTTTGTAACTAACTTTATATAAATTGAATCTATTTTCTTTTCGGATAATTCATAAAACCCATAATGGCAAATAATTGAAATACTAATGAAAAAAAATGGTATTAAAAGAACATTAGAAATCTCAAAACCATTAGAACAAATTTTTTTGAAAGATTTGATCCTTAAGTCACAAAGAGACAAACCATTTACCGACAAATTCGATGCCACTGGTTCAATTCTTAATGCTATAAAAACTGGTTGGCCCAATACAGTTTTGACAGAGGACCATAAACAACTTGTCGCCGAAGCATTTTTTTTACAGTCCAAAAAAAAAAAGTCAACCAAAAAGGCCTATTTCTAATTGAACATTTCATGAGCCTTGGACCGATGAGGAAGAGATACATATTTGAACAAACAGGAATAAAGGTATATATAATCTCAAAATCATTCATGTAATCATTTACCTACCATCTACTTTTGGACCACCTTGTATGTAAGAGAGATTACGGACAGTAAAAATGTCTAGCATTATACCGTGATTTTTGTTTTATTTTATTTTATTTATTTATTTGTTTTATTTTATTTTATTTTATTTATTTATTTTTATTCTTATTTTTTTTAAATTTTTTTTGTCGTGGGGAGGTTAGAAGGAAAGTTTTTGAAAGCTGGAAGTACAGCGACGCGACTTATTTGAACAAACTCGAACTTGCAGATAAAACGGTTAAACAAACAAAAGCGAATATTTCTATTAATTAGTTCTCCAAAGCGCGAACTGCTTCAATCTGCATGACATTTGTTTGTCGTTAGCTTTCTTTTCAAGTTTCTCTGTCCCTAATCCTGAATAGGCCGCTCTAGAAAGATCGGCATGTCCAAAGGTTTGCTGGCTTGTTACCAAATGACCAAACCAGTTCGAAAAGACATGCTAAATTTTGTGAAGTAGAATAAAAAAAAAATCCTATTCAGATGAAGCACAACTTTTTGGGTGAAGTCACAGGAACTAACCAACGTCTATAGCCTCTGGGCCATATGTCCTTAAGAACACATGGCCAACTGGATATAGACGTTCAACACCAGGTAAAGGCAGCAAAGAACAAGTAACTCACAGGGTTAAGGGGAGAAAACTCATAACCTCCAGAAAAGGGACTAATTCATATAGATTGTAATAAAGGGTTCGATTCGAAATTCTTAGCACTTAAAATTAGTTGTCAGTGTTATTTTTTCATTAATATATATATATATATATATATATATATATATATATATATATATATATATATATGAAAATATTTTCACGCAGAAAGAAAGAAAAATTTTTTAAAATTAAATACATATAGACTAAGGTTTAATAGGGACTCAGGTATTTTGAATCTTTATAAATATTTCAATAGTTAAACATTTTTTAGAGACACTTAAAATTTATTTCTTTAAAACAACATTTAAAAGTATTTTTACAGTTAGATTTAAGTTTAAAAATATTCAGACTCTGTTGCTTTCTGCATCACGCGACGGACGCTTCTCGCGACAGACGCTTCTAGTTTAAATTATAAAATCATTTGTTTCTGATGAAAGGCCGAGGCCGGTTTGAAATATCAAATATATATAATAATAGAAACAAATAAATACTGTCAAAAAAAATACATTTTTAACTTAGAACTTTTTTGTAGTTTTCCTATACACATTAAGACAGTATACGTGGATTATCATTATGCTATATATATATATATATATATATATATATATATATATATTAAGTTGCTACACATGAAATGACGTATCCATTGGTTGATTGTTGATCTGGCCGTCTAACAAAATAACCTCCTTAGTATATAAAAACTTTTGACTTATTCCTGACTCTTTGTATTTTCATATAATTTTTCTTTCAATACAATCCCAATTAAAATAGCTACAATGAAATAATATCTAGTAATCTTACTCTATTAGTATAAACCAGGAAAAAGAAATGTTTTGCATCGTGTCATTACATGTGATGACCAATGGATACACTTTGACAATAGTAAGAGAGTAGGCCAGTGGTCAGATGAAAGTGAATCACGAAAACAATATCCAAAACCTCCACTTCATCCTAAAAAGTTAATGATTACTGTATGGTGGTGTTTCAAAGGGGTTGTTCATTATACATGCTTGTCTCGAGGGAAAACAATAAAATCAACATCGTATTGCCGAGAAATTGAGAGTATGTACGAAAAACTGAAAATAGTAACATCCGAGACATGTGAATAGGGATGGTTGGTCCAATTTCGCTGCACGACAACGCATCTCCACACGCTTCTCAATCAACTATCCAAGAGCTGCGCAGCCTGAATTATGAAATGTTTTCCTCATCCTCCATATTCACCTGATATCTCTCGTATTGATCATCACTTATTTAAGCATTTTGAGCTTTTCATACGAAATAAAACATTCTCCAGTAAGGAAGTGGTAACCGAAGCATTTTAACTGTTTATCACGTCAAAGGATGAGAATTTTGCGGGTATGTTATAGAAGAGTCATTGATAATGGCCATTCCATTATCTTCTTTCATGTAAAACTTTTATGCTCAAAGAATTCACGGGTAAGCTTAAATACATGAGACGGAGCACTGTCGTGCTTGTGCAAATGCTTATCAGAACAGGGATGAAGAGAGCTAACAAAAACCTTTATAAAGGTCAGGAAATTGTGTCGAGCCATAGTCAACCACGTTCTAAAGGAACACGGCACATACAAGAAAAAGGGACTTTTGCGTTCATCTTTATTATTATTATTATTATTATTATTATGAAATTTCTTTTTGACCAGCATTTGATTTATAATCATGCCAATTTTTATAATACATACTTCAGTTTGAAACTGCGAGACATGGACTTGTACTATGCAAAGAAAGTCTTGTTCATAAAAACACAGTTATTAGCACTGTTCAGTTTAACTCCTTCATAGAACTTGAATGGTCCAAAAAATGTTTGGTCAATAATTCCAGCCCATATCAAAACACGACTGCCTTTGTTAACTTCTTTTAGTCACAGGCACATCTGAATAAGATAAAATAAATCCCTTGACCCAGTGTTCGAGACCATAATTAATGCTGAAATAGTTCAACATCTTACTGCCCATAAACTCTTCTCTGACAGGCAGTATGGCTTCCGCTTTGCCAGGTCCACGGCCAACATGCTAACGACCGTTATGGAGTACATGTTCCAGTCCCGTGAGGAGTTCGGCGAAGCTCGTGCTGTTGCTCTGGACATCTCCAAGGCTTTTGACAGAGTTTGGCACTCTGGCCTGCTATGCAAGCTACGGGATTACGGTATTACTGGACGCTTACTTGATCTGATCCAATCTTTTTTAAATAACCGCAAAATGAAGGTCATTTTGAATGGGCATGCCTCTACATCCTACGGTACAAACGCTGGCGTTTCTCAGGGCTCTATCCTAAGCCCGAAGATCTTCCTTATTTTCATAAATGACCTCCCAGACGAGATCAAGAGCCAAAGTAGACATGTACGCAGATGACACCACAATTTACTCCCGCATCAGTAAGAAACCCGGCGTGGCGGACAAACATAATCTCGCTGCTGACCTTGAGAGGGATCTACATTCTGTAGTGAATTGGGGTAAGAAGTAGCTTGTCAATTTCAATGTGTCTAAGACCAAGCTGTTGTCTGTCAATCATGACAGGCAACCTCTCCTGCCTCCCTTAAGTATGGACCAAGCGCGTCTCCATGAGAGCAATACACTGCGCCTCTTCGGCCTTACCCTCTCTTCTGATCTCAAATGGAACCACTACATTGAGTCCATAGCTAAATCCACTGCTAAGAAGGTTGGATCACTGTGTCGGGCCAGGATGTTTTTCCCGTCTGAATCCATCCTGCATATATACAAATCAACCATTTGTCCGTGCATGGAATACTGCTGCCATATATGGTCAGGCGCCCCTGCTGTTCATCTCAGTGTTCTTGACAGGCTCCAAAGGAGAATCAGTAATGTGATAGGTACCTACTTGGCGGCTCGACTACAGCCACTTTATCACCGACGAGATGTAGCCTCCCTTTGTCTCTTCTATAAATACTTTCATGGCTTCTGCTCCAATGAACTTAAGTCACTGGTGCCTTTACAACAGGTGTTTACTCGTGCAACCAGATTGGTGACTGGGTCCCACTCATTCACAGTTAGATTAACCAAATGCAGACGACAATTCTACTCCTGCAGCTTCTTTTATCGCACTTCCCGCCTGTGGAACTCTCTTCCATATTCTTGCTTTCCTGACGGCTACAACCTCCAGGAATTTAAATGCAATGTCTATACTCATTTCTTAACCACTTGACTCTAGTTCTTTCTACACCACCCTGTATATCCTTTCCTTTCTCTCCACTTCTGCAACTGTCATCACACCTGTATTCCCATCCTTCTCTTGCTCCTTTCTAACTGGTTCGTCTTTCTCTTCACTCTCTTCTCCTTAATCTTTTTACTCTTATGTAGCTTCCTGCACATCAGTGGCGTTACCGCCTTGCTCGGGGTGATATATATATATATATATATATATATATATTAAAAAAGGATTAATTCAAAGATGTTGAATGGCCATTTCGATATGAAGATCCCCACGGGGAACGACACATCACCTCAGCAACAGAAAAAAACCTTTCAGAAACTTTCACTAATATATATTTGCTCTGTAATATTTTATTACATGGAGCTCTCTTCCTGTATCATTTTTTAATATTAAAATAAATTTTTAATATTAATTAGGATCGGGTTTTTGGGAATTTACCTTCCTGCTTTTTTCCCTTGGATTGAAGTATCTGAATTAATATATATATATATATATATATATATATATATATATATATATATATATATATATCAGGTCCATCACATTCGAGATTCATTCATGAAAATTACTTTAGAAAAGTTAATTTCAATGCATTTCTTGGCCCAATTTTGACGCTTTAAAATATTTTCTTTGCGGAGAGGAGGTTGTCTAGGATTGTTTTTCAGAACCCAATTCACAAACTATAAGACACCTTCCGTCATTCTTGACTCCCTCAATTCCAGTCTTTAACAAAGATTTGGGCGCTTGTAAAAAGTGTTGGTTTCGCTATAACTCGGCTCAGTTTACCTTCATCCCGAAAAATAACGTTCTCAAAGCCTTTTACTTTGCTTCGAACCTTCAACTTAGTTATATTATTTTTATCGGTCGATGATCTCTGACAAGCTCCTTTGATAACCTCAACGCAGACATTCCTTCTCTCAATAAATTTGTTATTTTCTGTTTTTCAGCAATTGTTAGATTTTTCCCTTTACCCATGATTTAACATATATTATGTACAAAAAGAAAAATAGTTTTTATTATATTTCATGAGTCGTAAGCTAATATTACTTGAATCTGCATATTAGCTTCAGAAAATTTCAAATATCCCAAAACTAACCATTCATTGAAAATGGCATAAAATTTAGTTAAACATTTTACGAAGGTTAAAAATGGACGCGTATAAATTTGATAAATATTGTTTCAGAAAGTTTAGGGTTATTTAGGTGTACTTTATTTGCATAATAACTTCAGAGGGGGTATATATATATATGTGTGTGTGTGTGTGTGTGTGTGTGTGTGTGTGTGTGTGTGTGTGTAAGCCTTAATTATTGAATATATATATATATATATATATATATATATATATGCATTCACGAAAGTTTGAAGTCGGCATGAACCTGCTCAGTTAAGTGACAAACTTCTACTTGTCTACATTAATCTTAATAACACTCTATCTCGATATCGAGCACTTTACGACAATAAACCTTCTTGCCAAAATATGTTTCTATCAGTAAACCACTGGAAAATAACCATCTTGGCAATAAGCATTATCACAGTTCAACAATATATATATATATATATATATATAAGCACCCCGACTGACACCAAATCGTAAGTGGTTGTTTAGCCACACTGGTGACCTGTTATACAGCGAAACAAGCTTGTATGTGGATGACTAATAATTATAATAGAGATTTAGATTAAGCTCTCTAAAAAGGAAAATTTTCAAAACAGTTAACACTTCTACGATTTACGTATTACTCTTCTGTAATGAATTGAGTTCTCCCTGCAGCTGGAGTGTGTGCAATTTGGTACTCGGGGGAAAGAACATCAACACGTTCTTATAGAATCCATAGCTAAATCTTATAGCTATCCATAGCTAAATCTGCTGAAAAAATCCTGCACATATATAAATCTACCATCCGCCCGTGCATCAAATACTGCTGCCATATCTGGTCGGGTGCTCCTGCTATCCACCTGGGTGTCCTTGACAAAATCCCACGGAAAATCTGTAATGTGATCAATCTCGAGTTGGCAGCTCAGATATAGTCACTTTCTCTCCGGCGCAATGTGGCATCCCTGTGTCTCGTCTATAAATACTTTCACGGCTGCTGCTCCGATGAACTTAGCTCACTGGTGCCCCCTATGTATGAATTTACTGGAGCCATAAGATTAGCAACTAGGTCCCACCATTTTACTGTGAAGCCAATAAAATGTAAATGCAAATTCTACTTCAACAGTTTCTTTTCTCACGCTTCCCGCCTGAGGAATTCCCTTCCTTTTAATTCCTTCCCCGACAGCTACAATCTCCAAGAATTAAATGTAAAGTCAATAGTCATCTCCTATTTCACTAACATGCATCCTCTCTCTCTCTCTCTCTCTCTGATGCTCCTTTCTCCATTCACTCCACTCTCATCCTTCTCTTACCCACTTACTGACACCCCCTATAACCTGTCACTCTTTTTCATAACTTTCCGCCTATGTAACCTCCTGCTAAACAGTGACAGTAAAATGCCTTGCTTGGGGCGATATGATTACAAAAAAAAGTGTGTAGATGAAAGAAGAGAGGTTTATTTTTAAAAGAATACACTACGGCAAACTAGGGACACAGGTGGTAGTCTAGTAATTGTCAAAGCAAGTCCGCATAGGCGATAGGGAGTGTGGTACATTCCATTGCAACACCTCCCACTGAGCTAATTTTTCCATGATATTTTGCGCAATACTTTCTTGGAAAGTCAATTGTTTGACTTTTTACCTTATCCTAGTAATTTTAGGTCTCACCAATTTTATTGCTGGTGAGATTTGAGGCATTAGCGATTTTTGGGAAGCTGACACTTCTGACACTGGTGGGTTTGGATATACTTCCATCGCTACTGGTGAAGATATGGGAACTGGTATTTCGAATGCGTCATGTATTACCTCCATTGGTAATTCTTTACTATGCGTGACATCTTTCGGACGTCTTAGCCTTCAGTCAGTTAAGTGCCATACGTGATACACCCTTTGGGCGATCATGTCTCGAAAGAGACATAACTGACTGGGCAGAAGTTTATCCCGCAGTAGGTTGCCATTGCTTTCTGCAGTAGACTGGTTGCCAGCCAAGGCTATAGAACCCAATCTGTCCTGTTATTTAACCTATAATTGGAGGGAAGAGACGGATTAATACCTTTCCCAAGGATATTTGTGCGTAAGTGAATACTATGAATTCAACTGTTATTCGAACTCAGCTTCCCTGATTTGTCGTTCCGAGTTGATATCCAGTGCACCACAACGCAGCCTTAACTGATTTAAAAGCTTCTTACGTTCAAATCTTCTTCCTTGTATATGTATATTTTCCTTTGAGCATGTATATAGTTTTTTGATGATTATTATGTCTTCCCAGAAGCTTTTCCCATCTTTATAATTTCTGAAGAAAACTCTGTCTCATGGTTTGTAAATTTGGTCGCAAAGTTTTCATTTTTTTACCACTCTTTTTGTTGTACCGTCAAACACTGACCAAATTTTTCTCGCGAACAACAGTTCGGCTGGAGATAAGCCTGAATCGATGTTCAGACTGGGAGTAATTCTTTAAACCACTAAAAACTTTTGTATACTCCTCTCATCAGAGTCCATTCCTTGATTCCTTCTTAGAGCTCTTTTAAAAATATCTACGAATCTTTTTGTGAGAGAACAAAGCCCAAATTCTTCATAAGCGGATAGAATGTCGGTCAACCCATAGCAATGAGCATCTTTGAAAATTTTTAACATGTTCAACCATAAAAAAAGAATTACCACCTAGAATCAAGGTAAAACAGTTTTAAAGTGGACTTTATTTGCCATCTCAAAGAAATAGAATGAAAAAACGTTACAGCCAAAAAGTAGGCCATGACTTAAAGCAGGAAAACTATTTCAACATGTTTAATCTTCTTCATGCTGTATTCGGGCTATTTCACCGATGACATCGAAATGCCATCTACAGTCTACATTAAATTTTCCGAATTCGTGTTAACCATAATCAAACCTCACTTTACGTTATAAAAAAAACTGTCAAAGGCAGCTTTAAAGGCATCGAAATGTCTCATCTTTAGTCTACATTAAATTTTAGTGAATTCGTGTTGAGCATCTTCTTTTTATTCAGTCACTATAGAACACCCATCCAGTGTTACGCACAGAGCTTTACTCCGGAGAATTAAGGTTTCATGATCATTATGGATTTTTAAGAGTGGGGCAATTAGATCATGTTCCATAGTTTGTAACCCTAACCCTATCCACATTGACAGCTGAGATCAATATCGGTAGCATATCCTCATTTCTGAAGGTTGGAACAACAGCCACTCTGTTCAGAGACGATTTAGGCTGGACCAGAAAGCCCAGACATCACTAGAGTCATGGGTATAATGCATTAATCAGTCTTCATTGATTTATTGTTAGCAATTTTACTATAAATCTGTATTGTTGATAATTTTATTATAAAAATGTATTGTTGATAATTTTCTATAAATATTTAATGTTGATAATCTTATTATAAAACTGTATTGTTACTGCTGGTAATTTTATTATAAATATGTATTGTTGATAATTTTACTATAAATCTACTACTTTACTACTGAATACGAATTTGCACGAGATACTAGATTAGGCAACTAGATCCCACTCTTTTACAGTGAAACCGATAAAATGCAGCCGCAACTTCTACTCCAACATTTTCTTTCCTAGCACTTCCCGACTGTGGAATTCCCTTCCACACGATTGCTTCCCCGACGGCTACAATCTCCAGGAGTTTAAATGTAAGGTCAATAGACACCTCCTAACACACTAACCTGCTCCCATTCTATCAAACACTCTTCCCATCTGCCCAACCCTCATCCTCGGTATCCTTACTCATCTGTCACCTTCCTCCTGACATTCCCTATGTCTAACCACTCCTTCTCTTTACCTTCCCCTATGTAGCCCCATGCGCAATAGTGGCAGTGGAATGCCTTGCTTTGGGTGAGATGATTAAAAAAAAAAATCTGTATCGTTGGCAATTTTATTATAAACATTTATTGTTGGCAATTTTATAATAAATATGTATTGTTGATAATTTTATTATAAATATTTATTGTTGGCAATTTTATAATAAATATGTATTGTTGATAATTTTATTATAAATATTTATTGTTGGCAATTTTATAATAAATATGTATTGTTGATAATTTTATTATAAATATTTATTGTTGGCAATTTTATAATAAATATGTATTGTTGATAATTTTATTATAAATATTTATTGTTGGCAATTTTATAATAAATATGTATTGCTGATAATTTTATTATAAATATTTATTGTTGGCAATTTTATAATAAATATGTATTGTTGATAATTTTATTATAAATATTTATTGTTGGCAATTTTATAATAAATATGTATTGTTGATAATTTTATTATAAATATTTATTGTTGGCAATTTTATAATAAATATGTATTGTTGATAATTTTATTATAAATATTTATTGTTGGCAATTTTATAATAATATGTATTGTTGATAATTTTATTATAAATATTTATTGTTGGCAATTTTATAATAATATGTATTGTTGATAATTTTATTATAAATATTTATTGTTGGCAATTTTATAATAAATATGTATTGTTGATAATTTTATTATAAATATTTATTGTTGGCAATTTTTTTATATAAAATGTATTGCTGGTATTTTTAATATAAAATGTATTTTTATACTTTTATAGTTTGTTTGTTTGTTTGTTTGTTTGTAGTTTACTATTTTCCCATATCTGGGTCCCTAATAGGGGCTACCAACCCAGATCAAGGTGTACCTGGGGAAAACAACAATTAAGTGGAGACAAACTGTTTAAAAAACGTATCATTTTCCTAAGTGAAAAAAAAAAACCTACGTAGATTGGATTCTTTTTTCTTTTTCGACCTCTCGTACCAAATCAAAACCGACAGTCATTCACCGTCTGCAAATTCCCGCTAGAAAACTCTCGTAAACATCCGGGTAGTTAAGGCCTTATCCTATTTTCATTTCAGAGTTGTTTACTTTCGGCCACCTGGATTTATACATCGTCACCAGTTTTCCTGTCAAGCTAGGTGCTGGCCTGTTCGTTCTCGCCGACAAACATCGTGACTAGATCATTAGTATTCTCAAAACCTTTGCAGAGATGAAAATACGTACAACGTGTAAACTGTAAACTGATAAAATGTATGTTGGCCAGGGTGGTTTTATTTTATTTCATTTTATTGTCATTTTTTTTAATTTTTCGTTTGTTCTTGTTTTTGTCAAGTAAGTGATGATATGCACATTTTAATAAACGGACAAAGGCTAATATTTAAACTATATCAACACAAAACGCAGCCTTGACATTTCCTGCATTTTTCAGTAGTTAGACAGCACCTTGAAGTTTAGAGTATAGAGCCTCACATTTGTAAATATCAAAACTTAAGTGTTAATAGCCCTCCACAGTGTCAATTTCATTTATTTTTATATTCATAAATAAATAAATAAAAATGTTCATATACAAATAAATGAATATATTTATGAAATAAAAATCACCGCATCTTTTGTGTGTGTGTGTGGGGGGGGGGGAGAATAATACTAGTTGAATATAATATGACTGTGTTTCAAAATCTAAAAACATAATAAGTTCTTCCTTTAATCACTTCACCCCAGACAAGGCCATAATGCCACTAAGTCACAGAAGGCTACGGGGAATAAAAGAGAATGAGACGACTTTAGAAGGGACCAAAAACCAAGTCCTAAACAGGAAACAAAAGATAAACCTCTATTTCTGTTCAAAAGACCGGGGAGATGTCTGAACCTGACGACAGGTGGATCTATCTAGCTATACTGAATTACATCTTCCAGTATAATGTAACCACGTAGAACAGCCATTTCTATGTGATTTCTTTTGAAAAAATGTTATTCATCAAAAACTTAATGCTGGACACATATTTCACTAAAATATTTAATTCTTTACGATATTAAAGATTAGAAATAAACCTGTGGGTTCACTGGCATCATACCAGCAGGGATAGCCTTCTGTTCATAGGGATAAAAACATTCACAGAAATAACATTAAAAGCATGCTTAATTTTAAATTAAATTCGTACAATTTTATTTATTTTTTGTGTATTAGTGTGTGCGTATTTTAGTTACATATGTTCAAGGTTGTATGTGATAAAAAGAAGAAAGTCATTGCGTCTTATAACAAACAATGTCATGAGGAGAGGAAATGGTCGTCTTGACTCTTCAACGGTCAGTAGCGAAGAGAATGAGTTCAGTATTTTTGGCATAAAGTTCGTTTTCAGGAAGGAAATGTTTCTCTTGCATTCTAGGAGAACATTCACTATTTTTGTTTCATTCAACCTTTTTTTCAAACAAAGTTTTAATGTTATTTATTTTATTTTATTTTATTTCATTTATTATTATTATTATTATTATTATTATTATTATCATAATTCTATTTCTGCTATGGTCACACCACGTACCATGTCTGCAGAAAGACCTAAGGCAGGTAGTGTTGTTATGGCTCCATTTCATTTGTTTTTCTAGCTCCCATAACATCCCTAGCGTTACATAGATAAAGTTTTCCTTAGTGTGTGGGCTGTATTCACAGAACAATTTCTTGTATCTCTCTTAAGCTGAGGTTTCCAGGGATTCTTTCAACGTGTTGTTTTGTTCCATTTTTCATCATTCTAAGTGTATCTATCATTGATACTGTTGTTGCTTTTAATTTTCACATTTTTTCTATTTCAATTTCCAGGTTTTTATACTTTGTTAGCTTTACAAAGTTCTTGGTTGCTATGTTAGAATTCACTGGACAAACCATATCACTTAGTAGGCAAGTTTGTTTTGTTTTTGACAATAATGTCCGGCTTATTCGCTTCAATTGTCGTGTCTGTTTAGAGGGTGTAATCCCATAGAATTGTGAGATCCTCTATTTCTGTAACCGGTGCTGGAGGGTACTCATACCAGTGTTTCTTTACATATTATCCAAAGTGTTTGCACATTGTCCAGGGTAAACATTGCCCCACTTTATCGTGCCGATTTTTATATTCATTTGAGGCAAGTATAGAACATCTTGAGATTAGATGGCCTGTTGTTTCCTGGTATTTGTCATAGAACATACATTTTTGATCCACATTATTATGTATGACATTTGTCTGAAAGTTCCTAGTGAAAAGACTGTGGTCATGCGCTTCAGCTTTAGTCCCGGTGCTCGTAACCAGCGATGAGTATTAACTTATCAACATTGGGTTTATTAGCACGTTCTGGATATTGGCCATGCAGAGGTTTGTCTTGCCAGCGTTGTTTCATCTGTTCAAGAGCTTTATCCTTGGCTTTCTTTTTCATATTTTTGCTGCGATAGTTAGTTCTTGGGTTCTGTTTTGGTTTTCTACAGGATTTACTAAATGTAAATCTTGTTTCTATTTACTGCCTTCTTTCATTATTGAATATTTTTTCTTTCTGTTTTTGTTATCTTGAAGGGCAGTTCTAGCTGAATAAGATCCCTTCCACATTTTTTCTGCATTTGGATGATGCTTAGAAAGAAGCTTTCCTGTCTTAGAATCCATTTGTCGAAAGTCATTAAGAGTCCAGTTCAAGATGTTGGAACTATATTGGACCACTGTTGTAGCAAGTTTATTAATGACCATAATTCTTTTCTGATAATTCAATTCAGTTTTTAATAGCAGTTGTACACTTCTATAGCACTTTTTATGCACTATTTCTTTCATTTTCTTATGGTGAATTCACCATACTTATAAGGTTCTTCTTACTCTAAATCTGTGATTGTTGCATCAGGGTCTAAGCTAATAGAGAATGTTTGTTGTAGTGAGCCTTGTAAAATTGTGGCTTTAGCACACTTATTCAAATTGAATTTCATTCCAATGTCTTCACTGAAGCATTTTACAGTTTGCAGAAGACCTTCCAGCTCACTTTAATTCCTAGCATACAACTTTAAGTCATCCTTGTAAAATAGATGTCTTTATTTTAGTTATTTTAAAACCACATTATGTCTTGTTATATTGGCTGATTAATGCTATTAGTGATATACAAAATAGTAAGGGAGACAAAGAGTCACCTTGAAATATTCATCTGTTGATGTTTATATAACCAACTTTATAGATTCCATTTATATGATTGAGGCAAAGTGTTGTTTTCTATATCGACATGCATTGTTTGATGAAATTGATGACAACTGTTGATACCTTGTATATATTTAAAAACTTGAAAATCCAGAATTATGGACACAATCGAATGCCTTACGATAATCTATCCAGTCAGTACTAAGACTTTTCTTTGCCTTAAAATAGTTTTCAAATATCATTCTGTTAATAAATAATTGGCATTTACATCGTAACAGCCACGTTTGTACTCTTTTCCTTCAACCGGTAGTATGTCATTTCTTTTCAAAAAGAAATACATCTGTTTTGTTAAAATAGATGTCAATAGTTTGTAAGTTGTGGGAAAACATGTAATTGGTCTGTAGTTTTTCAGGATACTTGTGTCGCTATTCTTGGGTAGAAGAAAGATAATTCCTTCGGTCATCCTTGCCGTAATTTTGGTGGGATGGTTTTTGGCTAGTTTTTTGTGTATTGTATTTATTTAATATAACCGAAATTTAGGAACTTTGTCTATTTCTGGAGATTTCCAGCTGTGTGCATTTTTCAGTGCAAATTCAACATCCTCTTCTATTATTCCTGCCCATATGTTTTTAGTTTATCTTTTATACGGTCTATCTCTTGCACAATCCATCCAATCTGCTTCTTTGTTACGTTCTTTAGGGCAAGCCATATTTTTCCAGAGCGGTATAACCTCTTCCATTTTGGGAGTGGAGAGGATCGTCATTTCAATTCTTTGTTTACCTATTTCCCTGTAAAATTTCTTTGCATAAGTTTGAAAGGTTTTGTTCTGTCTGTAGAATCTTGATTTTTTTTCATAGCATCTTATTCTTTGAGTCTTCAGTTGTATTGTTTGCTTTATTTTTTCTTTAGTTGATAGGACTTCATTTTCTTTCTTAATATTGTATTTTCTTTTGACTCTTCTGCCTTTTCTAGTTCTTACGTTTATTCCTCTTGCCAGTTTATTGCGTGCTGATAATTCACTTCTAAGTTATTCGATTTCTTTTTCTATTTTTCTTTTCCAAGGCGGATATTCACACCTGTGAGACTGGCATTTTTTTTACTTTGATGCTGAATTTATTTGTTGATGTTATTTCTGATGCATGTATTGCTTCGTTCAGATTTATATAAGTATTTTTGTCATTGAAAATTAATTTCAGTGTTGCAGTTTTTGAGCTCAATAGTTTTAAGGTTACACATTGTTGCTTGTAATTTTTGGGGTTGTTCTCATTCCTACTATTGCTATATTTGTATATAGCTCATGATTTCTTCCTTTGCTTTTTGTATGCTATTCTTGTTTTGCATAAAATAATTTTGTTCAGTGTATTTTGAACTCGTTATATTGCTGACTCGTTTTGTAACCGACTAAGAGCACACCATTCTAATACTTCTTATCTTCACAGTGATTTGTGTGTCTCTCGGTTTCTTTATTATGACCGATGACATGTGTGATGTTATTACTTTTTTCCGCTTCCGGTTTCCTTTCATGTTTTGTTGATTCGTCTATTCTGGTTACAAATCATCTTATTAAAGAAATAAGACGATTTGCAACCAGAATAGATTTTAATTTATTTCAGCCTAGTTGGTTATTTCGCATGATTTATCTTCTTACATTGGTTAGTTTATTTTTTGTCTAATTGTTTGTCCAAACTTTTCTCACTAAATATCATGTTTGGTGAGTGATGTTTTTCTGAGTTTTGAGCAAGTCATAATGATTTTGTACTCCTCACAACATTATTTTAGTTTTTCTTTCTTTAAATGTTCGGTTAAGGATTTAGCTGGAGTATTTGCAGGGCCATCATTAGGATTATACTTGTTGAGGGGGACCTGAAGATTTATTCTTTACGTAGGAGTTCGTTCCTATGGCATATTTTTCGATATCAAGTAGGTTCTCTCCTGAAGGACCTACTCCCTGTTTATCACTGGAAAATCCATACTGGAGTTTTTGTTTCTATATTTAATTCTCATATTATCCCCATGAGTGACGCGTGGGTCGAAAAGTCCACCCAAAATTTCCCGGCACTTTTAAGACCTTGAGTTGCGGGTTATTGTTCGGAGTTTTCCTTCTCTTAAATGGGATGCCAAGTGACAGGAGACAGAGACGCGATCGGAATTCAAAGAGAAAGTTAGTAAAAAAAAAAAAAATATTGGAAGGAACAGCCGCTCAACGAAACAAAATATCTCGACACTAGAGTATTATGCTTACGAGAGAGAGAGAGGTGGGGGAGAAATATAAAGAAGGTCATTTTTTTTTCCTTTCCCCGTCTTCTCTTTTTACGTTTTTTTTTACTCTTGATCAGATGAGTTGTTAATCAATTAAAAAAAATTGTTGTTGCTACCATCACGAGTCCTTGTAACGAAAGTAATTGTCAAAAAAAAAAAAAAAAAATTGATGGAAAAGAAAAAGTTGACATTCGTTTCATAAAGACTATCGCCCGGTTCACACTCCACCCACACCTATTGAACAGGTGAAGAGGCTCATCCCTTGTTTCCTGTTTAGGATGTGGTTTCCGGTTTTCTCTTTTCTAATCTTCTCACTCTTATGTAGCCCCCTGCTCATCAGTGGCGTTGCCGCCTTGCTTGGGGTGATATGATTAAAAAAAAAAAAAAAAAAAAAAAAGTTTCTCACTGCTGTGAAATTTATAAATAATAATAATGAAAATGTTTTTGTTGTTTTTAAACATATTAAGATTAAGAGAAACAAACAATTTTGAAAAATAAAACATTTTATTTATCGATTAATTTAAGGAAGCATTGATACTCCTTATCGAAGTATATTTAAAAAAAATACAAAATGAATGATAACTTATTAATTTGCATATATATATATATATATATATATATATATATATATATATATATATATATTATTATTATTATTATTATTATTATTATTATTATTATTATTATTAAAGTCCCTTCATCCCGGATGTTTAGCCATAGTTAAAATATGACGAACTGCTGGAGAGTTGCAGGGTTAAAGGCTGGAGGGCTAGCTGGACTCCTATAGAAGTGGGGACTAGAGGATTTGTAGCAAGGCCCTTATGCAAAGCTTTAACAGATATTGGGATAGTGGGAGTAAAAAAAGGAAAGCACTCAAGTCCATAACCGAAACAGCGGAAAGAACAGCTAATTGGTTATGGATCAAAAGAGAGAGTGCCTGGATTCCAAATTGTTAGCTAAAATTCCCCGAATTGCGTCTGAGTTAATGTTTCGGACTAGCGCATGTGCGGTTCGCCTCTAAATGGAAAGTGGCTCTAACTGTCGCCATTGATAAGCATTTGCAAGGTTTCGTACCGGGCCTAAATGTAATTTTCCCAGTGTCTGAAAGCGCTTATCGAGGGTGGGCCAGAAACTGATCATCTCTGGTTGGGGCGGCGCGGTGAGGGGGGTATGATGTTGAAAGACCCGACACCTCCCTCCCAGTGATCCTCGCGATGACATCACTGACGACACCCTCTAGCGCCCCCATTACGGTGCGTATGCTTGAAATATATATTGTATTTTTTATTTTATTTTATTCTTTTTCGGTTCTTATCTTTTCTGCCTAATTTTTGTGTAAATTGTTCTTAATTATGAAATTTAGGTTTGGTATATTAGGGTTTTGGTTATATGTAGGAATTCTAAGACCGGCCATGTTTTTTTTTTGTTTTTTTTTATTGTTCTCTGTCATTCCCTTGCTAACTGGACACATGGCTTGGAGGTGATTCCCCCCTCCATCACACTACTGTCTGTTACTGCTTGTAAGGTAACTTAATCTCTCCAGAACTGTATAGAAGAAACAGAATGAAGATAATTTTTGAAATTTTCTTAACTTTTTTTCTGTCAGCAAGCCTGCAGCTTGGTGAGTTTAGCCAGTATGATCTTATTTTATTATTTTTTGAATTATTTATTTACTTATTTTTACTTGTATTTTTATTTTATTTTATTCTTTTTCAGTTCTTATCTTTTCTGCCTAATTTTTGTGTAAATTGTTCTTAATTATGAAATTTAGGTTTGGTATATTAGGGTTTTGGTTATATGTAGGAATTCTAAGACCGGCCATGTTTTTTTTTTGTTTTTTTTTTTTATTGTTCTCTGTCATTCCCTTGCTAACTGGACACATGGCTTGAGGTGATTCCCCCCTCCATCACACTACTGTCTGTTACTGCTTGCTTAAGGTAACTTAATCTCTCCAGAACTCTCCCAAGGAACTGTATAGAAGAAACAGAATGAAGATAATTTTTGAAATTTTCTTAACTTTTTCTGTCCAACAAGCCTGCAGCTTGGTGAGTTTAGCCAGTGTGAGTCTTATTTTTTATTATTTTGAATTATTTATTTACTTATTTTTACTTGTATTTTTATTTTATTTTATTCTTTTTCGGTTCTTATCTTTTCTGCCTAATTTTTGTGTAAATTGTTCTTAAATTGTAGAAATTTAGGTTTGGTATATTAGGAGTTTTGGTTGTGTCTTCAGGAATTCTAAGACCGGCCATGTTTTTTTTTTTATTGTTCTCTGTCATTCCCTTGCTAACTGGACACATGGCTTGGGTGATTCCCCTCATCACACTGCTGTCTGTTACTGCTTGTAAGGTAACTTAATCTCTCCAGAACTGTATAGAAGAAACAGAATGAAATAATTTTTGAAATTTTCTTAACTTTTTCTGTGGCAAGCCTGCAATTTGGTGAGTTTAGCCAGTGTGATCTTATTTTTTATTATTTTTTGAATTATTTATTTACTTATTTTTAACTTGTATTTTTATTTTATTTTATTCTTTTTCGGTTCTTATCTTTTCTGCCTAATTTTTGTGTAAATTGTTCTTAATTATGAAATTTAGAGTTTTGAGTATATTAGGGTTTTGGTTATATGTAGGAATTCTAAGACCGGCCATGTTTTTTTTTTTTTTTTTTTTATTGTTCTCTGTCATTCCCTTGCTGCGCTGGGACACATGGCTTGGAGGTGATTCCCCCTCCATCACACTACTGTCTGTTACTGCTTGCTTAAAGGTAACAATCTCTCCAGAACTGTGCTTGAAGAAACAGAATGAGAATAATTTTGAAATTTTCTTAACTTTTTTCTGTCAGCAAGCCTGCAACTTGGTGGTTGCTTCAGTGTGATCTTATTTTTTATTATTTTTTGAATTATTTATTTACTTATTTTTACTTGTATTTTTATTTTATTTTTATTCTTTTTTGATTCTTATCTTTTCTGCCTAATTTTTTGCTAAATTGTTCTTAATTATGAAATTTAGGTTTTTTGGTATATTGGGGTTTTGGTTATATATGAGAATTCTAAGACCGGCCATGTTTTTTTTTGTTTTTTTTTTTTTATTGTTCTCTGTGCTCATTCCCCCTTGCCTAACTGGACACATGGCTTGGAGGTGATTCCCCCTCCATCCACACTACTGTCTGTTACTGCTTACTTAAGGTAACTTAATCTCTCCAGAACTCTCCAGAACTGTATAGAAGAAACAGAATGAAGATAATTTTTGAAATTTTCTTAACTTTTTTCTGTCCAGCAAGCCTGCCAGCAGTGAGTTTAGCCAGTGTGATCTTATTTTTTATTATTTTTGAATTATTTATTTACTTATTTTTACTTGTATTTTTTATTTTATTTTATTCTTTTTTCGGTTCTTATCTTTTCTGCCTAATTTTTGTGTAAATTGTTCTTAATTGTAAATTTAGGTTTGGTATATTAGGGTTTTGTATATGTAGGAATTCTAAGACCGGCCATGTTTTTTTTTTTTTTTTTTTTTTATTGTTCTCTGTCATTCCCTTGCTAACTGGACACATGGCTTGGAGTGATTCCCCCCCTCCATCACACTACTGTCTGTTACTGCTTGCTTAAGGTAACTTAATCTCTCCAGAACTCTCCAGAACTGTATAGAAGAAACAGAATGAAGATAATTTTGAAATTTTCTTAACTTTTTTTCTGTCAGCAAGCCTGCAACTTGGTGAGTTTAGCCAGTGTGATCTTATTTTTTATTATTTTTTGAATTATTTATTTACTTATTTTTTACTTGTATTTTTTATTTTATTTTATTCTTTTTCGGTTCTTATCTTTTCACTAATTTTTGTGTAAATTGTTCTTAATTATGAAATTTAGGTTTGGTATATTAGGGTTTTGGTTATATGTAGAATTCTAAGACCAGCCATGTTTTTTTTTTTTTTTTATTGTTCTCTGTCATTCCCTTGCTAACTGGACACATGGCTTGGAGGTGATTCCCCCTCCATCCTGCCTTTCTGTTACTGCTTGCTTAAGGTAACTTAATCTCTCCAGAGCCTCTCCAGAACTGTATAGAAGAAACAGAATGAAAGTAATTTTGAAATTTTCTTAACTTTTTTCTGTCAGCAAGCCTGCAACTTGGTGAGTTTAGCCAGTGTGATCTTATTTTTATTATTTTTGAATTATTTATTTACTTATTTTTACTTGTATTTTATTTTATTTTATTCTTTTTTCGGTTCTTATCTTTTCTGCCTAATTTTTGTGTAAATTGTTCTTAATTATGAAATTTAGGTTTGGTATATTAGGGTTTTGGTTATATGTAGGAATTCTAAGACCGGCCATGTTTTTTTTTTGTTTTTTTTTTTTATTGTTCTCTGTCATTCCCTTGCTAACTGGACACATGGCTTGGAGGTGATTCCCCCCTCCATCACACGCTACTGTCTGTTACTGCGCAAGGTAACTTAATCTCTCCGGCCATGTTTTTTTTTTGTTTTTTTTTTTTTATTGTTCTCTGTCATTCCCTTGCTAACTTGGACACATGGCTTGGAGGTGATTCCCCCTCCATCCACACTACTGTCTGTTACTGCTTGCTTAAGGTAACTTAATCTCTCCAGAACTGTATAGAAGAAACAGAATGAAGATAATTTTTGAAATTTTCTTAACTTTTTTCTGTCAATAAGCCTGCAATGGTGAGTTTTTAGCCAGTGTAGTCTTATTTTTTATTATTTTGAATTATTTATTTACTTATTTTTACTTGTATTTTTATTTTATTTTATTCTTTTTCGGTTCTTATCTTTTCTGCCTAATTTTTGTGTATTGTTCTTAATTATGAAATTTAGGTTTGGTATATTAGGGTTTTGAATTATATGTAGGAATTCTAAGACCGGCCATGTTTTTTTTTTGTTTTTTTGTTGTTCTCTGTCATTCCCCTTGCCTAACTGGACACATGGCTTGGAGGTGATTCCCCCCCTTCATCACACTACTGTCTGTTACTGCTTGCTTAAGGTAACTTAATCTCTCCAGAACTGTATAAAAGAAACAGAATGAAGATAATTTTTAGAAATTTTCTTAACTTTTCTGTCAGCAAGCCTGCAACTTGGTGAGTTTAGCCAGTGTGATCTTATTTTTTTATTATTTTTGAATTATTTATTTACTTATTTTTACTTGTATTTTTTTATTTTATTTTATTCTTTTCGGTTCTATCTTTCTGCCTAATTTTTGTGTAAATTGTTCTTAATTATGAAATTTAGGTTTGGTATATTGGGGTTTTGGTTATATGTAGGAATTCTAAGACCGGCCATGTTTTTTTTTTTTTTTTTTTTTTTTTATTGTTCTCTGTCATTCCCTTGCTAACTGGACACATGGCTTGGAGGTGATTCCCCCCTCCATCACACTACTGTCTGTTACTGCTTGCTTAAGGTAACTTAATCTCTCCAGAACTCTCCAGAACTGTATAGAAGAAACAGAATGAAGATAATTTTTTGAAATTTTCTTAACTTTTTTCTGTCAGCAAGCCTGCAACAAGAGTTTAGCCAGTATGATCTTATTTTTTATTATTTTTTGAATTATTTATTTACTTATTTTTTACTTGTATTTTTTATTTTATTTTATTCTTTTTCGGTTCTTATCTTTTCTGCCTAATTTTTGTGTAAATTGTTCTTAATTATGAAATTTAGGTTTGGTATATTAGGGTTTTGGTTATATGTAGAGAATTCTAAAGACTGACCATGTTTTTTTTTGTTTTTTTTTTTATTGTTCTCTGTCATTCCCTTGCTAACTGGACACATGGCTTGGAGGTGATTCCCCCCTCCATCACACTGTCTGTTACTGCTTGCTTAAGGTAACTTAATCTCTCCAGAACTGTATAGAAGAAACAGAATGAAGATAATTTTTGAAATTTTCTTACTTTTTTCTGTCAGCAAACCTGCAACCTGGTGAGTTTGGCCAGTGTGATCTTATTTTTTATTATTTTTTGAATTATTTATTTACTTATTTTTACTTGTATTTTTTATTTTATTTTATTCTTTTTCGGTTCTTATCTTTTCTGCCTAATTTTTGTGTAAATTGTTCTTAGTGTAAAATTTAGGTTTGGTATATTAGGGTTTTTGGTTATATGTAGGAATTCTAAGACCGGCCATGTTTTTTTTTTTTTTTTTTATTGTTCTCTGTCATTCCCTTGCTAACTGGACACATGGCTTGGAGGTGATTCCCCCTGTCCACACTACTGTCTGTTACTGCTTGCTTAAGGTAACTTAATCTCTCCAGAACTGTGTAGAAGAAACAGAATGAAGATAATTTTGAAATTTTCTTAACTTTTTTCTGTCAGCAAGCCTGCAACTTGGTGAGTTTAGCCAGTGTGATCTTATTTTTATTATTTTTGAATTATTTATTTACTTATTTTTACTTGTATTTTTATTTTATTTTATTCTTTTTCGGTTCTTATCTTTTCTGCCTAATTTTTGTGTAAATTGTTCTTAATTATGAAATTTGAGTTTGGTATAATAGGGTTTTGGTTATATGTAGGAATTCTAAGACCGGCCATGTTTTTTTTTTGTTTTTTTTTTTTATTGTTCTCTGTCATTCCCCTTGCTAACTGGACACATGGCTTGGAGGTGATTCCCCCCTCCATCACACTACTGTCTGTTACTGCTTGCTTTAAGGTAACTTAATCTCTCCAGAACTCTCCAGAACTGTATAGAAGAAACAGAATGAAGATAATTTTTAAATTTTCTTAACTTTTTTTCTGTCAGCAAGCCTGCAATGGTGAGTTTAGCCAGTGTGATCTTATTTTTATTATTTTTTGAATTATTTATTTACTTATTTTTACTTGTATTTTTATTTTATTTTATTCTTTTTCGGTTCTTATCTTTTCTGCCTAATTTTGTGTAAATTGTTCTTAATTATGAAGTTTAGGTTTGGTATATTAGGGTTTTGGTTATATGTAGGAATTCTAAGACCGGCCATGTTTTTTTTTTTTTGTTTTTTTTTTTTTATTGTTCTCTGTCATTCCCTTGCTAACTGGACACATGGCTTGGGAGGTGATTCCCCCCTCCATCACTACTGTCTGTTACTGCTTGCTTAAGGTAACTTAATCTCTCCAGAACTCTCCAGAACTGTATAGAAGAAACAGAATGAAGATAATTTTTGAAATTTTCTTAACTTTTTCTGTCAGCAAGCCTGCAACTTGGTGAGTTTAGCCAGTGTGATCTTATTTTTTATTATTTTTTGAATTATTTATTTACTTATTTTTACTTGTATTTTTATTTTGTTTTATTCTTTTTCGGTTCTTATCTTTTCTGCCTAATTTTGTGTAAATTGTTCTTAATTATGAAATTTAGGTTTGGTATATTGGGGTTTTGGTTATATGTAGGAATTCTAAGACCGGCCATGTTTTTTTTTTTTTTTTTTTTTTTTTATTGTTCTCTGTCATTCCCTTGCTAACTGGACACATGGCTTGGAAGTCAGTTCCCCCTCCATCACACTACTGTCTGTTACCACTTTGCCAAGGTAACAATCTCTCCAGAACTCTCCAGAACTGTATAGAAAGAGAAACAGAATGAAGATAATTTTGAAATTTTTCTTAACTTTTTTTCTGTCAGCAAGCCTGCAACTTGGTGAGTTTAGCCAGTGTGATCTTATTTTTATTATTTTTTGAATTATTTATTTACTTATTTTTACTTGTATTTTTTATTTTTATTTTATTCTTTTTCGGTTCTTATCTTTTCTGCCTAATTTTTTTGTGTAAATTGTTCTTAATTATGAAATTTAGGTTTGGTATATTAGGAGTTTTGGTTATATGTAGGAATTCTAAGACCGGCCATGTTTTTTTTTTTTTTTTTTTTTTTTTTATTGTTCTCTGTCATTCCCTTGCTAACTGGACACATGGCTTGGAGGTGATTCCCCCCTCCATCACACTACTGTCTGTTACTGCTTGCTTAGGCCTTAATCTCTCCGGCCATGTTTTTTTTTTTTTTTTTTTTTTTTTTTTATTGTTCTCTGTCATTCCTTGCTAACTGGACACATGGCTTGGAGGTGATTCCCCCTCCATCACACTACTGTCTGTTACTGCTTGTGAGTAACTTAATCTCCAGAACTGTATAGAAGAAACAGAATGA
Source organism: Ascarosepion bandense (assembly GCA_037127315.1). Classification (NCBI taxonomy): domain Eukaryota; kingdom Metazoa; phylum Mollusca; class Cephalopoda; order Sepiida; family Sepiidae; genus Ascarosepion; species Ascarosepion bandense. The sequence continues at coordinate 10,620,660 of JBBBDQ010000484.1, forward strand.
AGATAATTTTTGAAATTTTCTTAACTTTTTTCTGTCAGCAAGCCTGCAGCTTGGTGAGTTTAGCCAGTGTGATCTTATTTTTTATTATTTTTGAATTATTTATTTACTTATTTTACTTGTATTTTTATTTTATTTTATTCTTTTTCGGTTCTTATCTTTTCTGCCTAATTTTTGTGTAAATTGTTCTTAATTATGAAATTTAGGTTTTGGTATATTGGGGTTTTGGTTATATGTAGGAATTCTAAGACCGGCCATGTTTTTTTTGTTATTGTTCTCTGTCATTCCCTTGCTAACTGGACACATGGCTTGGAGGTGATTCCCCCCTCCATCACACTACTGTCTGTTACTGCTTGCTTAAGGTAACCAAATGCCAGAACTCTCCAGAACTGTATAGAAGAAACAAGAGAATGAAGATAATTTTTTAAGGAAATTTTCTTAACTTTTCTGTCAGCAAGCCTGCAGCTTGGTGAAGTTTAGCCAGTGTGATCTTATTTTTTATTATTTTTTGAATTATTTATTTACTTATTTTACTTGTATTTTTATTTTATTTTATTCTTTTTCGGTTCTTATCTTTTCTGCCCTAATTTTTGTGTAAATTGTTCTTAATTATGAAATTTAGGTTTGGTATAATAGGGTTTTGGTTATATGTAGGAATTCTAAGACCGGCCATGTTTTTTTTGTTTTTTTTTTTTTTTATTGTTCTCTGTCATTCCCTTGCTAACTGGACACATGGCTTGGAGGTGATTCCCCCCTCCATCACACTACTGTCTGTTACTGCTTGCTTAAAATGACAATCTCTCCAGAACTCTCCAGAACTGTATAGAAGAAACAGAATGAAGATAATTTTTGAAATTTTCTTAACTTTTTCTGTCAGCAAGCCTGCAGCTTGGTGAGTTTAGCCAGTGTGATCTTATTTTTTATTATTTTTTTGAATTATTTTATTTACTTATTTTTACTTGTATTTTTTATTTTATTTTATTCTTTTTCGGTTCTTATCTTTTCTGCCTAATTTTTGTGTAAATTGTTCTTAATTATGAAATTTAGGTTTGGTATATTAGGGTTTTGGTTATATGTAGGAATTCTAAGACCGGCCATGTTTTTTTTTTTTTTTTTTTTTTTTTATTGTTCTCTGTCATTCCCTTGCTAACTGGACACATGGCTTGGAGGTGATTCCCCCCTCCATCACACTACTGTCTGTTACTGCTTGCTTAAGGTAACTTAATCTCTCCAGAACTGTATAGAAGAAACAGAATGAAGATAATTTTTTGAAATTTTCTTAACTTTTTCTGTCAGCAAGCCTGCAACTTGGTGAGTTTAGCCAGTGTGATCTTATTTTTTATTATTTTTTGAATTATTTATTTACTTATTTTTACTTGTATTTTATTTTATTTTATTCTTTTTCGGTTCTTATCTTTTCTGCCTAATTTTTGTGTAAATTGTTCTTAATTATGAAATTTAGGTTTGGTATATTAGGGTTTTGGTTATATGTAGGAATTCTAAGACCGGCCATGTTTTTTTTTTGTTTTTTTTATTGTTCTCTGTCATTCCCTTGCTAACTGGACACATGGCTTGGAGGGTGATTCCCCCCTCCATCACACTACTGTCTGTTACTGCTTGCTTAAGGTAACCCAATCTCTCCGGCCATGTTTTTGTTTATTGTTCTCTGTCATTCCCTTGCTAACTGGACACATGGCTTGGAGGTGATTCCCCCTCCATCACACTTACCTATGCTGTTACTGCTTGCTTAAGGTAACTTAATCTCTCCAGAACTGTATAGAAGAAACAGAATGAAGATAATTTTTAGAAATTTTTCTTAACTTTTTTCTGTCAGCAAACCTGCAGCATGTTGAGTTTAGCCAGTGTGATCTTATTTTTTATTATTTTTGAATTATTTATTTACTTATTTTACTTGTATTTTTTATTTTATTTTATTCTTTTTCGGTTCTTATCTTTTCTGCCTAATTTTGTGTAAATTGTTCTTAATTATGAAATTTTAGGTTTGGTATATTAGGGTTTTGGTTATATGTAGGAATTCTAAGACCGGCCATGTTTTTTTTTGTTTTTTTTTTTTTATTGTTCTCTGTCATTCCCATGCTAACTGGACACATGGCTTGGAGGTGATTCCCCCCTCCATCCCACACTACTGTCTGTTACTGCTTGCTTAAGGTAACTTAATCTCCAGAACTCTCAGAACTGTATAGAAGAAACAGAATGAAGATAATTTTTGAAATTTCTTAACTTTTTTCTGTCAGCAAGCCTGCAACTTGGTGAGTTTAGCCAGTGTGATCTTATTTTTATTATTTTGAATTATTTATTTACTTACTTTTACTTGTATTTTTTATTTTATTTTATTCTTTTTCGGTTCTTATCTTTTCTGCCTAATTTTTGTGTAAATTGTTCTTAATTATGAAATTTAGGTTTGGTATATTAGGGTTTTGGTTATATGTAGGAATTCTAAGACCGGCCATGTTTTTTTTGTTTTTTTTTATTGTTCTCTGTCATTCCCTTGCTAACTGGACACATGGCTTGGGTGATTCCCCCACTCCATCACACTACTGTCTGTTGTACTGCTTGCTTAAGGTAACTTAATCTCTCCGGCCATGTTTTTTTGTTTTTTTTTTTATTGTTCTCTGTCATTCCCTTGCTAACTGGACACATGGCTTGGAAGTGATTCCCCCCTCCATCACACTACTGTCTGTTACTGCTTGCTTAAGGTAACTTAATCTCTCCAGAACTGTATAGAAGAAGCAAATGAAGATAATTTTTGAAATTTTCTTAACTTTTTTTCTGTCAGCAAGCCTGCAACTTGGTGAGTTTAGCCAGTGTGATCTTATTTTTTATTATTTTTGAATTATTTATTTACTTATTTTTACTTGTATTTTTTATTTTATTTTATTCTTTTTCGGTTCTTATCTTTTCTGCCTAATTTTTGTGTAAATTGTTCTTAATTATGAAATTTAGGTTTGGTTTATTAGGGTTTTGGTTATATGTAGGAATTTTAAGACCGGCCATGTTTTTTTTTTTTGTTTTTTATTGTTCTCTGTCATTCCCTTGCTAACTGGACACATGGCTTGGAGGTGATTCCCCCCCACTCCATCACACTACTGTCTGTTACTGCTTGCTTAAGGTAACTTAATCTCTCCAGAACTGTATAGAAGAAACAGAATGAAGATAATTTTGAAATTTTCTTAACTTTTTCTGTCAGCAAGCCTGTGGTGAGTTTAGCCAGTGTGATCTTATTTTTTATTATTTTTTGAATTATTTATTTACTTATTTTACTTGTATTTTTTATTTTATTTTATTCTTTTGGTTCTTATCTTTTCTACCTAATTTTTGTGTAAATTGTTCTTAATTATGGGGGTAGGTTTTGGTATAATAGGGTTTTGGTTATATGTAGGAATTTTAAGACCGGCCATGTTTTTTGTTTTTTTTATTGTTCTCTGTCATTCCCTTGCTAACTGGACACATGGCTTGGAGGGAGTGATTCCCCCCCTCCATCACACTACTGTCTGTTACTGCTTGCTTAAGGTAACTTAATCTCTCCGGCCATGTTTTTTGTTTTTTTATTGTTCTCTGTCATTCCCTTGCTAACTGGACACATGGCTTGGAGGTGATTCCCCCCCTCCATCACACTACTATCTGTTACTGCTTGCTTAAGGTAACCGTCTCTCCAGAACTGTATAGAAGAAACAGAATGAAGATAATTTTAGAAATTTTCTTAACTTTTTTCTGTCAGCAAGCCTGCAACTTGGTAGGTTTAGCCAGTGTGATCTTATTTTTTATTATTTTTGAATTATTTATTTACTTATTTTTACTTGTATTTTTTATTTTATTTTATTCTTTTCGGTTCTTATCTTTTCTGCCTAATTTTTGTGTAAATTGTTCTTAATTATGAAATTTAGGTTTGGTATATTAGGGTTTTGGTTATGTAGGAATTCTAAGGCCATGTATTTTTTTGTTTTTTTATTGTTCTCTGTCATTCCCTTGCTAACTGGACACATGGCTTGGAGGTGATTCCCCCCTCCATCACACTACTGTCTGTTACTGCTTGCTTAAGGTAATAATCTCTCCAGAACTCTCAGGAGCATATAGAAGAAACAGAATGAAGATAATTTTGAAATTTTCTTAACTTTTTTCTGTCAGCAAGCCTACCAGCTTGGTGAGTTTAGCCAGTGTGATCTTATTTTTTATTATTTTTTGAATTATTTATTTACTTATTTTTACTTGTATTTTTTTATTTTATTTTATTCTTTTTCGGTTCTTATCTTTTCTGCCTAATTTTTGTGTAAATTGTTCTTAATTATGAAATTTAGGTTTGGTATATTAGGGTTTTGGTTATATGTAGGAATTCTAAGACCGGCCATGTTTTTTTTGTTTTTTTATTGTTCTCTGTCATTCCCTTGCTAACTGGACACATGGCTTGGAGGTGATTCCCCCCTCCATCCACACTACTGTCTGTTACTGCTTGCTTGAGTAACTTAATCTCTCCGGCCATGTTTTTTTTTGTTTTTTTTTTTTTATTGTTCTCTGTCATTCCCTTGCTAACTGGACACATGGCTTGGAAATTGATTCCCCCCTCCATAACACTACTGTCTGTTACTGCTTGCTTAAGGTAACTTAATCTCTCCAGAACTGTATAGAAGAAACAGAATGAAGATAATTTTTGAAATTTTCTTAACTTTTCTGTCAGCAAGCCTGCAACTTGGTGAGTTTAGCCAGTGTGATCTTATTTTTATTATTTTTGAATTATTTATTTACTTATTTTTACTTATTATTTTTATTTTATTTTATTCTTTTTCGTTCTTATCTTTTCTGCCTAATTTTTGTGTAAATTGTTCTTAATTATGAAATTTAGGTTTGGTATATTAGGGTTTTGGTTATATGTAGGAATTCTAGACCGGCCATGTTTTTTTTTTTTTTTTTTTTTTATTGTTCTCTGTCATTCCCAGCCTTGCTAACTGGACACATGGCTTGGAGGTGATTCCCCCCTCCATACACTACTGTCTGTTACTGCTTGCTTAAGGAGCGCTTAATCTCTCCAGAACTGTATAGAAGAAACAGAATGAAGATAATTTTGAAATTTTCTTAACTTTTTCTGTCAGCAAGCCTGCAACTTGGTGAGTTTAGCCAGTGTGATCTTATTTTTATTATTTTTGAATTATTTATTTACTTATTTTTACTTGTATTTTTTATTTTATTTTATTCTTTTCGGTTCTTATCTTTCTGCCTAATTTTTGTGTAAATTGTTCTTAATTATGAAATTTAGGTTTGGTATATTAGGGTTTTGGTTATATGTAGAATTCTAAGACCGGCCATGTTTTTTTTGTTTTTTTTTTTATTGTTCTCTGTCATTCCCTTGCTAACTGGACACATGGCTTGGAGGTGATTCCCCCCTCCATCACACTACTGTCTGTTACTGCTTGCTTAAGGTAACTTAATCTCTCCAAGCCATGTTTTTTTTGTTTTTTTATTGTTCTCTGTCATTCCCTTGCTAACTGGACACATGGCTTGGAGGGTGATTCCCCCCTCCATCACACTACTGTCTGTTACTAGCACTTAAAGGTAACTTAATCTCTCCAGAACTGTATATAGAAGAAACAGAATGAAGATAATTTTTGAAATTTTTCTTAACTTTTTCTGTCAGCAAGCCTGCCTGGCTTGGTGAGTTTAGCCAGTGTGATCTTATTTTTTTATTATTTTTGAATTATTTATTTACTTATTTTTACTTGTATTTTTTATTTTATTTTATTCTTTTTCGGTTCTTATCTTTTCTGCCTAATTTTTGTGTAAATTGTTCTTAATTATGAAATTTAGGTTTGGTATATTGGGGTTTTGGTTATATGTAGGAATTTTAAGACCGGCCATGTTTTTTTTTGTTTTTTATTGTTCTCTGTGTTTCCCTTGCTAACTGGACACATGGCTTGAGGTGATTCCCCCCTCCATCACACTACTGTCTGTTACTGCTTGCTTAAGGTAACTTAATCTCTCCGGCCATGTTTTTTTTTTTTTTTTTTTTTTTTTATTGTTCTCTGTCATTCCCTTGCTAGCTGGACACATGGCTTGGAGGGTGATTCCCCCCCTCCATCACACTACTGTCTGTTACTGCTTGCTTAAGGTAACAATCTCTCCAGAACTGTATAGAAGAAACAGAATGAAGATAATTTTTGAAATTTTTTTCTTAACTTTTTTCTGTCAGCAAGCCTGCAACTTGGTGAGTTTAGCCAGTGTGATCTTATTTTTTATTATTTTTGAATTATTTATTTACTTATTTTTTACTTGTATTTTTTATTTTATTTTATTCTTTTCGGTTCTTATCTTTTCTGCCTAATTTTTTTGTGTAAATTGTTCTTAATTATGAAATTTAGGTTTGGTATATTAGGGTTTTGGTTATATGTAGGAATTCTAAGACCGGCCATGTTTTTTTTTGTTTTTTTTTTTATTGTTCTCTGTCATTCCCTTGCTAACTGGACACATGGCTTGGAGGTGATTCCCCCCCTCCATCACACTACTGTCTGTTACTGCTTGTAAGGTAACTTAATCTCTCCAGAACTGTATAGAAGAAACAGAATGAAGATAATTTTGAAATTTTCTTAACTTTTTCTGTCAGCAAGCCTGCAACTGGTAGGTTTGTGTGTGATCTTATTTTTTTATTATTTTTGAATTATTTATTTACTTATTTTTACTTGTATTTTTTATTTTATTTTATTCTTTTTCGGTTCTTATCTTTTTCTGCCTAATTTTTGTGTAAATTGTTCTTAATTATGAAATTTAGGTTTGGTATATTGGGGATTTTGGTTATATGTAGGAATTCTAAGACCGGCCATGTTTTTTTTTTGTTTTTTTTTTTTTATTGTTCTCTGTCATTCCCTTGCTAACTGGACACATGGCTTGGAGGTGATTCCCCCCTCCATCACACTACTGTCTGTTACTGCTTTGTAAGGTAACTTAATCTCTCCAGAACTGTATAGAAGAAACAGAATGAAGATAATTTTGAAATTTTCTGAACTTTTTTCTGTCAGCAAGCCTGCAACTTGGTGAGTTTAGCCAGTGTGATCTTTATTTTTTTTATTATTTTTTGAATTTATTTATTTACTTATTTTTACTTGTATTTTTTAGCTCTATTTTTTATTCTTTCTCGTTCTTATCTTTTTCTGCCTAATTTTTAAAAATTGTCTCTTAATTATGAAATTTAGGTTTGGTATAATAGGCTTTGGTTATATGTAGGAATTTAAGACCGGCCATGTTTTTTTTTTGTTTTTTTTTATTGTTCTCCACACCTTGTTAACTGACACATGGCTTGGAGGTGATTCCCCCTCCATCACACTACTGTCTGTTACTGCTTGCTTAAGGTAACTTAATCCTCCGGCCATGTTTTTTTTTTTGTTTTTTTTTTTTATTGTTCTGTCATTCCCTTGTTAACTGGACACATGGCTTGGAGGTGATTCCTCCATCACACTACTGTCTGTTACTGCTTGCTTAAGGTAACTTAACTTCTCCAGAACTGTATAGAAGAAACAGAAAATGAAGATAATTTTTGAAATTTTCTTAACTTTTTCTGTCAGCAAGCCTGCAACTTGGTGAGTTTAGCCAGTGTGATCTTATTTTTTATTATTTTTTGAATTATTTATTTACTTATTTTTACTTGTATTTTTTATTTTATTTTATTCTTTTTCGGTTCTTATCTTTCTGCCTAATTTTTGTGTAAATTGTTCTTAATTATGAAATTTAGGTTTGGTATATTAGGCTTTGGTTATATGTAGGAATTCTAAGACCGGCCATGTTTTTTTTTTGTTTTTTTTTTTTTATTGTTCTCTGTCATTCCCTTGCTAACTGGACACATGGCTTGGAGGTGATTCCCCCCTCCATCACACTACTGTCTGTTACTGCTTGCTTAAGGTAACTTAACTTCTCCAGAACTCTCCAGAACTGTATAGAAGAAACAGAATGAAGATAATTTTTGAAATTTTCTAATTTTTTTCTGTCAGCAAGCCTGCAATTGGTGAGTTTAGCCAGTGTGATCTTATTTTTTATTATTTTTTAATTATTTATTTACTTATTTTTACTTCATATTTTTTATTTTATTTTATTCTTTTTCGGTTCTTATCTTTTCTGCCTAATTTTTGTGTAAATTGTTCTTAATTATGAAATTTAGGTTTGGTTTATTAGGGTTTTGGTTATATGTAGGAATTTTAAGACTGGCCATGTTTTTTTTTTTTGTTTTTTTTTATTGTTCTCTGTCATTCCTTGCTAACTGGACACATGGCTTGGAGGTGATTCCCCCCTCCATCACACTACTGTCTGTTACTGCTTGCTTAAGGCACTGACCCTCCAGAACTGTATAGAAGAAACAGAATGAAGATAATTTTTGAAATTTTCTTAACTTTTTTCTGTCACAAGCCTGCAACTTGGTGAGTTTAGCCAGTGTGATCTTATTTTTTATTATTTTTTGAATTATTTATTTACTTATTTTTACTTGTATTTTTTATTTTATTTTATTCTTTTTTTCGGTTCTTATCTTTTCTGCCTAATTTTAAATTGTTCTTAATTATGAAATTTAGGTTTGGTATATTAGGGTTTTGGGTTATATGTAGGAATTCCAAGACCGGCCATGTTTTTTTTTTTTTGTTTTTTTTTTTTATTGTTCTCTGGTCATTCCCTTGCTAACTGGACACATGGCTTGGAGGTGATTCCCCCTCCATCACACTACTGTCTGTTACTGCTTGCTTAAGGTAACTTAATCTCTCCGGCCATGTTTTTTTTTTTTTTTTTTTTTTTTTTATTGTTCTCTGTCATTCCCTTGCTAACTGACACATGGCTTGGAGGTGATTCCCCCCTCCATCACACTACTGTCTGTTACTGCTTGCTTAAGGTAACTTAATCTCTCCAGAACTGTATAGAAGAAACAGAATGAAGATAATTTTGAAATTTTCTTAACTTTTTCTGTCAGCAAGCCTGCAACTTGGTGAGTTTAGCCAGTGTGATCTTATTTTTTATTATTTTTTGAATTATTTATTTACTTATTTTTTACTTGTATTTTTTATTTTATTTTACTTTTTCGTTCTTATCTTTTCTGCCTAATTTTTGTGTAAATTGTTCTTAATTATGAAATTTAGGTTTATATATTAGGGTTTTGGTTATATGTAGGAATTTTAAGACTGGCCATGTTTTTTTTTTGTTTTTTTTTATTGTTTCGTCATTCCCTTGCTAACTGGACACATGGCTTGGAGTGGTGATTCCCCTCCATCACACTACTGTCTGTTACTGCTTGCTTGGCGAACTTAATCTTCTGGCCATGTTTTTTTTTTTTTGTTTTTTTTTTTTATTGTTCTCTGCTTGGCTCCCTTGCTAACTGACATGGCTTGGAGGTGATTCCCTCCTCCATCACACTGATTGTCTGTTACTGTTGCTTAAGGTAACTTAATCTCTCCAGAACTGTATAGAAGAAACAGAATGAAGATAATTTTTGAAATTTTCAACTTTTTTCTGTCAGCAAGCCTGCAACTTGGTGAGTTTAGCCAGTGTGATCTTATTTTTTATTATTTTTTGAATTATTTATTTACTTATTTTTACTTGTATTTTTTATTTTATTTTATTCTTTTTCGGTTCTTTATCTTTTCTGCCTAATTTTTGTGTAAATTGTTCTTAATTATGAAATTTAGGTTTGCATATTAGGTTTTGGTTAGCATGTAGGAATTCTTAAGACCGTCATGTTTTTTTTTTTTTTTTTTTTTTTTTTTTTAATGTTCTCTGTCATTCCCTTGCTAACTGGACACATGGCTTGGAGGTGATTCCCCTCCATCACACTACTGTCTGTTACTGCTTGCTTAAGGTAACTTAATCTCTCCAGAACTGTATAGAAGAAACAGAATGAAGATAATTTTTGAAATTTTCTTAACTTTTTTCTGTCAGCAAGCCTGCAACTTGGTGAGTTTAGCCAGTGTGATCTTATTTTTTATTATTTTTTGAATTATTTATTTACTTATTTTTACTTGTATTTTTTATTTTATTTTATTCTTTTTCGGTTCTTATCTTTTCTGCCTAATTTTTGTGTAAATTGTTCTTAATTATGAAATTTAGGTTTGGTATATTAGGGTTTTGGTTATATGTAGGAATTCTAAGACCGGCCATGTTTTTTTTTTTGTTTTTTTTTTTTTTATTGTTCTCTGTCATTCCCTTGCTAACTGGACACATGGCTTGGAGGTGATTCCCCCCTCCATCACACTACTGTCTGTTACTGCTTGCTTAAGGTAACTTAATCTCTCCAGAACTGTATAGAAGAAACAGAATGAAGATAATTTTTGAAATTTTCTTAACTTTTTTCTGTCAGCAAGCCTGCAACTTGGTGAGTTTAGCCAGTGTGATCTTATTTTTTATTATTTTTTGAATTATTTATTTACTTATTTTTACTTGTATTTTTTATTTTATTTTATTCTTTTTCGGTTCTTATCTTTTCTGCCTAATTTTTGTGTAAATTGTTCTTAATTATGAAATTTAGGTTTGGTATATTAGGGTTTTGGTTATATGTAGGAATTCTAAGACCGGCCATGTTTTTTTTTTTTTTTTTTTTTTTTTTTTTTTTTTTTTTTTTTTTTTTTATTGTTCTCTGTCATTCCCTTGCTAACTGGACACATGGCTTGGAGGTGATTCCCCCCTCCATCACACTACTGTCTGTTACTGCTTGCTTAAGGTAACTTAATCTCTCCAGAACTGTATAGAAGAAACAGAATGAAGATAATTTTTGAAATTTTCTTAACTTTTTTTCTGTCAGCAAGCCTGCAACTTGGTGAGTTTAGCCAGTGTGATCTTATTTTTTATTATTTTTTGAATTATTTATTTACTTATTTTTACTTGTATTTTTTATTTTATTTTATTCTTTTTCGGTTCTTATCTTTTCTGCCTAATTTTTGTGTAAATTGTTCTTAATTATGAAATTTAGGTTTGGTATATTAGGGTTTTGGTTATATGTAGGAATTCTAAGACCGGCCATGTTTTTTTTTTTGTTTTTTTTTTTTTTTTATTGTTCTCTGTCATTCCCTTGCTAACTGGACACATGGCTTGGAGGTGATTCCCCCTCCATCACACTACTGTCTGTTACTGCTTGCTTAAGGTAACTTAATCTCTCCAGAACTGTATAGAAGAAACAGAATGAAGATAATTTTTGAAATTTTCTTAACTTTTTTCTGTCAGCAAGCCTGCAACTTGGTGAGTTTAGCCAGTGTGATCTTATTTTTTATTATTTTTTGAATTATTTATTTACTTATTTTTACTTGTATTTTTTATTTTATTTTATTCTTTTTCGGTTCTTATCTTTTCTGCCTAATTTTTGTGTAAATTGTTCTTAATTATGAAATTTAGGTTTGGTATATTAGGGTTTTGGTTATATGTAGGAATTCTAAGACCGGCCATGTTTTTTTTTTGTTTTTTTTTTTTTATTGTTCTCTGTCATTCCCTTGCTAACTGGACACATGGCTTGGAGGTGATTCCCCCCTCCATCACACTACTGTCTGTTACTGCTTGCTTAAGGTAACTTAATCTCTCCAGAACTGTATAGAAGAAACAGAATGAAGATAATTTTTGAAATTTTCTTAACTTTTTTCTGTCAGCAAGCCTGCAACTTGGTGAGTTTAGCCAGTGTGATCTTATTTTTTATTATTTTTTGAATTATTTATTTACTTATTTTTACTTGTATTTTTTATTTTATTTTATTCTTTTTCGGTTCTTATCTTTTCTGCCTAATTTTTGTGTAAATTGTTCTTAATTATGAAATTTAGGTTTGGTATATTAGGGTTTTGGTTATATGTAGGAATTCTAAGACCGGCCATGTTTTTTTTTTTTTTTGTTTTTTTTTTTTTTTTTTTTTTTTTTTTTTTTTTTATTGTTCTCTGTCATTCCCTTGCTAACTGGACACATGGCTTGGAGGTGATTCCCCCCTCCATCACACTACTGTCTGTTACTGCTTGCTTAAGGTAACTTAATCTCTCCAGAACTGTATAGAAGAAACAGAATGAAGATAATTTTTGAAATTTTCTTAACTTTTTTCTGTCAGCAAGCCTGCAACTTGGTGAGTTTAGCCAGTGTGATCTTATTTTTTATTATTTTTTGAATTATTTATTTACTTATTTTTACTTGTATTTTTTATTTTATTTTATTCTTTTTCGGTTCTTATCTTTTCTGCCTAATTTTTGTGTAAATTGTTCTTAATTATGAAATTTAGGTTTGACTTATACTAAGTTAAAACTTCATTAACTTCAGTCACATATTTATTTTTTTTAATTGGAGTAGATAGTACCTTCTATCGCCAGGTCTCACACTCCACCCCCTTCTTTTGGACAGGAGTAGAGTTGATCGCCTTGTTTCTAGTTTAGGAAGGGGTTCCCGAGTAGATAGATTAAACTAATTGGAGTAGATAGATTAAACTATCGCCCTGGTTCACACTCCACCCACATCTATTGAACAGGTGAAGAGGCTCATCCCTTGTTTCCTGTTTAGGATGCGGTTTCCGGTTTTCTCTTTTCCAATCTTTTCACTCTTTTCCTTTATTATTTTATTTTTTTTTCAATTGGAGTAGATAGACTAAACTATCGCCTGGTTCACACTCCACCCACATCTATTGAACAGGTGAAGAAGCTCATCCCTTGTTTACTGTTTAGGATGCGGTTTCCGGTTTTCTCTTTTCCAATCTTTTCACTCTTTTCCTTTATTATTTTATTTTTTTTTTCAATTGGAGTAGATAGACTAAACTATCGCCCGGTTCACACTCCACCCACATCTATTGAACAGGTGAAGAGGCTCATCCCTTGTTTCCTGTTTAGGATGCGGTTTCCGGTTTTCTCTTTTCCAATCTTTTCACTCTTTTCCTTTATTTTATTTTTTTTTTTCAATTGGAGTAGATAGACTAAACTATCGCCCGGTTCACACTCCACCCACATCTATTGAACAGGTGAAGAGGCTCATCCCTTGTTTCCTGTTTAGGATGCGGTTTCCGGTTTTCTCTTTTCCAATCTTTTCACTCTTTTCCTTTATTATTTTATTTTTTTTTTCAATTGGAGTAGATAGACTAAACTATCGCCCGGTTCACACTCCACCCACATCTATTGAACAGGTGAAGAGGCTCATCCCTTGTTTCCTGTTTAGGATGCGGTTTTCGGCTTTCTCTTTTCCATTCTTTTTACCCTTACGTAGCCCCCTGCGCATCAGTGGCGTTACTGCCTTGCTCGGGGTGATATGATTAAAAAAAAAAAAAAAAAATATATATATATATATTATTATTATTATTATTATTATTAATGTCCCTTCACCCCGGATGTTTAGCCAATGCGTGTTTTTTCTTCTGATTTCCGCCTCGAAACTTATATTCGAATTTCCGTGAAAAGGTGCTTTGTTGTAACATTAATGTCATGAAAAAATGAGAAATCTTGTGTTTTCCATTTATCATTATTTATTGTCCTCAATTTCAGTGAGTTTCCTTTCTTTGAGAGAAAACCTGTTCAATTACGCTGATTCCAAGAAAACAAATATTGCCGATATAATTTCATTATGTCAGCAATTTTTAACACCTGCCGACTTTGTGTTTTGTTACCTATTGCACTAAGTACTTGGAAATCTTCCTGTTTCAAATAAGTTTTTTAAGCCGAGTAAAAATATCTGAAAACGTGTAATTATGTACCTTTGACTTTCATTCAATATTTATCGCATTATACACAATAAAATACAGTATATATTCATAAAGTAATAACTATATATTTAGATAATAAAAAGTACATATTCATCAAGTTAAAAATATATATTCATAAATAAAAATTGTATATTCAAAAAATAAAATTACATATTCTTCCAATCTATTACATACTGTATACATCTCTCTAAATATCTCATTCTGCTCACATCTATTTATCTAAATATATATATATATATATATATATCCGCAGACAGATCTGTTTCGCTGTATCACAGCTCATCAGTACGGTTAGACCCCGATTGCTTTCAACCCAGGATTGAAACGCGATCGAATTGGCATCAGTCGGCGATTCTACCTCTGGGTTATGGGCGCTCGGTAGAAGAAGGCAGACTTTTTTAGTGCCTATATTATCATTATACACGCCCAATAGCCAGAGTGCTCTAATTCATTACTGAATGAGCGACGTTTACGTGCCAGAGTAGCTACTGTTTTTCAAAGTCTACCGTTCTTCCAGAGTTTTTCAATCAGGGTGTGACAGCGTAAATAGTCATCCGCAGACAGATCTGTTTCGCTGTATCATAGCTCATCAGTACGGTTAAACTCCGATTGCTTTTAACCGAAGACTGAAACCCGACCGAATTCGAAGTGGATAAAATCCAACATATTTTCAATTTATTTGTTTAGACATTATATTTAATAGATACTCGTATTTGTTTAGATGCTCTGTTTTTGTTTTTTTGTTGTTTTTTTTTAATAATTAAACAGTATATTTATTTGTATCTACCGGTTTGAATAATCGAGAAATCATGTTAGGAAAACAACCAATATTTTCCTGACAAGATTTTTCGATGTCGTACTATTTAACCCATATCTGGCGGTAAAAAAGAGGAATAGCTTTCCCATGTATATTTTGCACGTAAGTAAAAGTAGCAAAACCGTCTGGTATTCGAATTCAACACTTTAATTTTAAGTCCCGAAATGTGTCCAAAACTTTCATACCTGAACGTAGGCATTGTAAGTTTTGCATTCAAATAAATGAACCCACTTTTGGAAGTTCGGATATTCTCGTCGTTCATGTGAGGTTATTTTAGCCAAACATTAAATCTACTTCCTAGTAAATTTCTGGTTGATTCTTATTTAAAAGGGTGGCGATATTTTAAATCTTGCAGGATTATAAGCCCAATAATCCACCTCGCATTATAACTTTAAAAAAATATCATTTCACCCAAAGCAAGGCAATAAAGTCACTAAGACACAAGAGGTTACTGAGTGTAAAAGAATATGAGTAAAAGAAAAAATTATTGCGGAACGAGAATAATAGAAGAACGGGAAATAACAGACATTGTATTTAAAGAAATGTTTTTTTTATATCGTAAAAATGTAGTTAAAATATAGCAATATATTTTTGTATTAAAATCACTTACCATAAATAATAAAACTGTCAACAATGCACACATATTTAACAAATTGAAGTGATTTCACCAAAAAACCAACATGAATTTTTTTTTGTGACATTAATCCGTATAATATCCTACAATTTCTGAACGAAATAAACTGCATTTCGAAATATAACTTCATCAAAACAACAACATAAAACAGACATATCGCTGCCTCTAGTTAGTATGTTCATACTGGCATGTAGATGCACAAAAGCTGAGTATCATCTACTATGTATTCAATTGTGACGGTAGAATAACTTTTTTATTACTTACAAGCTCCCGAGAAAATTTAATTTCGACATTGATGGGTTCAACAGTATTAATGGATCATTTAAATCCATAAATACTGTTGAACCCATCAATTTCTTCATATACACCCTTGTGCAAATTAACTGAAACAAAACGAATAATGTCTTCCTCGGAAGAGGAAGACATTATTCGTTTTGTTTCAGTTAATTTAATTTCAATTAATTTAATTTAATTTAATTTCAATTAATTTTCAATTAATTTAATTTCAATTAATTTTGTTTCAATTAATTCGTTTTGTTTAAATTAATTTGTTTCAGTATTTTCTCTGATCCCGTATACGTCATATCTTGGCGTCTTTTTTTTTTCTTTTCCGACCACATTTTTCTTTACATTTTTGACTTATGCATCCAGTTTGTTTCTTTGCCTTGATGACACGACTGATATTTGAAAGGCTGACACCAATAACATCTGCGATCTCTCTGTAAGGTGTGCCAGTGTGTTCGTGCAGCGTTACAATTTTTATACGCTTCCTTAGAGCAACGAACAACGTAAACAATGACCAATGCACACCACTGCAAATGACCTAATTTGAGGAAAAAGTAAAAATTGATTACACCTTGCCACTCCAGTGGGTCTAAAACTAACCGTATAATGAAAGAGAGGAAACTAAATCAGTTGTTTAAGTTAATTGTCACAAGGGTGTAGGAGTGATCTTCGAAATCTTTGTGCACTTGTTTGAAAAAATAGTCAACTAATTTCTGCTAGATGTTGAAATAACATGAATGGCTATATAGTGTACGACTACCATTTGTACCTAGAGACTTACATACATTCGCACATCACACCCTTTTGTCAAACAGTGATTGGGAAATCATTAACCGATCATATCGTTTGTACGTGAAATCTAGTTTTCCCGTGCACACAAGCTGGCCTATTTAAGAAGTGCATCCACGTGTTGCATCTTCAGTTAGGCCTCCGACTGCAGCATCAGTTGTGGGGACATTTGTCATAATCTTTCCTAACTCACACACCCGCACACGGCTGCAGGTAGTAGTCGGCGGCGCGCGGAACTCTTTCTCACATACCCACATACAACTTCATTGGGACCCCAACAGCAAAAGGCCGTTGCAGGAACATGTGACAACCTCCAATATACACTTTCAAACTATCTTCTAAATACCGTCACAACGACAATCTAAATCAACAATATAAATCAGAACATTCTATTAATGATTGCTCTCCTCTGAACAAGACTTTATGAGAATGAACCTTTCCAAAGAACATTCATGTTTTTCTCTCAATTTACAGTCAATTCTTTTTCTTTCAACATTGTTCACAGCTAAATGCATGCGTTACTCTAATGAATGTAAAAATTGTTAATAAGTGTCTATTTTGGTTACACGTTGGTGTTGTTTATTATTTTCTCGAGTCTTGTGCATTTTCTAATCATAAATATAAATAATTGTGGAAGTTTCTGATATAATTTCTTGGCCAAATCAACGTATTTGGTAACATCTGCAAAATGGTTTGCCAAACGTGATTACATTTTATTGACGAATCCTCCACAACAATCTTAAAATGCCTTGTCAAAATTCATTTATAGAGTTTCTTACAGGTGTAGTTATTGCGTTTTTTCTCGTGGTCTGAAAAATAATTTTCCTAATTTTGCAGGCGTACATTGTCGCTGTGATGCTGAAAAGGACATTTTTTTAATGATAAAATAACATTAAAAAAAACTCCTATTTCAACATACAACCTTTTTGTATAATACTTTTTATTTTCTCCTAACATCACAAAAATTATTTACTTCAGAACATTGTTTGGTGCTGGTATATTACCTAGCCTACCATTTAAATGTGGCCTACGAAATTCTGTTACTGTTACTATTCTGTTATTTTTATATTACTGTTACTGGTATCTTATTTAAAAGGGTGACGATATTGTGGCCTACCTTAAAAAGCATTTTATAAGGAAGTATTATAACTGTCTGATAACAGATAGTTACAAAACTGCTTGCTTCAGTTAAAGATTTATGGTTAGGGTTAGGGTTAAATACAGGGTTTATAACGGAATTGTATTTCTTAAATAAATGATAAAATAATTAGTTTCAAGAAACAGCCAAATGCTTATATCTATAAATATAATCTTACTGAAGTAGGGCACATCCAACCGGGTAAGCCACATACTAAACCAGAATCAAAAAGGTAGGCCACATACTATACCGGTCCCCCCATTTTTTTAATAGAGATCAGCTTGCTAATTCCCAAACTGGAAAACAAGCGAAAAGGGCGCATGTCAACTCCAGCAATTTTAGAATCACACTGGCGATATTCCAAACTTAAAAGTGTAGAGACCCGTTCGCAGGGTAAAAATGTAATTGCTACAACTATTATTATTACAGGGGCCCGTAATATTTTTCGGACACTTTGAAAAAAGTACTTCAAGGTGGTTACTAGTGCCAAAAACTTTTGAGATTGTAAGTACGTAGTTGAGGAGTGAAAACCCACTAATAGTGTAATCATTTTTTTTAGTTTGGCTTTGATAATTTTAGTTTTTTGTGATTTTTGCGAAAACTTGCTCTTAATAAAATAGGATTTTTTGTCATGTCCGAAAAATAGTGTCGCGCAAGTTTTTTTTTCAAAGTGTCCGAAAAATATTGTCGGGCCCCTGTATTATTATTATTATGTCATTTTTCATCATATTTCGATTTCTGCTTTGGTCTCACTACCAACCAAGTCTGCGGGGAGACCTAAGGCAGGTAGTGGCGTGTTGTTATGGCTCCATTTCATGTTTTTCTATCTTCCCTATCATCTCCAGCATTACATAGATAAAGTTTTCCTTAGTGTGTGGGCTGTACTTAATAAGACAATTTTTTGTATATCTCTTAAGCTGGGGTTTCCAGGGATTCTTTCAATGTGTTGTTTTGTTCCATTTTTTATCATTCCAAGTGCACCTACTATGACTGGCACAACTCTTGTTTTCAATTTCCACATTTTTCCTATTTCAATTTCCAGGTCTTTATATTTTGACAGTTTTTCAAATTCCTTGATTGCTATGTTACAATCCGCTGGACAAGCCATATCAATTAATAGACAAGTTTTCTCCTTCTGGTTTTTAACAATAATGTCTGGCCTGTTTGCTTCAATTTTTCTGTCTGTGTAGATGGTGTAATCCCATAGAATGGTTACATCTTCTATTTCTGTAACCGGTGCTGGGTGATGTTCATACCAGTGTTTGCCTACAGCTTTTCCATAATGTTTGCATATTGCCCAATGTAAATATTGCCCAACTCTATCGTGGCGATTTTTATATTCATTTGGGGCAAGCACAGAACAGCCTGAGATTAGGTGGTCTATTGTTTCTTGGTGTTTATCACAAAACCTGCATTTTGGATCCATATTATTATGCATAATATTTGCCTGAAAGTTTCTCGTGAAAAGACTTTGGTCTTGTGCTGCAAGAATAAAGCCTTCAGTTTCGGACTTTAATCCAGATGCACGTAACCATCGATGAGTATTAACTTTGTCAACATATTATTATTATTATTATTATTATTATTATTGTTGTTGTTGTTGTTACGTCATTCCTTAGTCATTTAAATACCACATAAGTTATGCCTTGATAATATCTCATAAATAATGGATTATTCCGTTTTGATCACGAGGAACGACGAGAAGAAACGTATCGGGGTACTGAAAAAAAGAAAGAGAGAGAAGAGGGTGAAGAGATATGATAGAGGAGGAGACAGATAACGCTCATATGTTTGTTTCAGTGAAATTCAAAAACGTGTCAATTTTAAATTTTTTCACTTGTACCCTCCTACTTCTCTAAACAATGATCTGCATCCATCCTTATTTATGATTGTTATAGCAATATATTGTTAAATTTGTTAAGCTCAAATATTTAGTCATACAATAGGGGAATAACCACCGTCATTTTATGGACAGAACGCGTGTAAGTAGCTTATTCAATCAGTAACTAGGATTCTTCAGTAAATTCAAGTAACCGTAGATTTTTTACGGTTACTACTTATTATTATTGTTTTTGTTGTTCTTGTTCTTGCTGCTGACACTGCTCCTTCTTTTTCTTCTTCTTTATTGTTGTTGCTCGTGATGCTGCTGCTAGTGTTCCTTCTTTTTCTTCTTCTTGCTGCCGCTATTGTTTCTTCTTATCATCATCATCATCATCATCATCATTATTATCATTATTATTATTATTATTATTATTATTATTATTATTAACAACCACCAAAGTCGTTGGTATTATTTTTTTTTATTTTTTTTTTTGCTATTATTGCTGTTGTTATTAATCTTTCTTTTCCTCCTTCTCTTTTTCTTCTTCTTCACCTTCTCCTCTTCTTTCATCTTCACTGTTGTTGTTCTTGCTGCAGGTGATGCTGCTGTTGTTCTTCCTTCTTCTTTTCTATCTCCCTTACCCATCTATCTGTATATATATATTTTTTTCTCACTATGGCTGTCTGGGTCAAATTTTTATTGGCAACTCTCCGTAATAAAAAGATCCTTTAAAACTAATTTTTCAAGAGCATCGGCGGGTCTGTGTACCAAGCAAGACTAGGTTAATTAGAAGACGCATCAGTTTTAAGGAACCATCTGTTCAAATGAGAACATCATGCGTTAACCGGCTGACCCTGTCCGCTTTTATCCTTTACATAAACAATATTTCTACGTCTCACATCCAGAGTTACAAGAAGTTTTAACCCTAAAAAAAAAAAAAGAAAAAAAAAAGCAGTACATTTTTTTTTTTTTTTTTTTTTTTAATCATATCACCCCAAGCAAGGCGAAAATGCCACTGATGCGCAGGGGGCTACGTAAGAGTGAAAAGATTGGAAAAGAGAAAAACCGAAAACCACATCCTAAACAGGAAACAAGGGATGAGCCTCTTCACCTGTTCAATAAACATGGGTGGAGTGTGAACCGGGCGATAGTTTAGTCTATCTACTCCAATTGTCTATCTATACATCCCACTATCCTTTCATTTTCGGTCGGTTTCTTGTTAAACCGCTGTAGGAAGTAGATGACTCCTCTCACCACGCTCTGTCATATCAACAATATTATCAAATCAAGAACATTGCAGTCATATCTTGGCTGGAGTCGCATAATCCTCACTATATATAGCCTTGGAAATGTTTATAAGCTTTTACGTGGTCTTGTGGTTGATTAATTATTTTCTATCCTACAACCCCTTTCAAATAGATATAAACATACTGATTAACACACAATGAAACACATTTATACGAATTCCGAAACAAAATATTAGGTTGAGTTTGTTTGTTCTAATCATTTTTCATAATCATATAGCCCCAAGCAAGGCAGTTTACTCCCACTGTTTTGCAGGGGCTTTCATAGTAAGAAAGTTGTGAGAAAGAGTGACAGGTTATAGGGGGTGTCAGGAAGTGGGTAAGAGAAGGATGAGAATACTGATGAGAGTGAAGTAGACGGAGAAAGGAGCATGAGAGAGATAGAGAGAGGATGCAAGTTAGTGAGATAGGAGATTGACTTTAAATTTAAATTCTTGGAGATTGTAGGTGTCGGGGAAGCAAGTAAACGGAAGGGAATTCTACAGGCGGGAAGTGCGAGAAAAGAAGATGCTGGAGTTGAATTCGCGTTTCACAGTAAAAGGGTTGGATCTTGTTGCTAATCTTGTGGCTCGAGGAAATTGATATATAGGGGGTACTAGTGAGCTAAGTTCATCGGAGCAGAAGCCGTGAAAGTATTTGTAGAAGAGACACAGGAAGCCACCTTGCGTCCACTCCTGATGTTACTAAAACGATGTTACTCGAAGTGGAAGAGAATGGAAAGACTTTAGTGAAGAGAAAAGGCACCATAAATATGGTATTCAGGAGGAAAAAAGATGGCGAAATAACTTACGGTTACACGTAGCTAATTAACAAGTAAACCAATGATACCTAGTTGCTACGCTCAAATTCGTGCAGTCGAGGAAGCAACGGAGAAAGCTGACCAGAAAATATTTATAGAAACGACAAGGGGAAAACCACGTCAAGGCGGTGAGAAATTGACTGAAGTCGAAATACCAGGTCAGCACTGATAAAATTACAAAACCTTTTTTGAGATTTTGTCGAGAATCTTGAGATATATAGCCGGAACATCAGACCAGACATGACAGCAGTGTTCAAAGCACGGACGAATGGTAGATTTGTAAATGTGAAAGTTGGAGTCAAATGAGAAAAATTGTTTAGCACGACACAGTGAAACAACCTTCTTAGCAGCACATTCAATATAATCACTCCACTTTCTGAAATAGCAAAAAACGTGGGTACATGGAATGTGAAAATGGTACACTATGAAGATGACATGATCACATGAAAACAAGTTTCTTTATTATATTTTTTTTTAATCATCTCACCCAAAGCAAGGCATTCCACTGCCACTATTGCGCATGGGGCTACATAGGGGAAGGTAAAGAGAAAAGGAGTGGTTAGACATAGGGAATGTCAGGAGGAAGGTGACAGATGAGTAAGGATACCGAGGATGAGAGTTGGGCAGATGGGAAGAGTGTTTGATAGAATGGGAGCAGATTAGTGTGTTAGGAGGTGTCTATTGACCTTACATTTAAACTCCTGGAGATTGTAGCCGTCGGGGAAGCAATCGTGTGGAAGGGAATTCCACAGTCGGGAAGTGCGAGGAAAGAAACTGTTGGAGTAGAAGTTGCGGTTACATTTTATCGGTTTCACTGTAAAAGGGTGGGATCTAGTTGCTAATCTAGTATCTCGTGCAAATTAGTATTTAAGGGGCACCAGTGATCTAAGTTCATCGGAGCAGAAGCCGTGAAAGTATTTATAGAAGAGACACAGGGAAGCCACGTCGCGCCGGTGGGAGAGAGACTGCAGGCGGTCTGCCAAGTCGGTATCTATCACATTACAGACCCTCCTCTGAACCTTATCGAGAAGCCCGAGGAGAATAGCACGGGCACCCGACCAGATATGGCAGCAGTATTCAATGCACGGGCGGATGGTAGATTTATATATGTGCAGGATAAATTTAGACGGAAAAAAATTCCGGGCCCTACACAGAGAACCGACTTTCATAGCAGCGGATTTAGCAATGGATTCGATATAGTCATTCCATTTGAGGTCCGCTGAAAGTGTGAGACCAAGGAGGCGTAGTATTTTACTCTCTGGGAGGCAAGCCTGGTCCATGCTAATGGGAGGTAGGTGAGATTTTCGATGATGGTTAATTGAGAGTAGCTTCGTTTTAGAAGCATTAAAATTTACTAGCCATTTCTTACCACAGTCCAATATGGATTGGAGGTCTTTTTCAATCTCGGCTGCGAGGTTAGCTTTGACGCCTACACCAGATTTTTGTAGGAGGCGAGAGTAAACTGTGGTGTCATCGGCGTACAAGCCTACTTGGGCTCTTATGGAATCAGGGAGATCATTAATGTATATCAGGAAGAGTGTAGGACCTAAGATGGAGCCTTGGGGGACACCTGCGTTTGTATGGTAGTTCTGGGAGGCATGTCCGTTTAATACCACCTTCATTGTGCGGTTAGAGAGGAATGACTGGATTAGTTGAAACAAATGTCCAGTTATACCATAGCTCCGCAGTTTACATAGAAGGCCAGCATGCCAAACTCTGTCGAACGCCTTAGATATATCCAATGCAACGGTTCGGGCTTCGCCATTCCTGTCGACTGCCTGGTATATGTACTCGGTGATGGTCGTTAGCATATCAGCAGTAGACCTGGTGAAGCGGAAACCATATTGCTTGTCCGAGAGGAGCCTGTGTGCTGTGAGATGCTGAACCACCTCGGCGTTGATAATGGCTTCGAACACTTTGCCAAAGATCGGAAGAAGGCTGATACGGCGGTAATTTGCAGGGTCAGAGGGTTCTCCAGTGTTTTTAAATATAGGAACTACAGAGGAAAAATGTAAATGTGAAAGTTGGATTCCGATGAGAATAATTGTTTAGCACGACACAGTGAATCAACCTTCTTAGCAGCACATTCAATATAATCACTCCACTTTCTGATAGCAGAAAACGTGGGTACATGGAAGGCGAAAATGGTACACTATGAAGATGACATGATAACATGAAAACAAGTTAAAATTTACAAGCCATTTCTTGCCCCAGTTAATAACTGATTGGGGTGTTTTCAAAAGAAAGAATAAAAAAAGAAAGAAAGAAAGAAAGAATGTAATTATTGCAAATGAATTTATTAATTAAATATAGAGATATACGTAAAGTACGTGCGGTGTAAATAGAGAGGGAGAAAAGGAGATGGAGAGTTAAAACAAGAATGTGAGCTTATGGTTATATTTCATGACTGTGTGTCTAAAGAAATAAATCAAAGTGTGTATGTGTGCGACACAGAGAATAAAGAAAGAGAAAGTCTGTTTCAAATAGGAACAATATATAAGCCGTTTCCTTAAAGGAAACATTCGACATTCATTGACTGAGCTGCCAGTACTATTGTCGGTTGAAATTCATAAAATCCCTCTCTTGAAACAATATTTTAGGAAAATAGGTTTCTCGAGTCCGGTAGCGATTATCATTCTTTTCAGTAAGTAACGGTTTCCTTAATAACCTTTGTTTTAAGTCGTGTGGAACGTCAAAATATGGATTATGTCATTTTCTTTTCGAATTCTGTGAGATATCCATTTTAGCAGTAGTGCGTGTCTATAAAAATGCTGTCTCTAAAGAGCTAGTGCGAGAGAGAGAGAGAGAAAGAGAGAGAGTATGTGTGTGTGTGTGTGTGTGCATGTATATCAGTGTGCATATGCGTGTGTGAATGTGCTGAAAAGAAAGTGTGTGTTTAAGAGTAGTTGTTTGTATGGACCTGCAATTTTTTCTGTGCAAAGGAAATGAGAAATAGTAAGACAGAATGTATGCTTATATATGTGAAAATGAGAATGTGTGTGTGTGTGTGTGTGTGTGTGTGTGTGTGTGTGTGTTTGTTTGCGCGCGCGCACTTTCAGGTATACTTACTTAACACGGATCGATGAGGAAAGACTACAGGGGTCATCCAGTGCTAAGTTTAGTCTCAACACAACTTTTACCAACAACAACAATATTAAACAAGTCTATCCTTACGTCTAACAAAATAAAATATATACAAAAAAAAATAGAAGAAGAAATAAAACGCTCAGCCATTGGATCCTTCCACCCGTAAATGCATTACATCCTACCTCGCCTTTCCGTCTGCTTGTATAGCAGACGGAAAGGCAAGGTAGGATGTAATGGCGTTTTGTGCCAAACTCACTTCCCACCCACTTTCTTAGCTACTTCGGCATAAAATCATCTGCTGGTAATTTTTCCAACAGAAGATATAGACAGGATCTTCTTCTTCTTCTAGATTCCATGTCTTCTCCAGGCGTCGGCAATCATGTCTTTCCACAGCTTCGTATCCTTTGTATCTCTAAACAATATTTGTTCCCTCACCAAACTTCCAGTTTATATTCCGCCATTCATTTATACAAAATCGTTAGCTCGGTTGCGTGATGGTTTCCTCCGCCTCCAAACTGCAATATACCCAATGCACCAAACTAGGTACCTCCGTCCATTTTCGATACCTAAATTTAAATTGAAATTTTAAAAATAAATAAATTATCTTCAAGCTTTAAAATTAACTTTAATTGAAAGCCAAGAGATTAAATTTTAATTCTAGAAAGAAAAATACGCTGGTGTATTTTAAACCGAAATTATATTGATTTTAATCTATTTTTTTTCTAAATCGGAAAAATTAAATTTAAAATATCCCACCATTTTTGATTGATCGACATATTCTGACAACATTACGTAAACAGTAGCCAAATTTTTGCTTTAAAAAACTTGCAAAAATAAAATATACCTCGCTGACACATCATTTAAGTCAATTTTTAAAATTGAAGCTTACCTTTATCTGATTTCAATCAAGTAATAATTCCTTACTGCCAGAAATTTACAAAAACAAGAAAAAACTTTTTAACTATGGTAGCCCTAACTGTCGTCACCTCGATTACGGAATGGGCGGTGGGGGGTGTTAAATGATTTATGAGAACCGGAAGTCAGACGGAAAGTATTGCGATCATACGGAATCCTAGTTACTGATTGAATAAACTACTTACACGCTTCCTGTTGTGACATGACTGATGAAACGAGAAAAATCTACCCCGGTTAACGAAATAAAATTCAAAATTTCAATTACATGAAGAAGGTCGGAGCGTACAACGGCCGCAGTGAATATGACAATAAAGTTAAGGATAATAATATTTTCTTTTCTTTTTTTTTTTTTCGTCAATTTGACAAACTCTTTTCTGTTACTCTTGTCTTCAAAGCGTTTTCTGTGTGTTCAATCAACCAATTACATTATTCGGACTATTGTCCTCATCTTTGTTGCCATTTGTAAGACGTTTCGGCCGTTGTACGCTCCAGCCTTTCTCAGGTGCTAGTGTTATATATCGACAAACAACAAACACGCATATATATAAAAATATAAAGTTATATTTTTATTAATGACGATGAACCGTGTAGCATAGGGAACAGAGAATTGAGAGAGAGCGCTTCTAATGGGTTGACGGGAGTGTAGTCTTATCTGTTGTGTCTCTCTCTTCACCGGCCGATCTCTGTTGCTCCTCGACTGGCGAATCCGTGTGCCGAGGTCTTTTTATAATCTTCCAGAACCGGGACTTTTTCTTCCGGTTTTGCCTCGCCCACGCACGCCCACGTAATTCTCAGAGACACCTGTTCTGTTTGCCTCTGTAGTTATTTCCGCTGCTGCCGGAAATAAGGTCAAACGACATCCGTTCCTTTCAACGACCGGAAACACCCTCGCTTGCATCAGCCTTCCTCGGGTGGGGCCAGATTGTTATATTACACTAGGAATTTCGAACCGAACGCTTTATTACAGTCACTGAGGTATACTATCCTTATTCCTTGCGTAAAACCTCAATTGGAAGTCATGAGTTATCTCCCTCTAACCCTGTGAGTTACTTGTTCACCACTGCTGTAGCCTAGTATTGAATTCACTACTCTAAGAGTCAAGTCAGGAACTAACCAACGTTTTTATCCACTGGGCTGTGTCTTTAAGGGTTAGAGGAAGATAACTCATGACTTCCAATCGAGGCTTTACGCAAGGAATGAGGGTGATATACCCCAGTGATTGTAATAAAGGATTCGGTTCGAAATTCCTAGCACCTGATTAAATTCCTAGCACCTGAAGGAACGTACAACGGCCGAAACGTCGTACAAATGACAACAAAGATGAGGACAATAGTCCGAATAATGTAACTATTGTAAATACTACCTCATCTCAGAAATATAGACAAATACAACCAAACGTTTTTTTTAATGCCAACTTACATCATAAGGTAGGCAACTGTAATTCTCTAAGGTTTCGTAGTATGATTTCCCGTTATCTTCACGTTTTCGAATTTAGAATTGACTGCAAACGGCTCGAAATGAAAAATCGAAGAGTCATTCGAACACATCAATGACACATGGTCTAGTAAATAAACGCATTACCTGAATCCAGTGACTTGGCACAAAGAGTTGTGAGTTCAATACCTGGCCACAGCAGAGGTGAACAAAAACATAGAGAATTGAGTTTAAGGGTTAAAGATGCTACCGATACTGAAACATCAAAAGAGGCATGGCACGTGGAACTATAACAATCTTCTTCTATGTGCCTTGTCCCTTCAGGACGTAGGCGATCATGGCCTTCCACTTTTCCCTATCCCTGGTGGCTCTGAGCACGCCTTTCTACCCCGAAATAAATGGTTAATTTGGAAATTTCAGTCACCTGAAAAAGGTCGGAGAGTACAACGTTGTGAATATGACAACGAAGATTAGGACAAGAGTCCGAACAATGTAAACAGTGTAAATAATTATGATTTGCGGATGCGCGATCCTGTCTTGAAAGAGACATGACTAATTGAGCAGAAGATTTTACCGCAATAGGTTGCCATTACTTTCTGCAGTAGACTGGTTGCAAACCAAGACTATAAAATTCAATTAGTTCCTTTCGCGAAAGTGAATGCAATGAATTCCACTGGAAATCGAACTCGGGTTTCTGATTTCGGTTCCGAGCCATGTAAATGATTACTCAGTCTTAATTGAACGAACAAGATAAATTGGCTAACCATCACATAACGTCGAAATGCCCGGGCCTTCCTATGTAAGTCCAGCAGCAAGGCCTCTGATTGGGAGGTTGTGAGAAGCATGGAACCACCTCTAAATTACTGTTGTTCTCAGGTTCACCGTGACCTGGAGTGGTAGTACCTGTTAGGGTCCCAGCTATGGGCAAATTGTTAACCCCCAAACTGGGCTCAAAACTCTATGAAAGTATAAAAATAAACTTTTATAGAAATATATACATAAAAATAGACTTTTATAGAAAAATATGCATTTTTGAAGAAAAATATCACCAATAATACATTTTTAAGGAAAAACAATATTTTTTCCATAATGCGTTATTAAAGAAAAAAAAATATTACCAGCAATACATTTTTAATGCAAAAATAGAAGACATCTTCATATTTCTAAAATTAAAAAAAAATTTAAAATTTTAATCAAAATCTGACTAAATCAACCTTCTCACTATAATCGAACATTAAGAAAATACTTAAAACCCCCACGTTTTTAAATAACCCAGAGGTTGATATACCGTAAAACAAAACTCAAACTCAAACTCTTATGTATGTGTCCCAAAATTTCAAAGTTTTTCTTTTTGTTTATTATTAATATTTTATTTCTCCTTAAAAATACACTTACGCGTGCTACAAGATTGACATCTAGGTCCTACCCTTTTACCATCAATATAGTTAAATATAACCGTTTCTTCTACACTAACAGTTTTTCATCTCGCACTTCCCACCTGTGGAACGCTTTTCCGTTTCCTTGCTTCCCTGATAGCTACAATCTCCAAAAATTTAAATGCAACGTCAATTTCCATCTTCTATCTCTTTGAATTCCATCCATTTTTATCCTTTATTCGTCATCCCCTGTACCCTGTTTCTTCTCTCACTGTAACCCCCTGACTTTAATTTCGATAAAATAAACCGTTATCGAAACATTACTTGACGTATACAAATTGCGAAATGTAAAGAGACGTGGTTTTGGTCAACCTTACGTTTCAATAAGCGAATGACATTTTAATAAGTTCTCCAGAGTGCTTGAAGTAGGTACCACCAATAATTCGCTGAAAAGAGAGCATTGCATGATGTAAAAGCCCCAGACTTGGTTCATGTAGTTTTATAGTTAAAATGTTTATGATTATTATGACGAACGACCAACGAATATTTTATAATTTTATTAATTTTAAATCTTTTTTAGCACGTTGGAAATTTTGGTTAAAAACTTTTTTAAAAAATCATTTCACCCCAAGCAAGGCATTTCACTGCCACTATTGCGCAGGGGGGTTACATAGGGGAAAGTGACGAGAAAGTGTGGTTAGATATAGGAAGTATCAGGAGGGTGATAGACAGGTAAGGATACCGAGGATGAGGGTTGGGTAGATGGGAAGAGTGTTTGAGAGAATGGGTGCGAGTTAATGTTTTAGGAGGTGTCTATTGACCTTACATTTAAACTCCTACAGATTGTAGCTGTCGGGGAAGCAAGTATATGGAAGGGAATTCCAGAGGCGGGAAGTGTGAGAAAAGAAGCTGTTGAGGTAGAAATTGCGGTTACATCTTATCTGTTTCACTGTAAAAGGGTGGGACCTATTTGCTAATCTAGTATCTCGTGCAAATTCATATCTAGGGGGGTACCAGTGATCTAAGTTCATCGGAGCAGAAACCGTGAAAGTATATATAGTAGAGGCACTGGGAAGCCACGTCACGCCGGTGAGAGAGTGACTGCAGCCGGTCTGCCAAGTCGGTCTCGATCCCATTACAGATTCTCTGTTGTATTTTGTCAAGAACCCCGAGGAGAATAGCGGGGGCACCTGACCAGGTGGAAATGTTAGCGCCTTTTTTTTTTGTAGAATTCCCTACTCTTTTTTTCTACCTACATTTGTTTCTAATATATTTGTATAATGTCACTGACTATCTATCTATCTATCTATCTCTCTCTCTCTCTCTCTCTCTCTCTCTCTCTCTCACACACACACACACACACACACACACACACACACACTCCTTTTCACCATGTCGAGAATTCCATCTTATCAGATACGCCTTATTTCCTTCTACCTACTGCGGGATAATCTTCTGCCCAGTCAGTCATGTCTCGAAAGAGACATGATCGCCCAAGCGTGTATCACGTATGGCACTTAACTAACTGACTTATTTCCTTATCTAGTTTTCTTCGAGGTAATCCTGGTTTCTGATGTTACTAAAGATTTTAGGTTCAACAGATATAATAACTTTAAAGTCATCGCTGTAACTTAAGTATGGAAATCTAAACCCCAGATAATCAATTTCTGATCAATAAATCATGGATTGTTTTGTTAATAATCCAGCTGTTATTTGAATCAATAGTTTCCCGTCCTTGCCACGTAGACTGATTATTACAATTGTCTTCACAGCAACACATTTAATGTTAGAATAGTTCTTTATTCTTGATGAAATCACAACATTGAAGCAAAATTGATGGAAGCATAAAAAACATTTGTATATGTGCTAGTATTCGTCTCTATATACAACGATGAACAGCATGATTCAGAGTAATTTGAATGTTAATGTTCGGACCTAGTGACAGGGGTTCGAATCTCACCATTGTCTGCAAAAAAAAAAAAAAAAAAAATAATAATGAACATCACATGAACAACTCATCAGAGAGGAAGCGGATATTTATAAATCTAATGTTAAAAATGCCAAATACATGCGGCGGATAACAGAATCAAACAAGTCCAAGAATTTAAGTACCTAGGAAGTGTTCTAACAGGAGATGGAAAGTGCAACACGGAGATCCGAAGGCGAATTGGCATGGCAAAGGACGCGTTCCGGAAGATGAGCAAAATACTAACACACAGGAAAATCTCAATAGAAACGAAGAAAAGAGTGCTAGACTGCTACGTGATGTCAGTTCTTCAATACGGCAGTGAATGCTGGACAATATCATCTAAAATGAGGACAAAACTGGAAGCGGCCGAAATGTGGTTCTACAGAATGATGCTACGGATATCGTGGACTGAGCATACAAGAAACGACGAGGTGTTAGAAAGAATGGCAACAAAAAGGAAACTGATGCTGAGCACCAGGAAGAGACAACTGAAGTTCCTGGGACATGCAATGAGGAAAGAGAGCCTGGAGAACCTGATACTGACTGGTCAGATAGAAGGAAGGAGAGACAGAGGAAGGCAGCGGATAACATATTTGCAGGGTCTGATCAGGTGGATGACGGAACGGGGGTTGCCAGGAGCAACAGGAGCAAACATACTAAGAGCCACAAGGGATAGAGAGACGGGGAGAGCCATGATCGCCTACGTCCTGAAGGGACAGGGCACATAGAAGAAGAATGTTACTGTTTTGTTTTTGTTTTTGTTTTTTTCTACCTGCATGTGTTTTAATGGTGCAGTGTTCTATATTCTGTAAAATATATTGACACTCTTAGCTCTTTCTCTCCTTTTTTTTAAATATATCCAGAGTTCCATTTATCAGCTACGCCTTAATTCCTTGTCTAGTTTTCTTTGAAACAATCTCATTTTCTAATGTTACCAAAGCTTTTAGGTCTAACGGAGATAATATTTTTAAAATTATTACTCTACTTTAAGCATGGAAAGTTAAACACCAAGTAAATCTGCTTGTTGGAAATATTAAATTGAATGTGTTAGCTTGAAATTAAAACTCAAATAAAAGCTTCAAGAAAGATTTTTTTTTTATTTTTCAAAATTAATTTTAAACTTAAGGGATAATCTGAAGATTCACAACTATTTCCAGAACACGATCTAATTAAATCTCTTTAAAAGAAAAATCAAACATCTATTTCTAGTATTTTTACTTGCCTAATTGAAATGTTGTCGTGTTGACAATCTCTCACATGTTCTTGCAGCGATAGCTTATACTCTCTTTTTTAAAAAATTTCAGGATATATTCAGTAATCTTTATTTGAATAAATTTACAGCCAACACAAAATCGGGACAATTACTGAAGCCATATAAATATATTTCAAGTACAGGTAACAAGTAAACGATTTGCTAGCAAAATCACATTCCGACGTTGCCAGTAAAACCAAGTTTTGTTTATTAATATAAAAGTGGCGTATCTCGCAAAGACAGACGCTTTGCTGCCGTCTTCTTCTCTATAACTTGTGATATAAAAAGAGACTCGCTGGTGCCGATGGAGCATTGCTCTCGCCTTTACCTTGGCATTCGGCCAGGTATCAACAAAATAACGCAAACAGGTGGCTGAAAAATTTTGACGATGTTCCAGTAAGAGATTTATAGTTTCAAAAAATGTCCTGTTACTATTTTTAAGCCATTTTTTTTAATCATTTCACCCCGAGCAAGGTAGAAACGCCACTGATGTGCAGGGGGTTACATAAATGTAAAAAGATTAATTAGAAAAGAGTGAGGAGTACAAGCTAGTTAGAAAGGAACAATAGAAAGCTGAGAAAGCAGGTGCAATGACAGGTACATAGGCGGAGAGAAAGTGAAGGTTATACAGGGGAGGGGAGAAAGCTAGAGGCCAGTGGTTAGTAGATGAGTATTAACTTTGCATTTAAATTTCTGGAGGTTGTAGCCGTCAGGAAAGCAAGAATACGGGAGTGAGTTCCACAGGCGGGAAGTGCGAGAGAGGAAGCTGCAGGAGTAGAATTGTCGTCTGCATTTGGCTAACCTGACTGTGAATGGGTGGGACCCAGTTGCCAGTCTGGTTGCACGGGTAAACACCTGTTGAGGAGGCATCAGTGACTTAAGCTCATCCGAGCAGAAGCCATGAAAGTATTTATAGAAGAGACAGAGGGAGGCCACATTTCGACGATGGGAAAGTGGCTGCAGTCGAGTCGCCAGATCAGTACCTATCACATTACAGACTCTCCTTTGGAGCTTGCCAAGAACACTGAGAAGAACGGCAGGGGCACCTGACCATAAATGGCAGCAGTACTCCATGCACGGACGGATGGTTGACTTGTATATATGCAGAATGGATTCAGGTGGAAAAAACATCCTGGATCGACATAGTGACCCATTCTTCTTAGCAGTAGATTTTGCTATGGATTCAATATAGTGGTTCCATTTGAGGTCTGAGGACAGGGTAAGTCCGAGGAGGCGTAGTGTATTACTCTCCGGGAGAATCATCTGGTCCATGCTTATGGGAGGCAGAAGAGGTTGCCTGTAATGGTTGACAGACAAGAGCTTGGTCTTAGAGGAATTGAAGTTGACAAGCCATTTCTTGCCCCAGTTCACCACAGAGTGTAGATCCCGCTCAAGGTCAGCAGCGAGATTAGCCATCCGTATGAAATAGAAATAAAATACATTAAAATTAAAATAAAACCCAATCATAGTTATACATTTTTATTTGTTCTTCTTTTCTTCGTAGTTTCATTACTTTTTATTCTATATTTATCATTTATATTTTTTAAAGGTCGTAACGGAAGTGCGGGTAAGGTAACCGATATCAGTGCCGCAAGTGGAACCCAGTTCAAATTCCGGTCTAGACTGTAGCATTCACTTATGCATAAAATCCTCGGAGGTGGGGGAGTTATGAATTCGTCAGTCCCTACCTAAGGTTTGGGTTAAACAGTAGGGTAGAATGAATCCTTTGCATACACCCAGCCAGCTTCTTCTCCTAAACTGTTATTTTGTAAAACAAACACCCGCGTGATTGCTTCCCTACAACTACAATTTTGGTCTCTTCCAATCCAGGGTCAACTAATATTTATTCTACACATCCTCTTAATATGCACTTCTAAATTCCTCCGTTCACTCTCCTCGGTAACCCACTATTCTGAGTGGCCCTTGTGCCTTGTATTTGAGAAAATAACGATTTTACTAGATGATTCTAGCATCCTACAAAATATTTTTTTTTTAACCCTGCGTTAGTCACATGGAGTGTATTGTTACCCCGACATCTTTAAGTACTTTTAATTCGTAGTCATATTTCATCAGGCGATGGTTGATAACAGTTACTAGTTATCAAACCATCCTCTGACGAAGTCTAATTCATAGTATTGAAACATGAAAGCTTTTGTGTAGCGATGTAAAATGTTTTTATTATAATCACTCATGATTAAAGTATTTACAAGATATATATATATATATATATATCTTTTGTCTTTTTCTTTTCCTTTCTTTACTCCTACCACTTCTATCCTGTGACACGGTTTTATTTTTAACTATTTAACTATTTAACTTTTGATTCTTACA
Organism: Ascarosepion bandense; assembly: GCA_037127315.1. Lineage (NCBI taxonomy): Eukaryota > Metazoa > Mollusca > Cephalopoda > Sepiida > Sepiidae > Ascarosepion > Ascarosepion bandense. The sequence goes on from JBBBDQ010000484.1 coordinate 10,654,287, forward strand.
GACGTATTGTAAAGTTTTCTAATATCAAGTCATGAATCGCTGTGTCTGCTTTTCTCCCTTTTTTCCATTTTTTTAACTTTCTGTGTATGAACATGATTTTGGGCATCTTCCGGTATAGAAATCTTGTAACACATTTGAATTAATATAGTTTTTGTTTTCGACCGTTGCTGATAAAGCGAGAATTTCCTCGCTGAAATGACCATCCAACGAAATTAAATTTGGAAATTTTTTAATTACTTTATATATATATATATATATATATATATATATATATATATATATAATGTTGAAAAGTTTGTTACTTAGCTGAGCAGTGTTATTTCACGCTCATTTTTAAGTTTCGTGAAGGCAGTATTGTAATGTCTTCAATATTGAGAGTCATTTGCAGCAGAAAAAGCAAATGACCCTGAAGAGTGAAGAGATTAGAATAATACCCACACGAAACTTCAAAGTCAGCATGAATTGACGAATTCCTCCACAGTAATTCTATCAACGCTCTATGCTTATCTCGGTATCGAGCTCTTTATGACAAAAGAATGCTGCTTTCTGCCAGTAAACTATTGGAAAAAGCCTTATAATGTTGGCACTAAACAACATTACACTATAATTTTCTCTCTCTCTCTCTCTCTCTCTCTCTATATATATATATATATATATATATATAGTGTATCAAGGCAGCAGATAATTTTCTAAACAAATACTGTTGTTAAATTTAAAAGACAATGAATATCTGTTATGTTTAATCCTGACCCGAATTAAACATCGTATTTTGTCTAAAAAAATTCTCCAAGATTTCGATAAATTTTTGTCAAGTTGGTTCTAAGCTTTCGGCTCACATGAGCCATCTTCAGAAAGATTACAATGACGTTAACATAAAAACATCCACCATAAAAGACGATTTTATTTTGTGTTGACATAAAACATTGCTATGCAACAGTAACAGTCACCAAATAGCTGACGCAGTTCGTAAATTTGTAATGCGGTTCTATAACGTCACACCTAGTGAGAGACCGAAATGTTAAGAGAACTGTATGTCTAAATGCAATCTTATGTGTTGTGACCAGATTGAAATGTGATTTTATTAAGTGTAGATTGTTTTGATTTAAAACATTAAATATCCGAAGGTTATCGTTGCATAGGAATATTTTATGTCAACACGAGATAAAATCATCTTAGATGGTCGACGTCTTTATGCTAGCATCCCTGAAACCTCTCTGAATATAGTGAACCGAAAGCTTAGAACCAGCATAATAAAAAATATCCAAATGTTGGATAAATTTTGTCTTTATTTTCACCTAAAATTAATGCCAAAATACAATGTTTAGAACGGCTCATGATTAAACATAATAGACATTCATTGTCTGTTATATTTAACAGTATAAGTTTGGATATATATATATATATATGCCTATAACAAAATAAAGTCGTAGTCGTCGAAATAAATTATAATTTATAACCACTTTAGATGATGTGTAGAGTTTTCCTTCATGTATATCATGTTTCTCTGGATAATATCCATTTAACTCGCTGTACTATTAGTTAGCAAATGCAATATCTTCCTATTCATGAAAATATATTGTGGCTATTTTTAATGAATAAATATTTTCTTCATTATTGTATTGACATGTTTCACGTACAATTTACAACATGTGTGTATGCAACAAATTTTTTATAATTTTCGTTTCAATGAATAACTCTGTTTTTAGTTCAAATTTTGATTTAATGTCTATTGTAACAGATTCCTTATGCTATTCTTTTAAGCAGTACGATATCTTATATAATTATAACACGTCTATTGTACAGGTGTAGAGGCTCATCCCTTGTTCCCTGTTTAGGATGTGGTTTCCAGGTTTCTCTTTTCCAGTCTTTTCACTTTCTTTTTCTTATTTTTTTTATTTTTATTTTTTTTCAATTGGAGTAGATAGACTAAACTATGGCCCGGTTCACACTCCACCCACGTCTATTGTACAGGTGTAGAGGCTCATCCCTTGTTCCCTGTTTAGGATGTGGTTTCCGGCTTTCTCTTTTCCAATTTTTTCACTTTTCTTTTTCTTATTTTTTTTTATTTTCTTTTTTCAATTGGAGTAGATAGATTAAACTATCACCCGGTTCACACTCCACCCACGTCTATTGTACAGGTGTAGAGGCTCATCCCTTGTTCCCTGTTTAGAATGTGGTTTCCGGCTTTCTCTTTTACAATCTTTTCACTTTCTTTTTCTTATTTTTTATTTTATTTTATTTTTTTTTCAATTGGAGTAGATAGACTAAACTATCGCCCGGTTCACACTCCACCCACGTCTATTGTACAGGTGTAGAGGCTCATCCCTTGTTCCCTGTTTAGGATGTGGTTTCCGGCTTTCTCTTTTCCAATCTTTTCACACTTCTTTTTCTTATTTTTTATTTTTTATTTTTTTCAATTGGAGTAGATAGACTAAACTATCGCCCGGTTCACACTCCACCCACGTCTATTGTAGAGGTGTAGAGGCTCATCCCTTGGACCCTTTTTAGGATGTGGTTTCCCGCTTTCTCTTTTCCAAATCTTTTCACTCTTGCGTAGCCCCTGCACATCAGTGGCGTTACCGCCTTGCTCGGGGTGATATGATTAAAAAAAAAACACACACACAATAAATATTTTTGTATTAGATTATTCCAACACATCAGGGAACTATCGATTTTCGGAAACCCGAGGTGACTAAAACAAGTTTAAAAGAATAATACTGAAGAAAATATATCTATTGTTTTTGTTATCCTTACTGTTTAGGCATATTTTAGCCAAATGTTTTTATTATGTTATTCATATAGCTAAATCCGCTGCTTCTATAGATAAATCCGCTGCTAAGAAGTTCGGTTCTCTGTGTAGAGCCAGGAAGTTTTCCCTGTCTGAAACTATCCTGCACATATATCCGCACATATATCCGCACGTTCATTGAATATTGCTGCTATATCTGGTAGGGTGCTTCTGCCATCAACCTAGAGGTCCTTGACAAAATCCAACAGAGAATCTGTAATATGATCAATTCCGACTTGGCAGCTCAGATACAGTCACTTTCTCACCGGAGCAATGTGGCTTCCCTGTGTCTCTTCTACAAATACTTTTATGGTTTCTGCTCCGATGAATGTACCTCTCTGGTGTCTCCTATAGATGAATTTACTCGAGCCAAAGGATTAGCAACGAGATCCGACCCTTTTACTGTGAAACCAATAAAATGTAAACACAAATTCTACTCCAGCAACTTCTTTTCCCGCACTTCCCGTCTTTGTAATTCTCTTTCATTTATTTGCTTCCCCAACAGCTACAATCTCCAAGAATTTAAATGTAAAGTCAGTCGTCATCTCCTATCTCACTAACTTGCATCCTCTCTCTCTCATGCTCTTTTCTCCGTCAACTTCACTCTCATCAGTATTCTCAGTCTTCCCTTACCCACTTCCTGACACCCTCTATAACCTGTCACTCTTTCCAATATCTTTCCTTCTATGAAAACCCCCTGCAAAACAGTGGCAGTAAAATGCCTTGATTGGGGCGATATGATTAAAAAAAATGAACTAGATGATTTCTACAACATCTGTCTATATATTTGTGAAAAGATATAGTAACTACCTACACTATTTACATATCACTGTTGTTATTTTTACTACATTTCGATCTTTATACGCTTCGGCCTTCTTCAGGTGCTATACATTGGAATTTTGAACCGAACCCTTTATTTAGTCCACTGGCATAGATCGTTCTAGTTCCAACTGCCATGCCTTTTCTGAATGTCTCAGTTTCAGGCAATTTTCCTTTTAGTAACTCAACTCTCCAAGTTCACCTATGCTGTGACCAGGTACTGAACTCACAATTCTTTTGTGTCAAATCACTTTTGGATTACTTAAACCATCGCTTTTATTCACTGGGATACATGAAGAAGTCTGGAGAATACAGCGAGTGAAACGTCGTGGATATGACAATAAAGATGAGAACAACTGTTTAGACAATGTAAGTAGTGTAAATAAATTGTACAATCCAGTTACCTTGAAGATACATTAAAAACAAATTTCGTTAAAAACGAAGAAAAGAATGTTAAAGTGTTATGTATTCGGACATTGAATAAATTTCCGCTGTTTTTCAACAGATGGCGTTTCCAGAACTGTGTACGTGTAGTTTTAGATGGTAATACATCTAAAAAGAAGTACTATAAGCAGCCTTGAAATTCAGTGTATGCCATTTTTACCGAAATGTAAACAACGATATTTTTCACGGTGTTAAACATGTCGAATTTCGTGCCAAAGAAAGTGTATTGGCAAGGAATTGTACTGCACTACTTTATTCAAAAGAAATCTGAAGCACACAGAATTCTTGTTGAGATTTACGGAGACCATGCCTTGTCGGAAACAACAATCAGTTTAGACGATTCAAAAATAATGATTTTGATGTTGAAAATAAAGAACGTTATGGTGCACTAAAAAAGTTGGGAAACGAAGAATTGGAAGCATTACTTCATGAAGACTCATGTCAGGCGCAACCTGAACTTGCAGAAACATTAGCAGATGATTACTCAACAGTTTTGAAATCATTAGAAATTATTCAACAGCAAGGACACTGAGTCCCGTACGAGTTGGTACCAAGAGACGTCGAATGGCACCTTCTCATGTGTGAACAGCTGCTTCAACGACAGAAAAAAGTTTTTTTGCATCGTGTCGTAACCAGCGATGGAAAATACATACACTACGATAGCCCTAAGCGTAGAAGATCGTGGGTTTACCCAGCCATGCATCAACATAATCTGCAAAGCCGAATATCCATGCTTCGAAGCTTCTGCTCTGCATTTGGTGAGATTAGCTGGGTGTAGTTTATTATGAGCTGCTCAAACTGACCGAAATCATCACAGAAGATCGCTACCGATTACAGTTGATGCATTTGAGTCGAGCATGGAAGAAAAACGGCTGCTATAAGAGCAGAGGTGGTTTTGCAACATGGCAACATTAGTTCATATTTTGCAAAACGGGTAAAAATCTAGTTAGAAACGCTTAAATGAGAAGCCCTACCAAAACCCGCTCTATTCACCGAACATTGCTCCGTCCGATTATCACTTGTTCCGAACGATGGCACATGGCCTGGCTGAGCGCCACTTTCATTTTTATGAAGATGGCAAAAAATGGGTCGACTTGTTGTTAGCCTCAAAAGAAAAGTTATTTTTCCTACGTGGAATTCAAATGCTGCTAGACAGATAGGGAATAGTAGTGACTAGAGATGGACAATACCTTCAATGAGATTTTTTTCTTATTTAACTTTTGTAAATAATCAACGAGAACGTATGCAATGTCCTAATAATATCAATCCTCGTATATAGCAGTGAATGTTCGCCAATATCTGCTCAGATAAAAAGGAGACTTAAAGCAATACCAATGGTTTATATTATTGATTCGTTTTCAGCGGTTTATCAACCCTCAATAGAAATTTGATTCTACAGAAAGATGTTGAAAATACCAATGACTTATGAGCAATGACGACCTCTTAGAGAAAATGGATCAAAAGGGCATTTATACTAAAAATCAGATAAAAATTTTTATAGCATATAAGAGACAAATTGGGCTTAGAAAATTTGATACTCACATGACAAATGAAAACAAAAGGAACAGAGAAAAACAATGCAAAACCTAACTCAGTCAGTTAAGTGCCATACGTGATACACGCTTGGGCGATCATGTCTCGAAAGAGACATGACTGACTGGGCAGAAGATTATCCCGCAGTAGGTTGCCATTGCTTTCTGCGGTAGACTGATTGCCGACCAATGCTACAGAACCCAATCTGTCCTGTTATTTAACCCATAACTGGAGGGAAGAGACGGATTAATACCTTTCCCAAGGGTATTTGCGCGTAAGTGAATGCAAGGAATTCGACTGGAATTCGAACTCGCCTTCCCGATTTCTCGTTCCGATCCGATATCCACTGCACCACGACGCACATCCTAACTACCGAGCTTGAATAAATGGATGGCGGAGAGATAACAAAGTGACAAAATTTATTAAGAGCCACAAAAAATCGGGAAATTGTGGAGAGCCATGATCGCCCACGTCCCGAATAGACGCGTTACATAAAAGAAGAACTGCTGTGTCGACTAGAAAGTAGACGTCTTGTGTGACGTAAATAAAGCATGCATCTAAAACGATGCGAAGCAAGGACATTTGTACTTTTGAGCAAATCAGTGCCACTGATGAGGATTTACTTTCACAGTTGCTAGAAATACGTTATTGTTTCCTTTTTTCTTTCTTTCTGTTCAAGGTCAAGTGAGCGTAACCTGCGTTGACGAGGTATTTGTGAAAAACTGGTGGATATTGCATCTCCACAAATACATCATGGTGTAGACACCAAATCTCGTAAATGCGGCCCCTGTTAAATAGGTTCATGTTCCAAAATCAAATAGATAAATGGCTTCCTGTAAATGGCATGTCTGTTAGTCGGTTCATGTGAACCAATCAATCTATTTTTTGTTCGTCTGGTCTCTCTCTCTCTCTCTCTCTCTCTCCATATATATATATATATATATATATATATATATATATATACAAACGAAGTCATGTCAAGCATACACTTTTTGATTTCTCGTAAATAATCATCTCTGCTCTGAAATGTGCCGTGGTCGAGTGATCTAAAACCCAACATATACTGTTAAATATAAGAGACAATGAATGTCTATTATGTTTAATCATGAGCCGTTCTAAACATCGTCTTTTGGCTTTAATTTCAGGTGAAAATAAAAACAAAAATTCTCTAACATTTGGATGATTTTTTATTAAGTTGGTTCTAAGCTTTCGGCTCACATGAGCTATCTTCAGATCTTCAGAGAGGTTACAAGGACGTTAACATAAAAAAAACATCCACCATCAAAGATGATTTTATCTTGTGTTGACATAAAACTTTGCTAAGCAACGATAACAGTTATCAAATAGCAAACGCAGTTCGTAAATTTTTAATGCGGTTCTATGACGTCACACCGCGTGAGAGCTCGAAATTATAACAGAACCACAAATTTAAAAGCAATGTAATGTGTTATGACCAAATTTAAACGTGATTGTATTAAGTGTGGGTTGTTTGGTTTTAATGTCGATGGCCTCCAATATCTGAAGGTTCATTTTACTGTGTGCATGAGTGAGGATTATTGTATTGTTGACTAAAATCTGTCTGATTTACATGGCTATGTTTTTCTAAGTAATGTTGTTTCATTTTACTCTGATCAAAAAGGTGACAGGTCTACGGGAGATCTTAGAACCAACCTAATAAAAAGAGAACGTTGGAGAACGTTTTTTTTTTTTCACCTGAAATTAAAGTCAAAACACGATGTTTAGAACAGTTGATGATTAAAACATAATAGACATTTAATTTCTCTTATATTTAACAGTATATGTTTAGAAAATTATCTGCTGCCTCGATACACTATATATATATATATATATATATAGTCATCTGCCGAGAGATCTGTTTCGCTGTATCACAGCTCATCGGTACGGTTAGACAGCCGATTGCTTTTACCCAGGATTGAAACCCGACCGAATTGGCGTCAGTCGGCAATTCTACCTCTGGGCGCTCGGTAGAAGGAAGCACACTTTTTAGCGTGTATATTATCATTATACACACCCAATAGCTGAGAGTGTTCTAATTCATTGCCGAATGAACGATGCTTAAATGCTAGGGTAGCTACTGTTTTTCAAAGTCTAACATTCTTCCAGAGTGCTCAATCAGGGTGTGAGATAGATAGATAGATAGATAGATAGATAGATAGATATTATCTTTATTCTATACGTTTCTATCTTTGTATACAATTTCTATATGCCTCTTTAATGATTCTATCTATCTATCTATCTATCTATCTATCTATCTATCTATCTATCTATCTATCTATCTATCTATCTATCTATCTATCTATCTATCTATCTATCTATCTATCTATCTATCTATCTATCTATCTATCTATCTATCTATCTATCTATCTATCTATCTATCTACTGTGTCTATATATAAAGAGTGTGATAAGTAAATTATCACGAATTATACATTTTTTCCGCGCATTGACGTTGTGTGTTTTTGATTTTGTCAACTGCACAGTATAGTAGAGTCAGTTGGGCACTGTCTGTGAAAAAAAGAACACGTTGACGCAATTTACTCCTCCAGAAATTTGGAAACGGCATGCTCTACTGCTTGGCTTTCATCTCGGAAGCTCCAATATGAACATTTCAGTGTGTTTGGCTTACATTCTGCTGACAATATAGAGGATTCGGAATGAGTCGGATAAATCTAATGTTAATTAAGAATTTACTCGCTATGGGTCAAGAGGGTGGCTGCTGGAAGACCCTATATCTGGTAGCAGAACTCTGCACCATGCCTCACAAGCAAGAGTTATGCCTGTCAAGACAATTTCTGCGCCCACCTCACCCGCTTACATCTGGCCACCTAACTGCAGAAAGCAACCCCCTTGATTATTATGTGTGGGGGGCGGTTGAGAGACAGATCAACAAAATTGTGTAACACCAAATATGAGCTGAAGGTAGGAATTATGGAAGCCTTCACCATCTTTAACAAAGAGACCGTCCAGAAGAGACACAGGGGATTTCGAAGTCGTCCAGAGGTCGTGATTGAAGTCAATGGGGATGTGATGGAATAGTTTTACTCTTTAGTATTTTAAGATATTTTTGTGTGATTTTTTTAAATCTGTTAAAATGAGATGTCAGTGTTACTTTCATTTTTTGCATAATTCAGATAACAATTCATCCATCGCATACTCTGTATGTAAGGAAACTTTTTCATTGCCACCTCGTTTCGTCCCATTTATCAAGGGAAAAACTCTTTGGTAAAGAAAAGTTTCCCTCTGGTCATTATATTGTTTTTGCAGATACATGTAATTGATATTTTAATTTTTACTCTCTCCCTCCCACCTCTCTCTCTCTCTTAGACATGCATACACACACACACACACACACACACACACACACATATATATATATAGAGAGAGAGAGAGAGGTTCGCCTATCCTCCTTATTCTTTTGAACAGTAGGAAAGATTTATCCCTTTGTTCTTGTTTACGATTGGCTTCTCAGTTTCTTCGAAAAAAAAAATAATTATCTTTCATTCATTTTGCCCCCCCACCTGGCGTCTTAGTGTCATCATCACTTTGCTTAGGGTAAGCTAATATATATATATATAGTCATCCGCAGACAGATCTGTTTCGCAGCTCATCAGTACGGTTAGACTCCGATTGCTACACGATTGCTACACGACCCAGGCTCGAAACCCGACCGATTTGGCGCATATCTCTTTTTAGCGCATATTATATTACGCGCCTAATAGCTAACGTGCTCAAATTCATTTTTACTGAATGAGCGATATATATATATATCGCTCATATATATATATATATATATATATATATATATATATATCAGAATGCAGTGTGGGTATAGAAGAATCAAAAGGCGTATCCAGTATATACAGTGGTAGGATAACTCTCTAAGAGAGCTCTAAATATAGAGCAAATATAAGAGAAATTAAGGCATACACGTTACTTCATGGTAAATCAGAAGTATGGCCTATTTCAGGCGAACCATCATCAGTTTCCGTCTTTATTTTACAAAGGATTTTACACGAATCAATTCGTCTATATGTATATATATATATATAGGAATCGAAATATATATATACACGAATCAATTTGTATATATATATATATATATATATATATATATATAGGAAGGATAAATAAGCGTACGTGTGTGTGTACATATATGCGCGAGCACACACACACACACACACACACACACACTTAGATATTCATAGGAGAGGGATATTTTCGAATGTGTGGCCAAGTATTGAACTTTTTGGCTCAAGTCACTGGATTACTTCAACCAATGCATTTATCCACTGAGCCATGTGTCCTTGGAGATTTGAGTTACTGAAGAGACTGTGATATCCAGCGAAGGCAAGACAAGTGGAACTAGAATAACCTACCTCAGTGGATTAAATAAAGTGTCCTGTTCAAAATTACATATATCACCTGAAGAATGCCGGAGCGTACAACGGCCGAAACGTCGTGAATATGACAATAAGGATGAGAACAGTGTAAATAGTTCGGTACTCTTTTCTTTGTTTTTAACGAAATTTTTAAGGCTGATCAGTTAGTCAATTAAGTGCCATACATGATACACTCTTGGGCGATCATGTCTCGGAAGAGATGATTGACTGGGCAGATGATTATCTCGCAGTAGGTTGCCATTACTTTCTACGGTAGACTCGTTGCCATCCAAGGCTATAGAACCCAAGCTGTCCTGTTATGTAGGGAAGAAACGGATTAATAACTTTCCCAAAGGTATTTGCACGTAGTGAATGCAGGGAATTCAACTGGAATTCGAACTCGGATTTCTCGTTCCGAGCCGATATCCGCTGCAACACATCGCACATCCTGCACCACAGTGCACATCCCAGTTCGATAAAATTTCAAAGGTATTTATTCCTGCATAACTATTTCTTATAGTTTTAATAGATTCTGAATAATGAATTTTATACAAAATTATGTAGTAAATGCTTTTAAGACTTCAGCGAATAGCACCGGAATTGAAGTTTTAATTCTAAGTTAGAATTCTGTCGATGAACTCCAAAAGCATGATTTCAAAAATGCAATCTTCTATCGATATACAAGCATATATCTATCTAGAAATTTATATAAATCATCGTACTCCAAGCAAGGTGTGTGTCCACTAAGATGCAAGAGGTGTGAAAAATCTGAAAAAAAAAATTATTAGGAGAGAGAAGGTAGAAGTTAGCGATTGACATTTTATTTACGTTTTTGAAGACCAAAGTTGACTGGGAGGCAAGAAGTCCGAAGAGAGTTCCACAGGCGAGAAGTGCAAGAGAAGAACTGTTAGCATAGAAATTACAGTTACATCTTGCAATTTCAGTTGAAGAATGATGAGACATGGCTGTCAGTCGAGGATTGCTCTTAAATTAATGGAGATTCTCCACCAAAGAGGAAAGCTAATAGGAAAAATTTACACGAAAATATTTATAGAAAAGGCAACATGGACCGATAACATCGCTAGTTTTGTTATAAAACGTAACAATAATTAGACCAAGTAAAACTAGCAAATAATAATAATAATAATAATAATAATAATAACAGTAATGATGAAGATATTAAATTTAAAATTTTAAAAAAATGTTTTACTTAATTTAAAAAGCAAAAAAAAATCAATTTCATTTATTAATACTGTAACCAATCGTTTCATTGCATTTTATTTCGATTCAAGACGAAATTATATGCATTGTAAATTTACGGAAGCGGCTCCTATGTTATTTTTCCAACGGTATTAATCAAATCCATTAACGGAATGCATGGAATTTTTAAAATGAACCTTATTGGTTCTAAACTCACCAATCAGAGAACGATAGTTCAACAATAGAAAATCCGCGATTTTTTTTTAAGCATGCGAACTTTAAATTATTATTGAACATACTGTAAGTCATTGTTGTACTTCAACTCCTATCCCCATTGGAAATACGGGTGACCTAACGAAGGCTGAAATCGACAAACAAGGTTCGACTCGGACAACTTGCCTTCAATTTGCATTAATACATTTAAGAAAGATATGAATGCACTTACCCAACCCCCTCATCAACGGAGAAATAATAAAACAGTTAGACTTTTTAGCCCTGTAAAGAAGTCCAACTCGGGCGTCGGAGTTATAACTCGACTCTGTAAAAAATTAATTTGCTGCTTACAGCGATGGCGGTTCACCCTATCCTACTAAGGAGAGGGTGGTCCGCCGGGGTCTGCCAGAATATAATTAAGAAAAAGCTTCTAATAACAAAACTTTTCACAAGATGGAGCATTCTTTACAATATATTGTTTGTTAATTTATAAAGTATCAAAAAATCGCTGAATTCCATAATTGATTAAAAATCTTGTTGAACGAAGAGCCCCATAAATGAGTTCTCGATCTCATCTCACCATTTTTGTTTTGAGATTTGCCGTCCCAAAGACTCATCACTTTGACTGGCCTTGAAAAGCGCGAACCACTAAAAAAAAAAAAAAATGGAGAATTTTTGCTAAAAGCCCGAAGAATCGTTTCGAGGGGTTCCAGATTTGACGAGCTTCATCCTACTCATCGTAACGCAGGGACGTATGTTGAATTGTCACACTCTATCTGAGAATGATTTATTTCCGGGATTCTCTCAAAGGTTTCATTTAGATATCTATTATTACCGGCTTTTGGGGCAATTGAGTAGCTATTTTTTAAAATCTGATTTCACTGACTTTATTGCTGGTCACGAAACACTTAAGACTGAGATTAAAGTTAGGAAAAATAAACACAGCCTTACAAAATCTCGCGTAATAATTGAAAATCAGTTGATAAACTCATGGTAGACCGACGTAGCAGTATTGGGAACGGACTTAAGCAACGTCAGGGCTGGTCAGTAGCTAGAATGGCTGACCCCTTGGGAATACCAGGCGCTGTAAGCTTAGATTTGCTTTAGGGGTAATGGATAGTGGCTCGTAATTGTTAATCGGAAAACCGAGCTCCATTTTCCTTTGGGTTTCACTTACGAGGGAAATAGTTTTGGTGATAGCAATTCTTAGGGTCTCAACTATTGGCAAATAGTTGACACAATAAAAGTATAAAAGTACATTATAATAGTAAAAATATCAAACAAAAGTATAAAAAATACATTATAATAGTAAAAAATATCAGCAATACATTTTTATATAAAGAAAAAACCAGAAATATATAACCAGTAATTCATTTTATTTGTAAAAGGCATACAATTGCTTTTCAAAATATGTTTAGTTGAAGCCTTAAAATTGTGTTCAAACTATTTACATTTTGGCATTGAATAACCCATATATGTGTTGATATGCCGTTAAACAAAATCAACCAATCAACCCATCAACCAACCTACTGAAAAAAGTGCCCTCTTTATTAATTTTATTCCAATCTCCTTCTGAATCTCCTTCTCAAATACGTGAGATACCCTATGTATACAATGGAAAATAGTGCTAGGTTCGGTCCTGGGTATAACGGTAAACTGCATCCAGCAGCAGTGCCTCTCATGGAGAGGTTGTGAGGAACATGGAACCACCTCTTAATTGCTGTTGTTCCCAGGTCCACCCTGATCCAGAGTAGTAGCACCTGTTAGCGTCCCAACTATAGGCAAATAGTTGACCCCGAAACTAGGGTCAAAACACTATGAAAGTATAAAAATAGACTTTTATAGAAATATATACATAAAAATAGACATTTATAGAAAAAAACTTATTTTTGAAGGGAAACATTATTACCATAACACGTTTTTGAAGGGAAAAAAATTAGTCATAATACATTTTTGAAGAAAAAATTATTAACAGAAGTACATTTTTGAATACAAAAGTAGAAGGCATCTTCAGTTTTCCAAAATAAAAATAAAAAACATTTTTATCAAAATTTGTCTAAATCAACCTTCTCACTATAACCGAACATTAAAAAAAATCTTGAAACCCCACCTTTTTGGTATTAAATGACCCACAGAGGTGTTGATATACCGTTAAACAAAACTAAAAAAAAGTATAATGTTGTTCAGAAAATAATGTCCGATTTTAGAATAAACCTTTTAATTATTTATAATATTTTCATAAAAATATATTACTCATTCGTAATGATTAAAATGTTTTTCGTAAAGGCATAAATAACCTTGTAACTCCATCGCAAAAGTGTATAGACGTTCCCGTTTGCTATTTTGACTGATTTAAACTCTATTTAAATACATTAATTCCGGAATAAAAGATGATTCTAAAATCGACCTTCATTTCCCCACCCACCGAATACCTTTATTTTTATTTTTGTTTATTTGTACTTTCTTCCTGACCTCTCATCCATCTCAATACCAGAGCACTGTCAAAAATTGCTCAATTTTTCAATCACTCTTTGTGTTGTTATGATAAACCGATGGAATTTATGTGTTAGATAACAATGACAACCAAATAAAATATCGCAAGATATGCTCAGAAAGAAAAGACTTTTTTTCACAGATATATTGCGATAATAATTTAATCAAAATCGCTTCATAGCATTCTTTTTCTACTATGTGTTGTAGCACTTCACGGCTCTCCACAACTTCCTGTCCTTTGTAAAGTTTGTTTCTCTCCTAATCTCTGTTATGCAAACCATTTGTGCAAGCTCGTTAGATGAGTTATATTCTACTTTCCTAAGTTCTTAAAAATGTTCTGTTAGTTTCAAATATTCTCAGCCCTCTTTCCTCCTTATACGTCTCAGAAACTTTAACTTTTTTTTCTAAGTGTAAGTATTTTTCCAATTTTCATCTTCTCTAAAACTTCATGGTTGCTCAGGGGTTCTACGGTATTCTCACCATCCTTCTGTTACCTCAAATTATTTCTTCATGGGTAAGGAGTTTGTCCAGTGCACAATGTCATATTGGAGAACTGATATTACGTAACATTTCAGCACTTTTCTTCGTTTCTAATGAAATTTTCCTGTTTCTTAACATTCTTTTAACTTATGGAAGGTACATTTGCAATTCAAATGCACCATGAGGCCTAAAAGGTTTTTCCATCATTTTTTATAAAGACCTCCGTTTATAGCATATTGGTTTGAGTTTGAGTTTTGTTTAACGACATATCAACCTCTGTGGGTTATTTTAAGCCAAAAAAGTGAGGTTATAGTGAGAAGGTTGATTTAGTTAAATTTTATGAATTTTTTTGTTTTTATTTTAGAAAAATGTCTTCTAGTTTTGTATTCAAAAATGTTTTGTTGAGAATATTTTTTTCCTTCGAAAATGTGATATGGCAATAATTTTTCTTCAAAAATGTATTGTTGATAATATTTGTCCTTCAAAAATATGATTTTATAAAAGTCGATTTGTATATTTTCATAGTGCTTTGACCCCTGTTAACTATTTGCCCATATCTGGGACCCTAACAGGTGCTACCACTCCGGGTCAGGGTGGACCTGAGAACAACAGAAATTAAGCGGTGGTTCCATGGTCGTCCCAACCTCCCAATCAGAGGTCTTGCTGCCGGATGCCGGATGCAGTTTACTGTCAGGCCCAGGACCTAGCATATTGGTAAAATACCTCCTATTATTAAGACGTCCTCTGAATTAAGTACCTTAGATTATGTTGTCTGAGTTTCTTACATGCAGTGTTATCCTTATTAAGTCGTGAGTCACACTATCTTCATGTTCGGATCCAGGCTGCTGACTTAGCGGTCGTAGAATCAATGTATACATCCCCATGGAAAACAATAAAATAAAATAAAATAAAATAAGAATTCGTCAACGTTTAATTAATCAAAGTTTATTGTTATGACACATAAAACTGTGAGGAATGGGCGCGTGCTCTCCCGTGCTTACGTGATCTTAAATAAGTCACTGAAATGTGTGACTGGAGACACGTCTGTTATAAAGCTGGAGCAGACAAAAAACAGCGAAAGAAATTAAAATTACGTATATATCTAATCTAATCTATCTAATCTAAACTTATTTATAAATGGAACTTTGTGTGTGTGTGTGTGTGTGTGTGTATGTGTCCGTTACCTATAGACTGCGAAACGATGAACCGATTTTCTTGAAAATTTACACAGTTGTACTATAAGCGTCTGCGAGCGTTCTTAGCTAGGTTTTGTGTCGAGGTACCCTCGATAAATATCGAAAATCGATAATCGAAAAAATCGGGTTATAGGAGTGGTCCGATTTTAATCAAATTTGATACACTCATAGACAAAGACATAAGAAACGATATTCAGAAGTTTCAAGGTTGCAGTTCTTACAATAGTGCAGAAAATCGACAATATATATATATATATATATATATATATATATATATAAGGCAAGATGTTTGTGTGTGTGTCTGTTTATCTGCCTGTATGTCTGTATTTTTTCAGCCCTTTTATTTTAGTTTTTGTTTTGGGTTTGGCTATGAGTAGGTATAATTGGAGTTCTTAGTCTCAGCCAAGATACCATTTACTCAGATGATTTATTTAGCCTTCAAAATTCAGTTTACGACGAAAAACTTATTTGATATCGATACCAGGAAATGAAAATTTGATTTACATTCATTCATTTTTCTTTCAGTCTACGGTTTCGCTTTAACTGGAAACAACTATTGCTTTTTTAGTCTTTCGTGCCACCGTCTAAAGAGTCTGAGCTCCAGAACCATGGATTAGTTTTGAAGTTTTCATTACACCCGAGCAACGCCGGGCTATACTGCTAGTACCATATATGTGTATGTGCAGACATATTAATAGCTATTAATGCATTTAATCCGCATTTCGCATTATCAATATACTAATTTATACCAGAATTACCAGCAAAATTATTATAATTGTTTATTATTATTAGAATTGCTTGTCAGGGCAAATAGATTTTACAATATTAACAACGCAATGGTTGTCTTAAAATATACCGTCCCAAGGCAATGTTTGCCTTCAAATAATATCCCAAGGCAATGATTGGCTTAAGAATAATATTCCAAGGTAATGAGTGGCTTAAAATTAATATTCCAAGGAAACAGTTGCCTTAAAAGGCAATGGTTGCTTTGAAGAAATATCCCATGGTAAAAATTGCCTTAAAATAACAAGCCAAGACAAAGACGGCATTAAAAATAATATACCAAGGCAAATGTTGGCTTAAAAATATCATCCCCAGCAACAAAGACGAAGAACAAGGTCAGCTACCCTGAAAGAAAATTCGAAATCTTGTTTTTATTTGTTTGTATTATATTCACATTTAAGTTCTTTCAAAAGGCATTTCTTCAACATTCTTTGCAATCACTGCTTATTTATCTTTACCTTCAACTGTCACTGTCATATAAGAGTCACTAAATAAATGGCTAATACTTTACTAAATAAATGTCAGTGATAATATTCGAAGCGTTTTTAATTATTTATCAGTTCATCTGTATAAAAACATTTTCTCAGATCAACGATTAAAAATGAGTTCAGCGAATGAAGCGTATAGGTCTGTCACTGGCGCTAAAGAACCACAAAAAAAACTACACTAAATAACAAAAAAAAATAATTTGAGGACCTTCTAAAAGAAATATCTCTCAAAGAGAAAATAATAGCGTAATCAAGATGTTGGCCTTCCACACCACGTCAAACAAAAGATTAAGAAGGAAACCTTCCCATCAATACTGGAAAGAGCAATAACATTTACTAGACTTGATTTACAGTTATTCACAAAAAAATGCATTTTACATGAAAGATTTTATAAATTTTATTTGACAGTAGCACTGGCTCCTCGGTCTATTAATGCCGAATGTTTCCTTATAAGGAAATTATAAATCATTACTATTAGAGATGATGAGAACAGATAGTACCCTTATTATTTACTTGCTGCCGAACTCTGGATGGATATGACAGTTTAATGTAGGGAACCCGAGCGCGTACACCCGGGTCAGGTTCGAAAATAAGCCTGCCCTGAAACTATTGGTTGAGTTGACATCGGTATTACTCATCCCTCTTTAGTACAGTGAGGTAGGTACAGTCGCGGGAAACTGTTCCCCCGGAACCGAACAGTTCTCAATATTTTTCCGTTCTGTCCACAGAGGCAAAACTGAGTTTCGCTCTGCTCGGAGACAGTATCACAACTGAGACATAAAATGAAGTTTGTTCGTGTTAGAACAGATGTTACTCTTTGATCCCAGCACGATTGCCAGAGATAAAGAAAAGCTTTACACGAGTAGTACTAGCTGTTCTGTCAATGAATTCTAAAAGTTTCCTTATAAGGAAACGGCTATCATTACCGTAACCATTCAGATTTGTGTTTCTTTCATCTTATTTCTCTCACTTAATTCGAACTAGTATTGTTACCATAATTATTCAGGTATGATACGAACCTATGCATGATCGGATAGTTTAACGTTTTAGTGAGTTAAATGTCATACGTGATACACGCTTGGGCGATCATGTTTCGAAAGAGGCATGACTGACTTGGCAAAAGATTTTCCTGCAAGAGGTTGCCATTACTTTCTGCGGAGTTTAACGATTATTGAGCTGAATTCGAATAGCAATAAAGTTCGTTATGTTTACTTACGCAGAAAAAACCCTTGCGAAAGGCATGAATCCTTCTCTTCTTACTCCTGCTACGGGTTAAATATCAGAGCTGACTGGACTCGCTTGACTTGCGTGAAGGAAAACTTTAGAAGCTCAACTGAATTCGAAAGCAGCTTAAAAGTGAATTGATTTCATCAGGATAACTTTTTTCTTCTTTTTTTTTGTAGTAAGCTTACGTTAAGGGGTACTTTGTATGGATAAAATAGGAGGGGTTAACTCTAGACTTGAACAGGTCAAGATTGTAGTAATCGAGGAAATATCCTCTTAGGAGTCTGTTTCATAGAGCAGTAGTTTGAGTGGAACTTACTTCTCGACGATGGGATATGGAGAGGATGCAGGTGTTTTGCTATGAAAGCGGCATGGTGGATCCTGACTGTGAAGGTTGGAACTAACCTGGTAAATAGAGTTTTTGAAGATTTTCATTGACCAAACTAAAATTATTCTATATATACATATATCTGTGGATTTCTAATAATAGCACTTACATTAATTCGCTAGCCCTGACGTGTTAAAACTACTTGATTCTAGATGATTCGAGAAATATTCTAATTAGGTGCTAGGCCCTATAAAAATAGTTTTTTTGAAGATAGTTTTTAGTTGGAAAAAAGGAATTTCTGTTATAATCAACTCCGGCTCTTTATTCATGGAGTATTATATCCAGCCGAAAGAATCTATGAAAACTTACCAACCAACGAAAACCCCAAAAGAGGACCTCCTGGAACTAACCTGGTAAATAGAGTTTTTGAAGATTTTCATTGACCAAACTAAAATTATTCTATATATACATATATTTGTGGATTTCTAATAATAGCATTTATATTACTTCGCTAGCCCTGACGTGGTAAAAATACTTGACCCTCACCTTCCTTCTACCTCGTAACACTTCGTCAGTAAACTCTATGTCTTCTATTTAAATGCTACAATTGTATATTTGTATATAATTGATTTTGTGTTTTATAGTAAATGAAATATTTGTTTGTGATTTAGCTCGGAATCAAGAAATGTAGTTCACCCGAGCATTTGTCATGGAAATAGTTACAGAACAGTGAGGAAGTCGCCATATACTGCCTGGAAAAGAGAGGGGAGAGGGTGGGAAATAATTCTTCTCCGGGACTCTTTTTGAACTCTATCAAAACTGGAAAGTGAGAACTAGGCAACTCCTGCCCAAATATGGCAACTGTACTCCATTTGCAGCATGATCTGGCTCATGTAAAGGTCGAGGGTAGCATCAGTGGTCACTTACTGGAGTCACTTACTGGAGCGGGATTTTACCTGCATCTTTAGCGATGGATTATATATAGGAGTTCCACTTGAGGTCGGGTGTGAGTTTGTTCCAAAGAGGCACCACTGTTGCTACGGCTGCCATGACTTTGGCGAGATATGGAATTTATAACGTGACGATAATTTACTGGCGGTGGGGTATCTCTTGTTAATACGAACTGACATTTGTAGAATTTTAAAGTAATTGTTTAATTTATTAGCTTAGACTAAAATAAGAATTTATTTAATTTACATTATATTTTGGAAACACAGACTTTAGCACCATATTTAGAAAAAAACTAAAGGATATTTTGACCACAAAAATGCAATAGGTTGCGGTGAAAATAAGTTGACATTACGAGAAATAAAATGATAAATAAACACGCATTCCAGTGGCTATGTAGTGACATTAAGCTCGAGTGGGTGACAATAAAGAAGACATCCTTTCTAAAGAAGAACATAATGTCTTAATGGACGACAACGACTACATCGAAGTTGACAAAGGTTTGCTACTACGCTAACAACAGAGATAAAACCGTTATATCGTCGTCCTTTGACCCTGGAAACAGACTAAAATATGCTTCATATCTCCTGAATACCAACAAAACAAAAAATGAATGCTGCGTTTAATCACTGAGTTAAACGCTTTTTTAAGCATTAATCAAGTGGAGAGTCCATAGCTAAATCTTCAGCTATGAAGGTCGGTTCACTGTGTAGGGCCAGTTTTTCTCGTCTGAATCCACTCTGCAAATATATAAATCTACCATCCGCCTGTGTATTAAATACTGCTGCCACATCTGGTCGGGTACCCCTGCTATTCACCTCGGAGTTCTTGACAAAATCCAACGGAGAATCTGTAATGTGATCAATCCCGACTTGGTAGCTCAGCTGCATTCACTTTCTCACCGGCGTAATGTGGCTTCCCTATGTCTCTTCTACAAATATATTAACGGTTTCTGCTCCGTTTCTGCTCCGATGAGCTTAGCTCACTGGTGCCCCCTCTGGATGAATTTTCATTTACTCGAGCTGCTAGACTAGCAACTAGACCCCAACCTTTTACAGTGAAACAAATAAAATTTAATCTCAACTTCTACTCTCTCAGCTTCTTTTCTCACACTTCTCGCCTGTGGAATTCCCTTCCGTATACTTCTCCAAGAATTTAAATATAAGGTCAATGGTTATTTCCTATCTCACTGACTTGCATCCTTTCCCTCGTGTTCTTTTCTCCCTCCACTCTACACTCATCACACCAGTATTCTCATCCTTCTCTTACCCACTTCCTGACACCTCCTATAACTTGTCACTCTTTCTCATCACTTTTCCCCTATGTAACCCCATGCACACCAGTGCCAGTAAAACTGTCTTGCTTGGGGTGAAATGATTAAAAAAAATTACTTGGGCTACAGATGTAACTAGCTTTCATTTATAACGTCTTGAGAACGCTTCGTGGTGTTACGGTTAACAAACTAGTTTACGCTAGAATAATTAATGACATCGATTGTAACAATCGAAGTCATTAATTATTCTACTTACAGTTTTATGCGACAGCTAATCATCTTACTGTCTCGAACAAAGACAAAGAAGGTCAGAAAAAAAATATTTGTTTTTGTCTATCCATACCTACATTAGGTGTCTAATGAAAGTGGCTGTTCAGTTTTAGGAAATCTTCCGACTCCTTCCGAGCTTATTAAGACAACCCCGTTTCTTAATCAACTAGCTTAAAAGCCGCACTATATAAGGACTTTTATGCTAGCGCTTGTGGAGAGCTAATTGTACGTCCAGTCCAAAACTACAGGGACTTCTGCTCCAGATTAGAAAGCAACAAATATAATTTTGAAGAAATGACTGTGAGTTCCTCAATTCACTCCATGGAACTTCAGAACCTTACTTTAAATCTGATTCAGGCTTTCAGTACTATTCTGACCAAAAGTCTGATTTGGGGCTGAAATTCCAATTCAGGCCAAAAACTGAGTTCTCCAAATCAAAAACTCCGTGGAACTTCAGTTGAGATCTTCAATTTACAAACTCTGAGTAACTTCGAAACTTCACGTCACGAAACGTTTTAACTCTGATTCCTTGACATTTTGAAGAAATAAAATTGATTTCCTCAATGCACAAAGTATTGGATATATTTTAAACTGAATTTAAGGCGAAAAATTTAAATTCACGAAGTTTTTGTTATTTTAAACCCAATATAAATTTTAAACATTTCAAATTACTTATTTTTTTCAGTTATTTTAAAATTTGAATTTTAAAATGTTCCCTCGTCATACGGACATAAAAAACCAATGATGGACGTTCAAGCACAAAATGAGGGACAGTTTTTCAATTCCAAAATCATCAGGGTTAAAAAAAAAAGTATATTATGTCTATGTATGTCTAAGTATGGCCCGATTTAGAAGGGTTTCAGACATGCGAGCGGACAAACAAAATTTGCCTGTTTATTTAGATTTAATATTTACCCATTTTAAGAATTTTCCTACCCACTATTATTAAGACCCACATCTATTGGATACTGAGCAAAATTCCAGCGTTCCAATTATAACGACCGGCTACTATTGTAAAATGCCCCTAAAAGTAATTTTATACTTAAGACTTTGGGGGAAAATATCTATTGGTTTTTATATTTATCATTTCACCCCAAGCAAGGCAATAAAGCCACCAAGAAATGAGGTTTTTACTGAGATTTAGAGAGTACGAGAAAAAGAAAGAAAAACACTATTATGGAGAGAGAATAATAAAAACAATAATTAAGAAGACATAAGATAACGATTTAAGATGAATTTAAATTTTTGAAGATTAAGGTTAACTGGGAAGATAGAAGCCGAAAGAGAGTTCCAGAAGCAAGCAATGCCATAGACGAAAGTGTTAGCATAGAACTTACGGTTATCTCTAACCATTTCAAAAAGTTTTCATTCATGAAGTAGTTGTAAAATAGAGAAATTAGAAATAGAACTTTTGGATGTCGGAAATTTACAGATGTAACGGGTCTCCTGATTGGCTGATTTAACCCGAACCTCGTTTTGAACTTTAGGCGGGCTTTACCAGAGGTTTTTGTTTTTTTTCTGATGGTTTTGTTCTCTCCTTTTTTCAGCTAGCACGAACAGTATCGGACGTATTTGTGCCGCTCCGGATTTTTGTTGCAGCGGGGCTATATCGAGACCATCTTACCAATTCTTTGTAATCTTTTAGGCTAATGCCACAGCTTTGTAACAGAGAAAATCTCTTGTTACCCTTCTTACCTTAAAAAGGATACCCTATGGGCAAAGCCTTGCCTTCCTAGAGAAAAATTCTCTAAGCACTATCATCTTATACCAAGATAAGAAACTGTGAAAGAAGCTGACCCAGAAGAAAGTTCCTGTACGTCGCGGATCGCAGTTCCTTGTGTCTTTTTCATCCCACTCCTAGACGGAGGATACTATACCAAGCTAAGCAGAGAAAAGAGACTATACCAAGCTACACAGTAGCAGCAAAATTCAGCATATTTTTGCAAGACAAATAAATTGTTTTTTCTATACCAGGTATGTCTTGTTATGTTTGATAATTTCCTTTCACTGCTTAAGCGCTAAGCTATGTGAATATATTTCTCACATGGAAGATTCTTGATCATTCCAGTATATTCGAGAAAAATCTAGATGATTCGAGAAATATGCTAATTAGGTGCTAGCCCCTATAAAATAGTTTTTTGAAGATAGTTTTTAGTTGGAAAAAAAGGAATTTCTGTTATTATCAACATTATTATTTGATTCATGGATTATTATATCCAGCTGAAAGAATCTCTATGAAAAGCTACCGACCAACAAAAACCCAAAAAGAGGACCTCCTGAACTAACCTGGTAAATAGAGTTTTTGAAGATTTTCATTGACCAAACTAAAATTATTCTATATATACATATATTTGTGGATTTCTAATAATAGCACTTATGTTACTTCGCTAGCCCTAACGTGGTAAAAATACTTGACCCTCACCTTTCTTTTCCCTCGTAACACTTCGTCAGTAAACTCTATGTCTTCTATTTGAATGCTACAATTGTATATTTGTATATATTTGATTTTGCGTTTTTTAGTAAATTAAATATTTGTTTGTGATTTAGCTCTGTTTTGGTAAATCATTTTCTTTTCTTTGGTTACAAATTCCAACACGTAACAATACATATTCTATTCATACTAACCTATTCTAAAGATCTTGTCGGTATTGAATAATCTATTGACGTTGCCAAAATAAAGCTAACATAATGCTAGATTTTATACATCTCGGTTCGCATTGTGTAGTTTGAAACCGTTTCCTAGTGAACAGGAATTTGAACAATTTGCTCAGCGTCAAGGTTCCAGACCGTAAATTTTTAGATGTTCTAAAACACTTAACTTTACAGAGTGTTCAATCATCATACTGGCTTATGCAACTGTGGTTGTCAGGTCCATCCAAATTACAAAGGGTTAAATATATGAATTCAACCGCCAGAGTTTTTCGGCATTATTCGTCTTCCTTTGTAATTTTTTAGCGACATCAACTGACATTTCCCGTAAATTGTTCCATTTCTAATTATTTCTGCATGTATTTCTGGTGGGTAACTCTGGATGTGCGTTGTGGTTTTGTGGATATCGGCGCGGAACTCGGAAAAATCGGAGAGCTGAGTTCGAGTTCCAGTATCAATCCGTGTATTTTTCCTCCAACTATGGATTAAATGGGTTCTATATCCTTGGCTGGCAACCAGTCTACCGTAGAAAGTAATGGCAACCTACTGTGGGAAAATCTTGTCTAGTCAGTTATGCCTCTTTCGTGACATGATCGCTTAATCGTGTATCACGTATGGCACTTAACTGAGCTCTGAGGCCTCATTAACTTATGCAACTAATTTTCATGAAAATTAGGAAGCGAATTTTATTACAGGTTCTTTCTGTATCACCTCCATTCAAGAAGTATTTGATTATAGCTTTGTTCCTTATCTTTGTAGCCCTCAGCAAAGTTGATATTTCCCAAACATCTTGTTTTGCCAACTATTTATTTAAACTCATTAGGTAGGTGGTGCTGATTTCCTCTGTAATTATTTATCATCATGTGGATGTCAGATTTTCCAAGCCGTCTTTTCTCAATATTTGTCGTAGAACTTTCAACTGTCACTTTCTGGTACTATGTATAAGTGCTTGTTTATTTCCATCTTCTGTAAATCTTCATCGTTTCTCACGTGTTCAGCCCATGCTCTTCTCAGAATAATTCTGCAGAAACACATTTATATTGCGTCATTTCTCTTCTCCAACTGTAAGGAGATGGTCAAGTATTCACTGCTATATAGGTGTACCGACATTATATAAAGGGTTTACTACTCTACTCTTTATTTCTGATATAATTTTCTAAAATATCTCATATAATTGTCCGATAAGTGGGGGAAAAAACGCCATAAGTGAGAAGTAAGTTCCAATAGAATAGGTTGTTCTTGCGAACCGTTGATCTGTTGATCGGACTCCCAAGAGAATATTGCTCTGATCACTACGATCTTATTCGGTTCAAATCTAGAAATACCGTTATCTTCCCTCCTATCCGTATAAACAACCCCTTAACCTAACCCTCTAACTTGAGTGGATCCCGGGCCTTGTACAAGGAAAACCTTACTGCAATATATATATATATATATATATAATTTATTTGATTGAACATTATTTTTAATCGATACCCGTATTTGAGAAGATATTCTGTTTTTAATCAAACAGCATGTTTATATATTTATTTCTACCGGTCTGATTATTTACAATAAATTTTGTTACGAAATTATCGTAAATAATCAGACCGGTAGAAATAAATATATAAATATACTGTTTGATTAAAAACATAGCATCTATTCAGATACGAGTATCGATTAAAAATAATGTTCAAACAAATAAACTCAATATAATCAGTCGTTAAAACCATGTCGCAAATCTTCGGGATTTTCCGTAATATATATATACATGCGTTTAGCCACACTGATGAGCTGTGATACAGCGAAACGGGCTTGTATGTGGATGACTAATATATATATATATGTGTGTGTGTGTGTGTCTGTGTGTAGTAATATATATATATATATATATATATTGCAGTCGACGCCTCGCAATGTCGGAGGTATAGAGATTTAGTCAGTTATCTGGGAACAAGTTTTAATTTGAAGTCATCTCAAAGGCAATATATATATATATATATATATATATATATATATATATATATATATATATATTGCTTTTTGTTAAATAATGAGATGACTTCAAATTAAAACTTGTTCCCAAATAACTGACTCACTCTCTATACCTCCGACATTGCGAGGCGTCGACTGCAAATGGATAGAGTCTACTCTTGCTTTCCATATCTCTTGTGTACTCAGAAATAAACTGCCAATGCAGGTTTGTAATGCACGAAAGTATCTTGTCTTTGCGAGTCACGTAAAAGTGCCAATGAATCACTTTTGTAAACGACAAGTGCGAACAGTGAAACAGCTAAATGCCCTCGGGCGATTTCTACAGACGGAAAACAGAGATGGGTGTCCAGTAAGTGCATGTCATGTACTGACACACATTTTTTTAAAAGACAAACTAAAAATAAAAGAAAAGAAATAAAAAGATAAAAGCAATCAAATCGTTACGAATTTCCTCATTAAACGATATGTACATCACAGATTCATTATCGTAAATTTATTGCATTTAATCGGCAACCATAAAAAACACTTTTTAACGTAGCACTTTTTTTTATGTACATTATGGTGTAATGGATATTGGCTCGGAATGAAAACTCGAAGATCCGAGTTCGAATTCTAGTTGGTTTCGTTGCATTCACTTACACACAAATACTTTTAATCCATCTTTTCTCCAAGCAACTATGGGTCGAATCGCTGAGTAGATTAGGTTCTATAGCCTTTGCTGTAAACCAGTCTACCGCAGAACGTAATGGCAACTTACTGCGAGAAAATCTTCTACCTAGTCAATCGTTACGAATTTCCTCATTAAACGATATGTACATCACAGATACATTATCATAAATTTATTGCATTTAATCGGCAACCATAAAAAACACTTTTTAACGTAGCACTTTTTTTTTTATGTACATTATGGTGTAGTGGATATTGGCTCGGAATGAAAACTCGAAGATCCGAGTTCGAATTCTAGTTGGTTTCGTTGCATTCACTTACACACAAATACTTTTAATCCATCTTTTCTCCAAGCAACTATGGGTCGAATCGCTGAGTAGATTAGGTTCTATAGCCTTTGCTGTAAACCAGTCTAACGCAGAACGTAATGGCAACTTACTGCGAGAAAATCTTCTACCTAGTCAGCCCAATTATGTATCACGAATGGCAGTTAACTGACTGACTTTTCTGAGATTGTCATTTTGAAGTATAACCTTTGACATCGGCGCAAGGAGTACACGATTTCAAAGTTTCCATCTACAATGTGCACTTCTACACTAATGCCCTTGGGAAAGGCAAAAATAAATCTCTTCTCTCCCACTCTAAGGGTAATTTCTTTTTAATTTTTAAATCATTTCAACTTCAAGCAAGGTGATAATGCCACTAAGACGCAAGGAGATACTAGAAGGGAAAGAGAACGAGAAAACGTTAGTGATGAGAAAGAGGTATAATAGAGCATATTTCAGGAAGACAGAAGATTGTGACTGATGTTGTATTTATATTTTTGTAGATTGTAAAGAATCAAAAATTAAAAGAGTTCCGTAGGGGAGAAGTACGAGAAAAGAGATTGTTAGAATAGAATTTACGGTTGCATCTAGTAGATGAGACCTAGTTGCCAATCTAGTATTACGTTCATGTTCATGCAACTAAAATACCAAGTATCTCTTTAGCATTGCGTGACAGCAGCTATAGCAGAAATTCAACTCTGAATGAAAACGTTGGAGATCCTATTTTACCTTGTTATTTAATTACTAGTGGGGGATAAAAGAAATGCATTCATATATATTCAAAGGGTATGAATACAAACATGACCACAACAGAATAGGCCGAAATTTGAACTCTGCTCGTCGATTCCACTTTCCGTTATCGTTACACTACACGCACTTGTTCACTGCAAAGGGAAAATGCAGATAAAAGATTATCTAACAAATGGAATGGAAATCAAGAAATACTTTGGAGATCTTCTTGTAATGCATAACGTCTTGGAAATGAGAAATGGGAGAGCTGAGTTCGAATTATGGTCAGTTTCATTACATTCCTTTTACGCAAATACCTTTGGGCGATCGTGAAACAAAAAGAGACATAATCACACAACCATGTCACATTCGTTCCTACCAAAACGCATTAGGTCAGTGTGGTAGGTTCATTGCCAAATTTCCTCTCCAGAAATCAGAAGAGTATTCACGTTTTGTGGAGCAGTGGATATCGGCTCGGAACGAGAAATCGGAGAGCTAAGTTCGAATTCTAGTTGAATTTCTTGCATTCACTTACACGCAAATACCCTTGGGAAAGGCATTAATCTATCCCTTTCCTCCAGTTATGGTTTAAATAACAGGACAGATTGGGTTCTATAGCCTTGGGTGGAAACCAGTCTACTGCAGAAAGTAATGGCAACCTATTGCGGGATAATCTTCTGTCCAGTCACTTTCGAGACATGATCGCCTAGTGTGTATCACGTATGGCACTTGACTGACTGACTGACTGACTAATTCACGTTGAACAAAGGTCCTTCATAGGTTGAGAAGAAAAAAGACAAGAAGAAGAAGAAGAAGAAGAAAAAGAAGAAATCAGTAGATTTTGTTGTATCTCATTCTTAAGAAGAAAAAAGAAGAGGAAGGAGAAGAGAAAGAGGAACAAGAAGAAGAAGAAGAAGAAGAAGAAGACGGTAGATTGTGCTGTATCTCACTCAGTTTTTCTGCTCCGTCAATGTATGTTTAGACGAAAAGAAAAAAATGACAGACACAGGCCAGTGTATAATCGAAAACATTTTCAAGTTCACTGTCTTTATGACAAAATTATGCATAATTTTATAGAATAATTTTTAAACCGCCGATTCTTTTGAGAACAGGTGAGACAGCTTTTGCATGCTATTTGCAGGCTTTGTAAATACGAACTTGATTATTAAATTTAACTGCGTTACTTTTCCCACAGCGACAGTATTCAGCGTTTACTGATTTTCAAGCAGACAAGCCCTCTGAACTTGGCGCAATAAATTCTTCCTCCCCAAAATTTATTATACCATTTTGTATCTGTCAATCTCAACTGACTTTATTAAACACGTACACATGTATTTTAAGGCGACCTTTTCGTAGAAGGAAGCATATGCCAGATTTTAGTATGAGAGTTATCTCTTTACCTCAACCATCGGACTCATCCAATATAGTTCTACATTCATCAATAACAGTTGCTGTTTCGAAACCAGATGTTTGTTTGATGATTACTTCAAAGTGGTAATTTGATTGTTTCATGTTTTTAGACATAGTTTATTTTTGTTGTACTTTTTTAAAATAATTTAACCTCAAAAAAGACAACAATGCCACTTAGACTGAATGTGAAATAATACAAGAAAAATAAAAGCATTCGTAAGGAGAAAACAATAAAACAACAGGAATTCAGATAACATAAGATAATGATTGACATTGCATAAAAATTTTGAATATTAATGGTAATTGGAAAGTAAGAAGTCAGGAAGAAGTTCCACAGGCAAGAAGAGCGATAGAAGAAACTATTAGCATAGAATTTACGGTTACATTTAGACATTTCAGCTGTAAAATAGTGAGACCTAACCGCTAATCTAGTATTGCGCTTAAATTCATAAAGTCTGTGTAAGTTGATCAGAACAATTATTATGAACCTATTTCTAGATAAGAACAAGAAAGTTACGTTAGGAAAGTGATTGAAGGCGAGATGCATCTATAAGTATATTATATACAAGGTGTCCATAAAGTTCGGGTGCACTTAAAAAATTATAACTTTATTTGTATTTGTGATAGAAATAATCTGTGAAAAATGTTATAAATCAACAAGATGGAGCTCCTTGTCACTTTACTCTGCGTGTTAAACAATTTCTAAATCAGGAATTTCCAAGCAGATGGATTGGAAGGGGTGGACCATTTTATCGCCAGATTTAACTCCGTTAGATTTTTTATGGGGACATGTGAAAACAATTGTGTCTGTAAGCAAACCTAGTTCATTAGAAGATTTGAAAGCTAAAATAAATAATGTGATTTCAGACATTACTGTAAATAAGTTGGCAACTGAAAAATCGTATTACCCTTTGTATTGCTAATGATGGAGGACATGTGGAAACTTAGATAAAATTTCAATAAAACCTTAAAAATATAAATTTACTTCTTTCTAATCCTTTTTACAAATTATTTCTATCGCAAATACAAATAAAGTTATAAATTTTTTAAAGTGCACACGGACTTTATGAACACTCTGTATAATGTTTATTTAAGTTTAATTTAAGTTAATTTTTTAAGTTATTTCTTGTCTACTCTCTTTACTAGTTTATTTATCTATTTATCTTGGTGTTGGTGTGGGTTCGTCTATATGTAATTTGAGTGTTTGAAAAGTAAACCTGAGTATCCAGAAGCGAAATTCATTCTTACGAATATTGAAGTGTCATACAATGTGTGTGAAGATGTGACATTTATCGTTTTTTTGTTTTTGTTTTTTGTTTTCAAAAAGATCAAAAGGTCCAATTTAAAAGCGATGACGTCAAGTTCACTTTCCACTGACATTAACAAATAACTTTTAATCATGTCATGCTCTTACTTTTGCGCTATAAACACTCGCGAAGATATTTTTGCATTCTTCGTCCCGATACTGGCAGATGTGTATTCTTTCTAAGATCAAAAACTATGAACCAAATGCATACCGTAAATGGCAACGTACAAACCGGGTCTTCAAGCCTAAAAAGTATTTTCAAAAATAGGGATATTCTTATATAGTGGGAATAGTGTAACCCTGATATAAGTAGTATCGGAAGCGGATGACAGTTCTCTTATATCCGGGTTACTCTTATATGCGGGTTTGGTCTATTTTATATATATTACCACAGGCTCTAATTTGGGACCAGAGAAAATATCTCTTATATCCGGGCTTGTCTTATATCCGAGTTTGGACTATTTTATATATATTACCACAGACTCTAATTTGGGACCAGAGAGAATATATCTTATATCCGAGTTTCTCTTATATGTATTCTCTTATATCCGGGTTATACTGTGCAACTAAACTATCGCCCGGTTCACACTCCACCCACGTCTATTGTACAGGTGTAGAGGCTCATCCCTTCTTCCCTGTTCAGGATGTGGTTTCCGGCTTTCTTTTTCCAATCTTTTCACTCTTACGTAGCCCCCTGCACATCAGTGGCGTTTTCGCCTTGCTTGGGGTGATATGATTAAAAAAAAGAAAAATAACCACACGCTCTAATTTGGGACCAGAGAAAATCTCCCTTATATCCGGGTTTCTCTTATGTACGGGTATCTTATATCCGGGTTAAATAACGCAAAACATTATCACAGATTTGTAAATAAGTGGGAGAACACTTCTAACAGTTACTGCACTAACCGAAGCGTGCACCACTAAAATTTTTTGGTGAATATATTTATCATATTAACACTGAAATTAATATGAAATAATAAAACAATAACACTAATCCGGTATTCTGTTAACGCAACACCGCATATCACGTTCAATAGTTTAAGTGGTAATTAATATTTTATAAGAGCTGATGTTGACTTTAATGGATTTCGGCTGTGAATGTTGGACAATATCATCGAAAATGAGGACAAAACTGGAAGCGGCCGAAATGTGGTTCTACAGAAGGATGCTACGGATATCGTGGACTGAGCATACAAGCAACGACGAGGTGTTAGAAAGAATGGCAACAAAAAGGAAATTGATGCTGAGCATCAGGAAGAGACAACTGAAGTTCCTGGGACATGCAATGAGGAAGGAGAGCCTGGAGAACCTGATACTGACTGGACAGATAGAAGGAAGGAGAGACAGAGGAAGGCAGCGGATAACATATTTGCAGGGACTGATCAGGTGGATGACGGAACGGGGGTTGCCAGGAGCAACAGGAGCAAACATACTAAGAGCCACAAGGGATAGGGAGACGTGGAGAGCCATGATCGCTTACGTCCTGAAGGGACAGGGCATATAGAAGAAGAAGAAGTTGACCTGACGAATTTTAAATGTTTGAGTTTTGTCTAACGGCATATCAACCTCTGTGAGTTATTTAATTTAAAAAAGGTGGGGTTTTAACGTGTGTTTTTTATGGTTGATTTAGTCAGATTTTAATAAAATTTTTTGTTTTCATTTTTTTTATTTTAAAAAACTGAAAAAGTTTCTAGTCTTGTATTTTTCCTTCAAAAATGTATATTTTTCTATAAAATTCTATTTTTATGTATATATTTCTACAAAAGTGTATTTTTATACTTTCATAGTGTTTTGACCCCAGTTTGGGGGTTAACTATTTGCCCATAGCTGGGACCCTAACAGGTGCTACCACTCCGAGTCAGGGTGAACCTGAGAACAACAGCAATTAAGAGGTGGTTCCATGCTCCTCACAACCTCCTAATCAGAGGCCTTGCTGTCGGATGCAGTTTACCGTTATGCCGAGGACCTTTAAATGTTTACTGAGTTATACCAATGCTATATAAGTTACCGGTATGTGTTGTATGTTTTTTGCTGTACAACGCATATATTCCGGTTAGTGTCTCAATATACTGGTATATGGTGTGACAATATGTAGTTTTGGCATACATTATTGAATAATGTAGACACGCTTTCTTTACCAGTAGGCCTAAGTTTGGGTCCACTGGTTTGGTTTAGTTTGGTTTGGTTTAAGTTTAACGACCCATCAACCATTTTGGTCATTTAAGGGTCAGTCTTTGTTTTGTTGGTAATATATTTTTCATTCAAAAAAGTTTTGTTGGTAATATATTTTTCATTCACATAAGTTTTGTTGTTAAATACCTTCATAGCATTTTGACTTGACCCCGGTTTGGGGGTTAACTATTTACCCATAGCTGGGACCCTAGCAGGTGCTATCACTCCGGGTCAGGGTGGACCTGGGAACAACAGCAATTAAGAGGTGGTTGCATGCTCTTCACAACCTGTTATAAAGTCCTCACAACCTCCTAATCAGAGGCCTTGCTGCCGGATGCAGTTTACGGTCCTACCCATGACCAGGAACCACTATATAGTCCCCTATATGTTTTGAGGTTGACCTATAGTTCAGGTTGACTCTTACGCCGCAATTTACGGTACATTAGTTTGATCGAAATGATAATGACAATATAAGGAAACCTTCGGCACTCATTGACCGATTTGCCAGTACTACTGCCGGTTGAACTTATAAATCCTTATAGATTTTTCAAGACCAGTAGCTGCTATCGCCCTTTCCATTATTGGCAGTATAGCAGTTTCTTTCCTTTTTTTTTGAAGTAGTGTGAAACTTCAACATGTTGGTTATGTTATTATTTTTTCTTCGTGTTACATGTGATTTTACTTGTTGATGCTTTTGAAAGTTCTCATGTGATTTCTGTTATAAAGTTCTTCGTTATCACCAGTCCACAAGGGAGATATTTGCCAAGACCCACACACGTCTCTCGCTTACAAAGCCATCTTATATTGCAATTAAAGCCTTTCTTAATGTACACTCACTGGCCACTTTATTAAGTACGTATAAACAAATGCTATTGTGTATCAACGTCTATTCAGCGAAGGATGTGATAGTAATTTAATTGATATAGGCATCAATATATGATTATGTAGACCAGCTGAATTTTATTTCATGCAGTAGTACGGAAATGAAAGGTAATTGTGACTTTGAATGTGGTATTTTCGTTGGTGCCAGACGGGCTCTTCTGGGTATTTAAAAACTGATTATCTATGGACAGATCAGTCAAGTGTCATACGTGATACACGCTTATGTCTTTCGAGACATAATTGACCGGGCAGAAGGTTTTCTTGCAGTAGGTTGCCATTACTGTCTGCAATAGATTGGTCTCTAACGAAGACTGTAGAATACAATCTGTCCTACTATTTAACCCATAGCTGGAGGAAGAATAGACGGATTAATACCTTTCCCAAGGTTCTTATCGCGTAAGTGGATGCAGTGAATTCAACTGAAATTCGAACTCGGCTCCGAGTCGATATCCACTGCAACACAACGCCCATTTACAGATAGTGATCAGAATAAG
Source organism: Ascarosepion bandense (assembly GCA_037127315.1). Taxonomy (NCBI): domain Eukaryota; kingdom Metazoa; phylum Mollusca; class Cephalopoda; order Sepiida; family Sepiidae; genus Ascarosepion; species Ascarosepion bandense. The sequence goes on from JBBBDQ010000484.1 coordinate 10,687,774, forward strand.
TAAACAAATCCTGTAAGCGGTAATTCTCTAGGCGGATGCCTCTTATTGATTAAAGAGATCCGAGGGGAAGGATTAGACTGGTTCAAGGCAACAGTAGCTAAAATAACCAGAGTTTATAAAGGAGACACACAGAAGCGCGTCTGTGAACGTACAACACGCGGAACATGTGATTCTTTCTGGTTGCTTTTCTGTTGGACAACTTTACCCAAATTTTTACAGTTAATTATTTGTTTTTGTTAACCGTGTGCATCAGCTACCGAATAAGAATCAAAGAGTCCTTTTGCAAAAGATAGCCTTGAAAGTTTTGCATCAGTTATTACGAAGGTTGTCGGCTAAAGGAAAAGTCTAAAATCCGAATTATAGATGCCAACATCAAACACGTTCAGAGGTCTGTTTTAACGGAGGATGGTGCATGCGTTTCCGGCTGTACCAGAGCGATATATCTGATTGCAATAGAAGTCTCTTTGTTTCTACTAATATTGCGCGTGTTGGGACGCCCGCGCCTATTCGGCTATAATGTACTATTCCATTACTATGTAAAGTAATGGTGACATCTACGTGACGAGAGTGTGCCGAGCAACCGATCGACAAGTCAGTCGTAGACTTCCGGTGACGACCCGGAAGTACCCATTGCTCATACTACGTCTTACGACGGTTGAGACGATTAACCCTTATTCTTGTATTGGATACTAATAACCTTTGTAAATACTATTTTCACGGAATACAACAATTAACCTATTTCTGTTGTTGAGTTATTTATTCTTACTCACGACATAACAGCGCGCAAGGTTGTCCTCAAAGAATCGAAGTTACTGTTTGCTGATAGAATGAAACAACATATAGTCTCTCACAAGTTCGGTGCTAGAGATTATTGGCGGCTCTGCAAAAGTGTGCTAAACAACAGCATGTCGATCCAGGATGTTTTTTCCACCTGAATCCATCCTGCATATATACAAGTCAACCATCCGTCCGTGCATGGAGTACTGCTGCCATTTATGGTCAGGTGCCCCTGCCGTTCTCCTCAGTGTTCTTGACAAGATACAAAGGAGAGTCTGTAATGTGATAGGTACTGATCTGGCGACTCGACTGCAGCCACTTTCCCATCGTCGAAATGTGGCCTCCCTCTGTCTCTTCTATAAATATTTTCATGGCTTCTGCTCGGATGAGCTTAAGTCACTGATGCCTCCTCAACAGGTGTTTACCCGTGCAACCAGACTGGCAACTGGGTCCCACCCATTCACAGTTAGGTTAGCCAAATGCAGACGACAATTCTACTCCTGCAGCTTCCTCTCTCGCACTTCCCGCCTGTGGAACTCACTCCCGTATTCTTGCTTTCCTGACGGCCAACCTCCAGAAATTTAAATGCAAAGTTAATACTCATCTACTAACCGCTGGCCTCTAGCTCTCTCCCCTCCCTTGTATAACCTTCCCTTTCTCTCCTCCTATGTATCTGTCATCGCACCTGCTTTCTCAGCTTTCTATTGTTCCTTTCTAACTAGCTTGTACTCCTCACTCTTTTCTAATTAATCTTTTTACCTTTATGTAACCCCCTGCACATCAGTGGCGTTTCCGTCTTGCTCGGGGTGAAATGATTAAAAAAAAAATATCCTCAATCTTTCCTCTATTAATTTGAAGACATTTACTGCAGTTAAGATTGATTGCTCACTCTGAAGTTCTCTCCACATCCATCTTCGACTCATCTGGAATACCCACACCTGATTTCCCCTAGAACGGAGGCTCTACGGAATGATATGCGCAGAACCCCGTTACTACTTTCAGACATCGTTTGCAAATAAGAATCAGACAAGATCCCAGCCGTTGTTCTAAAGAAATGTGCTCCCGAGCTGGTTCCTGTTCTTTCTAAACTCATCAATAATTGCCTCACTACTCTCTACTTTCTAGCTTGTTAGAAGTCCTCATCTGTAATGTAATTGATCCTGACTTGGCATATCGGCCATTTTCCCACCGACGCGGCGAGGCTTTCCTCTATCTTTTTTAAAAAAATATTTTCATAGCAATTGCTCTGGGGTGCTTTTTTCTTGGTACCCCGACTACATGAATTTAAAGTTGCTACTAGATTGGCATCTACGTCCCACCCTTTTACTGCTAAAATAGCTAAATTTCACACCTACTTCTAATCTTTCTTTCTCGGACTTCCCGCCTGTGAAATTTCTTTCCGTTTAGTTTATTACCTAATAAGTACAATTTTCAAAAGTTTTTTACAACATCAATCACCATCTTTTATCTTCTTGAATTCCATTGATTTTTTGTCGTTTCCTCAATCCTCTATATACTCAGCCTTTTCGCTCACTTTCACTCCCTGTAATCCTCTGCGTACAAGTGTCATTTCCGGTTTGCTTAAAGTGAAATGATTAAAGGAAATCCAAACATGACTGAAAAAAAGACATATTCATAAGCAAAGTACTCAGAAACATGAAAATCTCGTTAAAAACAAATAAAACTGTATTGAACCTTTATGTAATATCGATTCTTTTGTATAGCAGTGAATGCTGGACTGTTTTCTCAAAAATGAAGAAAAAAATAAAGACAACAACGGTGTTATTTTACAGAAGGTTCTTAAGAATTCCATGGGCTGAACTCGTAACCAATAAATCAGTACAATGAAAAAAACCCTGTTCTCAGACTCAGAAACACTCAGCCGAAATTGCTTGAATATATAATGAGGGAGAAAGGCTTGGAGAATTTGACACACACAGAGCATATCGAGGGAAACGAACTGGAGAAGGCAGCGAGCCACCTACCTGACGAACGTGACGTGGTAATAGATATCGACCAGCACTCAGAATTGGAAGTTGCAGTGCCGTGTTTGAATTCTAGTCGGGTTCGTTACATTTGCTTACGTGCAAATACCCTAAGGAAAGGTAAGAATCAACCTTCCCCCCACCTATAGGATTTGCATCTGAAAAGAATTAACAAAATTATTTTGTGAGTCACATCCTTAAAAATGTATTAATGTAACATTTATTCAACCCAAAAATATTCTTAGAAACCAAAATATCTGTCGGCTTTAAATAACCTACAAACGGTTGATAAGACGTGAAAAAAAACCCAAAAAGCAAAGAACAACTCAATCAGTCAAGCAAATAATTGTCAAGCATTCACTGTCATATAGCTTAGATAATAAATAGCACTTCGGTACCATTTTCTTTGTATTTAGTTTCAAGTCTTTTATGTCATAATAATTTGTTTATATTTTTCTTTTGCTAACTCGTTTAGAAACGCTCTATATTAAGTGAAAAACTGTTATGGTTCCCTCTTACGAGGAATGGACTTTTCATCTTATTATATAATTACCTGCTGAACGCAGGAGCAGCTAGTACGCAGTTAAAGCCAGCTACGATTCAAGCAATACGCAGCGTAACTGCACCGTTCTTACTTACTTATTTCTCTTGACTTAATTACTAACACTTACGTTGTGCATATGTTCTTGTTATATTAATACACTGTTTAAAACCTACATCCTGTGTTCCGTGTCTTACTTCCAACCAAACCGGCCACTAAAACTTTGCGGCCAATTTTCACCACAACTCCACAACAAATTGGCGACGAAGATTTCAGTTAAGATTTGCCACAGCGAATTGGCGACTAAGATCCACAACAAAAAGTGTCAATGAGAAAATGATGCTGGTTATTTAGTTACCCATATTCCAACACGAGAGGTCAAAAATTGACAGGACGCCGTTTAAAAAAAAAAAAATGTAGTCCATATTTGCATGCAACATTTTCCACGGTTTTCGCTTCAGGCATCAGGGATCGCTCTTAACCTTACAATTTGTCTAATTGGAATCCACGGCTGAAGTGACCGATTTCTCAGGGACCAGGATTTCAGTGCATTCTTTCACCACTTTTATCCAAAAAGGTTGTCAATAAGCCAGCGGCGAACTCGTTAACCAATAAGTTGTGTAAAAAAACGACCGACCTGCTCTACACTATAGACTCGTCCACTCGCTGGGAAAGTAACCGCAATATGGTGTGTTGCATGCATTGCTGCACTAACTACGTATGTAAACCGTTTCTGTCCCTAATTTTTTTTATTCCAGTGTTTTCCTTGGAATATTATCAACCAGAACGACGAGCTTATACGAGCATTATCAGTCAGTTAATTGCCATACGTGATACACGCTTGGGCGATCATGTCTCTTTAGAAACATGACTGACAGTAAGTGAATGCAAGAAATTCAACTAGAATTCGAACTCGGCTCTCCGATTTCTCGTTCCGAGCCGATATCCACAGCACCATAACACACATCCTATATGAGCATTATAGCATAAGAAATTGGTGAAGTTTTGAAATATAAGGCATTAGTTTACCTTATTTTATTTATTTTTCAATTCTTCAATGCGTTATTTAATGCCAGCATGATTTTTTAGAATCGATGTGTATGAATAAAATATGTATTCTTTGTAAGAAATTAGTTTGTACATTAGGTTTCATTGACGTATTTGTGTAAAGAGGGTTTTTTTTTTCGAGAGTCAAATGTATTGCTGGTATTTTTTCCCCCAAAAAATATATATTGCTGGTATTTTCACTACAGGAATCTATTTTTATACCATCACAGTGTTTTGACCCAGTATAGGGGTTAACTATTTGCACACAGCTGGTACCTTAACAGGTGTTAATACCGCGAGCCAGAGCAGACTTTGGTATAACAGCAACTACGATGTAGTTCCACGCTTCTCAAAACCTTTCAAGCAGAAACTTTGCTGCCGGATGTAGTTTATCGTCATACTCTGAAACACAGGGTAGACCTGGGAACAACAGCAATTAAGGATTGGTTCCACTCTTCTGAAAACCTTCCAAGCCGAGGTCTTGCTGATAGAATTAGTTTGTCGTTATACCCAGAAACAGAGGGCGGACCTGCGAAAAACAGCAAGTAAGAGGTGGTTCTCTGCTCCTCTTCCGATCAGAAGCCTTGCTGCCGGATGTAGTTTATCGTCATACCCAGAAAACAGGTTGGGAACAAAAGGAATTAAGGAGTGGTTCCATGCTCTTCAAAACCTTACAAGGTGGCGGCCTTGCTGCCGGATGTTGTTTATCGTCATATTCAGGACTCTTTGACTTTAGTTGGTGTGATCCTTTTTGTTTTTCATGTTTTTTCCGATACTTAACTGTCGAAAATACACATAACTGAAGCAAACCGAAACGTTTGATTTTGGAAAAAAGTCCATACAAAATTGCAATGTAGCCCTAATAATTCGTAAGACCATACTTTTGATACGCTTCTTTCGTTTAAAGCGTGTAACTACAGGTTGGTAAGATATATATCTCATCCTCGTTCACAGGTCAGTGATACACGTTATTTGAAATTCAGGGCGCAGAATGTTAAAAATCGTTACCACCCCCAGCGCCAGTACTCGAGCACTTAGTTTTGTGCGTACATCTATAAGTGTCACCAAGCGTAGATATGGAGAACGCTTATTTGATAATTAAAGGGCAGGGAGGTATTTTTACAGGTGACTCCACGAGATACGCATCAGTGCCATGATGGATTTGATCGTGGCTTTCGTTTTTCAGTCTATTTCACTGCAACACGTGACACGACTTGTCCCTCAACTGTCAAGCGGCAGCTAAGATCATGTCATATCTTATCAAGGGAAAAAAATTGAAAGGATAGTTCAAAATTCAAGAAAAAAAAATACTTTAATATTTACAGTAGTTTCATTCGGACCATTGTCCTCATCTTTGTTGGTGTCATCACAGTATTTCGGCCGTTGTTCCCTCCGGCCTTCCTCAGGTGTCGACATTCCGACGGTGAAATATATGTTCAGTTAGATAGGCGTGAGTTTGTAACCTTGGGTTTCACGCTTTTGCAGCCCTACATATATCCAATATTTTTAAAAAATCAATCAGTTTTTTTCTGACGATTACAAGAGCTTGGAAACCCGGTTTAACAAACTCACACTTATCTAAATGAATATGTTAGCTCTATCACTGATATTAAGCGCTTTCAAATAAGTACCGCGCATATATAATATACAAATAATATAATATATATATAACAAATTGCGTATATATTTATATTTATATACATACACATTTCACACACACACACACACACACACACACACACACATATATATATATATATATATATATATATATATATGTACTCACTGTCACAAAATCTTTATATGTATGTACCTATGTATCGGTTTTGGAAAAAACCTTTTATCTGTAGCGAGGGCGAGGGCTGGGTTTGTTGATCATAGTAGGGTTTTGGGAATGAAAGAATGTAAGTTATTAAGTTTTAACTTACGCCGAATGCCCAAACTTTGTAGCTGCTTATATAGCTCCTAGAACCTGATACTGACTGGCCAGATAGAAAGAAAAAGGGACAGAGGAAGGCAGCGGATAACAACTTCTCATTTGGAAAATATGCGGGCAGGCTTAAGGTTAATTTTGGTGGGTATTGATGACTTCAAACAAATATTAATAACAATACCCACCAAAATTAACCTTAAGCCTGCCCGCATATTTTCCAAATGAGAAGTTGCTTCACTCTGATTGGTCCACAGTACATATACAATAATACCTCCCTGATTAAAGGGGCCACGCTCGTTTTCAGACTTTTAAACCATTCATTTAAGAACCATCACATCACCTGAAAAGACACAAAGGTGTTGAAACAAAATGGCTACTTTTTTAGTGATATTGTAACATATCCATGTTATAATGTATGAATAAATAATATTATTAGCTCTACTTTTGTATTGAGCACTTTCTTAAAAATAGTGTTTCTTTTGACAAGGAATATTATTCCTACAATACTTGTATATATACATATATATATATATTTATATATGTGTGGGTGTGTGTTTGTGTGTGTGTGTGTGTGTGTGCGTGTGTGTGTAGTCTCACATGTTTCATTCAACTGACAAGGCTTTTCTGTTTAATTTTTTAAATATATTTTTTTAATTTTAGAATAAATATTGTGTATCAAGATTGAAATTTTAAAGAGACCATTTGAAGTTCATGTTAGCCCTGTTTTTTTAAGCAGTTTTGACTATCTCAGTCGTTATTAAGAATCATGTGCTGATAGGCAATATTCCGTTCGCTACATTCTGGTATTTTATACAGAGCTGAATGTTTGAATTAGTTCAAAGTGGGATTATGTATAACCGTTAAATCGAGTCAGACCGCACTGGAAAAGAATGTATCAAATAGTACGCGTATACGCGTATTATTATTATTATGTCATTTTTTTCATCATATTTCGATTTCTGCTTTGGTCTCACTACCATCCAAGTCTGCGGGGAGACCTAAGGCAGGTCGTGGCGTGTTGTTATGACTCCATTTCATGTTTTTCTATCTTCCCTATCATCCCCAGCATTACATAGATAAAGTTTTCCTTAGTGTGTGGGCTGTACTTAATAAGACAATTTTTTGTATATCTCTTAAGCTGGGGTTTCCAGGGATTCTTTCAATGTGTTGTTTTGTTCCATTTTTTATCATTCCAAGTGCACCTACTATCACTGGCACAACTCTTGTTTTCAATTTCCACATTTTTCTATTTCAATTTCCAGGTCTTTATATTTTGACAGTTTTTCAAATTCCTTGATTGCTATGTTACAATCCGCTGGACAAGCCATATCAATTAATAGACAAGTTTTCTCCTTCTGGTTTTTAACAATAATGTCTGGCCTGTTTGCTTCAATTTTATTATTATTATTATTATTATTATTATTATTATTATTATTATTTCCTTTGATTTCTGTTGCCGACACATTCCCTCCCGACTTCTAACCATAGACCTAAGGTCAGAAATTAATTAATGAGATTTTCAATCAACCATTTAAAAACAAAAGAAGTTCACACAGATTTCACATAAACAAAGCCCTTTCTAATTTGTGAGCTGTAATTGTGAGTACAATTTATTGTATTTCTTTAATTAAAATCGGCTGTGAGGAATTTCTTTAATCAACTCTTTCGAGACCTTTTCCAATCAATCCGAGGGCTTCAACTGCAACTGAAATTACTGATGTCCTCATGGGCCACATTTTTGAGATTTCCACTTCAAGATCCGTGTATTTTGATAGTCTTTTGAAGATATTCAAAGGTACATTACAATCTACAGGGACAGACATATCAATAAAAAAGCAAATTCTGTTTTAGTGGTATTTGATTATGATCGATCTGTTTACGTGAATTGTAAAGTCCCATAAAATTGTTAAAAATCCTATATTTTTAACCTGGTCTGGGTGATGTTCATACTAGTTTCCCTTTCGTAAGATATCAATAACTTCAGTTATAGTTGGAGACCTCGGATTGATTGGAAAAATATCTCTAAAGATTCATTAAAAGGACTCCTAGTAACTCATGCCTTAAACAAATGAGAAAAGATGTACTCACTAGTGCAGCTCACACATTATAAAGGGTTTTATCTATGTCATATGTATGTTATTTTTATTATCTTTTCATGGTCCTGGGTATGACGATAAAGGGTATCCGGCAGCAAGGCTTCTGATTAGGAGGTTGCGAGGAGCATAGAACCACCTCTTAATTGCTGTTTTTCCCAGGTCCACCCTGACCCAGAGTGGTAGCACCTGTTAGGGTCCCAGCTATGGGCAAATAGTTAACCTCTAAACTGGGGTTAAAACGCTATAAAAGACTTTGAGAGAAATATATACATAAAAATAGACTTTTATAGTAAAATATACCTTTTTGAAGGAAAAATATTACCAACAGTAAATTTTTGAAGAAAAAAGTTATTGCCAAAATACATTTTTGAAAGAAAAAATAATTATTATCAGTAATACATTTTTAAATACAAAACTAGAAAACATCTTCAATTTTCGAAAATAAAATAAAATTTTAAAAAATTTTCCATCAAAATCTGACTAAATAGACCTTCGCACTATAACCGAACATTCTTTTAAAAAATACCTTAAAACCCTACCTTTTTGGCATTAAATAACCCACAGAGGTGTTGATATGCCGTTAAACAAAACTCAAACTCAAACTCAATTTTCTTTTCAAAAATAGTTAGTGGAAAATATGAAGCCATTTCTGACCTTAGGTCTCTAGTTGGAGCCGGGAAGAAAATGTGTGTACAACAGAAATCAAAGGTAACAACAACAACAATAATAATAATTATAATAATAACAACAACAATAAGAAAAGGAAAATAAGCATATTTGGAACAGTTATTTCCGATCGTTCCAGAAAACAGCACGCTGCTTACATACCAAGATACAGAGTAGCCGCTGAAAGACTGAATGATACAAAGCGCTGCTGAGTATCTTTGGCTAGTAAAACATTTTTACATCCAGTTTCAGAATCTTCTAAAGCGTTGTTTTGACGATGCCTAGTTGAGCAGAATGAAGACGGGTAGAAGCTGATCAATCTTCAAGGACACTCTGCCATACAGTTTCCACCGCTGCGTCAGTGTGCACTGTGCAATTAGGACCTCTTCTCTGAAGATCGCTTACTGATCCAGTTCTTTTAACTCAGGTGATTAGATTCCTGGAATGTGTGTTGTGGTGCATTGGATATCGGCTCGAAACGGGAGATCGGGGAGCCGAGTTCGAATTCCAGCCGAATTCATTGCAGTCACTTGGGAAAGGTATTAATCCGTCTCTTCCTTCCAGTTATGGGTTAAATAACAGAACAGATTGGGTTCTATAGCCTTGGTCCGCAACCAGTCTACCGTAGAAAGCAATGGCAATATACTGCGGGATAATCTTCTACCCAGTCAGTCATGTCTCTTTCGAGACATGATCGCCCAAACGTGTATCACGTATGGCACTTAACTGACTGACTGATTAGATTCCGAATCATGTTATCGCTAGGAGATACTCTGACATTAAAACGTTGACGGGAATTTTCTCTAGGTTTTAATAATTAAACTTACACTGGAATAGAAAAACTCAATGAGTTTTTACTCATTGATGGACGTTATACGTAGCCATTTTGATCACAACAGAAGCTCTATACGCTGCAAAAAAATAAATAAAATAAAATAAAAATCGTTGAAAATGAACAAGTTATGAATTTTTCAAACCTTTCAGTTTTTAAGTGGCCACTATATATATTCAGATATATCAGTTTTCGTCAAAAGAGATTTTGTCGGAATTCGAATTCTTTAAACTAAAGAGGTTTTTTTTAAAAATCATTTCACCCCAAGCAAGGCATTTCACTGCCACTGTTGAGCAGGGGTTTATATAGGGGAAAGTGATGAGAAAGAGTGTTTGGGGGTTACATAAAGTGATGAGAAAGAATGGTAAGGGGGTTACATAGGGGAAAGTGAAACGATTTAAAAAAAAAAAATTAAGTACTACAGTTTGTGGATAAAACGTCTTTATCAGTGGAGCCGTGTCATTTAGTCAAACTGAAATATTTGTCGCTTGAGGCGAAATCGCAAGCAGTTGCTGCAACAGCAGATGATGTAGAAATCCTGTCAGGCGCAGCTGCTAAATTTTTTCCTTGGAAAATACCAGCCGATTTGCGAGTGTCATGACCCAAAGCAGGTGCAGGCAAATATAAATACGGCAGTGTAAAGGGAATAGCGGCAGTATTTTCTTCTATTGTTGCCAGCAGCTGTGAGTGTGAATATCCCGTGACCAGAAGTGAATAAACACACACGCAAACATTCGACATACATGTATTTATTTCGAATTGTTTGCTAATACAAGTACACACACACACACACACACACACACTTTTCTTTCCTTATGAAACATGTCCTTTCAGGAAGTAAGGAGGGAGTCATGTCTCTCCATAGCTTCCTCTCTCCTTCATTGTACATATCTTTTTTTGCCACTTTCCCACGCTTTTTTATAACTCGTTTATTCTGTATTTACCCGAGCCCTACCGCAAAGATGGGATGTGGCACAAGGCCGATTTTACCGCGGAGCTTTCTAAGCGTAAAAATTCCCCGTAGACCCCGCATAGGCAGAGTCGGATCTATTTACCCCATGCGAGACTCTGCCTTTCCGCATAGTCTCGTCTGGGTTCTTCACCGTCCGAAGGCAGAGTCCGACAAGAACACAGATTTTGTGAACTGTAACTCGTTTTCACTCTGTTTCTACTTCTCTTGCCTTCAATTCGCCCTGGCAGTCACAGATCCCCCAAGCCCGTTTTCCTTATTCAGTCAGTTAAGTGCCATACGTGATACACGCTTGGGCGATCATGTCTCGAAACAGATATGACTGACTGGGTAGAAGATTATCCCGCAGTAGGTTGCCATTGCTTTCTGCGATAGACTGGTTGCCGACCAAGGCTATAGAACCCAATCTGTCCTGTTATTTAACCCATAACTGGAAGGAATAGACAGATTAATACCTTTCCCAAGGGTATTTGCGCGTAAGTGAATACAATGAATTCAACTGGAATTCGAACTCGGTTCTCCGATTTCTCGTTCCGAGCCAATATCCACTGCGCCACAACGCACATCCCATCTCCATTTCCTTATTATGTGTATCAAAAATATTAGCGGTTTTTTTCCCAATTATAAGTATGAGTATCCTTATAGTTTTTTTTTTTATAAAATGCCCATGTTTCTAACAGGTTCAGTCCATGATAATTGTTGATTGAACTGTATTTCTTTTACTTCAAGTCTATCCTGTAAAATAACTGTTCGGTATTTACTGCTATGTTAGAGATTAGATGTTACTTAAGAGTTCAGCAATATTTTCATTGTTTCTAAGGACATATTTTGCACACGCAGTATTCCTGGGCATGACGGTAAACTACATCCGGCTGCAAGACATCTGATTGTGAGGTTGTGAGGAGAATGGAACCACCTCTTAATTGCTATTGTTCTCAGGTCCACCCTGACCCATAGTGATAGCACCCGTTAGGGTCGCAGCTATGGGCAAATAGTTAACCTTCAAACTGGGGTCAAATCCTATGAAAGTATAAAAATAAGTTTATAGAAATATATACATAAGTTACACTGTTATAGAAAATATATATTTTTAAGGGAAAATATTACCAACAACACATTTTTAAAGAAAAAATAATTACCATAACACTTTTTCAAAGAAAGAAAATTATTCTCAGCAAAATATTTTTTAATGCAAAACTAGAAGACATTTTCGGTTTTCTAAAATAAAAATGAATAAGAACAAAACATTTTCATTAAAATCTGACTTGATCAACCTTTTCACTATAACCGAAAAAAAAATACCTTAAAACCCCACCTTTTTAGCATTAAATAACCCACAACAAAACTCACACACACACATACAGACAAAGAGAGAGAGAGAAAAAGAAGAAGAGAGAGACACATCCTCTAAAAAAAAAGAGATAGAGTGAAAGTCTACAATATTTAATGAGAGATTTTACATGCAAACTGTGGCTAGTGACTCCGTTCCTCACATAGTGCTCTATTAATATGTATGGCCGGTTCTATAATAAAAAAATAGAAACAGAAAACTCGCTTAAGATAGGTATATAGACTATGCGTTGTGGTTCAGTGGATATCGAGAAATCGGAGAGCCGAGTTCAAAATCCAGTTGAATCATTTGTATTCACATAGGCGCAAATAACCTTGGGAAAGATATTAATCAGTCACTTCTTCCTCTAGCTATGGATTAACTAGCAGGACAGATTGTGTTCTAAATCCTTCGTTGGCAACCAGTCTACCGCAGAAAATAATGGCAACATATGCGGGAAAATTTTCTGCCCAGTCAGACATGTCTCTTTCGCGACATGATCGCTCAAGCATGTATTACGTATGACACTGAACTGAGATAGATGTGAAAAGACTAAGATAGATAGATAGATAGATAGATAGATAGATAGATAGATAAGGCCTAGTCTAGCCTAGCCGAAATAGATAGATAGATAGATAGATATGAACAGACTGAGATAGATAGATAGATAGATAGATAGATAGATAGATAGATAAGGCCTAGTCTAGCCTAACCGAGATAGATAGATAGATAGATAGATAGATAGATAGATAGATAAGGCCTAGTCTAGCCTAACCGAGATAGATAGATAGATAGATAGATAGATAAGGCCTAGTCTAGCCTAACCGAGATAGATAGATAGATAGATAGATAGATAAGGCCTAGTCTAGCCTAACCGAGATAGATAGATAGATAGATAGATAGATAGATATGAACAGACTGAGATAGATAGATAGATAGATAGATAGATAGATAGATATGAACAGACTGAGATAGATAGATAGATAGATAGATAGATATGAACAGACTGAGATAGATAGATAGATAGATAGATAGATAGATATGAACAGACTGAGATAGATAGATAGATAGATAGATATGAACAGACTGAGATAGATAGATAGATAGATAGATAGATATGAACAGACTGAGATAGATAGATAGATAGATAGATAGATATGAACAGATTGAGATAGATAGATAGATAGATAGATAGATATGAACAGACTGAGATAGATAGATAGATAGATAAGGCCTAGTCTCGCCGAGCCGAGATAGATAGATAGATAGATAGATAGATAGATAGATCGTAAATCCTATGCTAATAGTTTCTCTACTTGCACTGAAAATGATTAATAACTTGACAGATAAACTGATTTTCTGACTTTCAGAAAGCATTTTGTGCGCAAAATCTATCTATCTATCTATCTATCTATCTATCTATCTCGGCTAGGCTAGACTAGGTCTTATCTATCTATCTATCTATCTATCTATCTATCTATCTGTTGTGACCAAGTGAAAAGTATAAGAAATAAGAAAACGTGTTATAGAAATATTGTATATTTGACAGTAAATACAACAGAAGAGTATTACAGACCTCCTTTCCTACTAATTTTATAGTAGGTAGATATTCGAACATAGACTCTTTAGAGGGAGAACACCAGAATACTATCTATCTATCTATCTATCTATCTATCTATCTATCTAAATTTCTTTTTTTAATCGAGTTCGTCTCAAGCAACTAATGCAAAGAGTTTTAATGGGTGTGGACAAATTGTAAAGCTAATGCAGTACTAAGAAGGGGTGGGGACAAAAGTAGAATAATCGGGACGACAGTAGATAGTGAAGGGAGTTCCACGAACGAGAAAAGAAACTGTTAGCATAGAATTTACAGTTACATCAAGCCAAATTATGAGATCTCGTTTCTAGTCTCGTATTCCGAGATACTTTAAATTTAAAAAGTCTCGGTACCATAGAGAAGCGCTCATCCGAATAATTACCATGAAAGTATTTATAGAAAAGAAAGTGACTGAAACTGTGACACCAGATCTTCTTCTATGTGCCTTATCCTTTCAGGACGTAGGCGATCATGGCTTTCCACGTCTCCCTATCCCCGGTGGCTCTTAATATGTGTTTTCCTGTTACTTCAAGCAACCCTCGTTTCGTCATCCACCTGCTCAGGCCCTTCAAATATGTTATCCACTGCCTTTCTCTGTCTCTCTTTTTCTTCTATCTGGACTGTCAGTATCAGGTTCTCCAGGCCCTCCTTCAGATTAGGACTAATAATATTACTGATACTTTCTCTGGATTCTAACTGTGAGCTCTCGATAAATAGCAGGAGCACCGAACCATTTGTGGCAGCAATATTTTAAGCATGAACGAATAGTAGACGTAAATATGTAGAACTAGCAATATAGCCCGGCGTTGCTCGGGTATAATGAAAGCTTTAAAATTAATCCATGGTCCTGGAGCTCAGACTCTTTGGACTATGGCACGAAAGACTAAAAAGTAATAGTTGTTTCCAGTTAAAGCGAAACAGTAGACTGAAAGAAAAAACAATGGATGTAAGTCAAATTTTGATTTCGTGGTATCGATATCAAATAAGTTTTTTCTTATCGTAAACTGAATTTTGAAGGCTAAATAAATCTTCTGAGTAAATGATATCATGGCTGAGACTAAGAACTACAATGACACCTACTTAGAGCCAAACCCGAAGCAAAAACTAAAATAAAAGGGCTGTAAAAAATACAGACATACAGGCTGATAAACAGACACACACACAAACATCTTAAAGTTTATATATATATATATATATATATATATATATATATATTATCGATTTTCTGTACTATTGTAAGAACTGTAACCTTGAAACTTCTGAATATCGTTTCTTATGTCTTTGTCTATGAGTGTATCAAATTTGATTAAAATCGGACCACTCCTTCTATAACCCGATTGTTTCGATTATCGATTTTCGATATTTATCGGGAGTACCTCGACACAAAACCTAGCTATGAACACTCGCAGACGCTTATAGTACAACTGTGTAAATTTTCAAGAAAATCGGTTCAGCCGTTTCGTTGTCTATAGGTAACGGACACACACACACACACACACACACACACACACACACACACACACAAACAAAGTTCCATTTATAAATAAGTTTAGATAGATTTTGGAGAGAAAAAAATTGACCTGCATTTCACAGTGAACTAACCTTTTTTAGCAGATTCTTTTCATTTGTACGTCTCTATCATAGCGCGTCAAAAAGACTGGCAAATGACTCTGACATTCACCAACCAGATCCTTATTAAAATATGATTTTTTTTCTCTGTGACGATTTAAATTAAAGCGATCACAGAACTAGTATCGCTCTTCCAGGGTTGAAAAGTATGAGCATATCGAATGTCTGCTTTATTCAAGCAAAAGTTTATCTATCTCCACGGTCTAGAGACTCACAAATATTCTTTTTCGGTTAATATATAACAATTATATATTGGTATCTGATTAATGCAACCATAGGCCAGAAAGCGTTTGACGTCATGAAACACCTGAGTAACTCAATCTCACAGATTGCTTGAAGCGAAATTAAATACACATACACACACACATGCACAATATGATGACATACTTATAATATTTTTCTTTGTTTCGTCTTTGTATGATTCAGTAATGAAATGTGGAGCCCAATCGTTAAATTTGATAGGCACAGGAAGATATTATATTCAAATAGTAAACATATATATATACCTCATTTTGTCAAATGGTTTTATTTGCTGATAGATTAAATTTAATAGGTCCAATAAGCAAAATACATTGTTATATTTCAAATGTTTTTTTTAATCGAATTCACACTATGCAAGGCAGTAACATTAAAAAAAAAAACGAGGTAGCTAAGGTTTAAAACGAATTTTTAATATAAAAAAAAATTTGGAGCTTTTATTTACTGATAGATTAATTTTAATAGCTCCAATAAGCAAAATAAATTTCTATATTTCAAAACCTAATTAGAATTGACTGGGTGGTGTTTTTTTTTTGGTTTTTTTTTCTCTAAAATAGCTGATTAGCGACCTTAGCCGACTTTCAATGCAATACTGTTTATGAAGTAATCTTACAAAACATAAAATATAATTTTCGATAAATTAGCTGATTTAAAGTGTAATTAATGTAATTTAAAATAAATATGATTAATTTCAAGTTTAAAATATCGCAGGAATGAATTTTTAAACCCGAAAATAGCTGTTTTTTTTTAACCTGAAAGTAGCTATTGTGATGCATTGACAGACTGATGGCAGATCTAACGTTTTACGGAGACTTCATGTGTAAAACTTGGTTGAAGAAAATGAAGTGAATGTTTTCATATATTTTTTAAGTACTCAGTAACCTTTAAAATTTGGTAAATAAACTCCGTAATCTAATGATTTATTGAATTTTAGAAATGTTAACTTTTAATTAACTATAGTTATATGATCATATCGTGTATGATAACCCGTACTTACAAAAATCGTTTGTAATCATACTTAAAAAAGAAGCTTTATACATATACAAAAATTTGATTATTTGTAATAAGCTTTTCATTTATGATTAGTTAACATAGTTTCTAAATGATTATATCATCCAAAGGCTGAAACTAAAACAGTTTTAAAAGATTTAAAATTTGATATATTTTTCTAATTAAAATTTCAAAAAACTTATTGCAAAAATTTATTATTCATCAATTTTTTTTTTCATTAAGGTAACAGCGTCCTTTATATATCTTCTATTTAAAAGCAGTTACCATAAATACTCGAGTATTGTGCGACTTTAAAGATCTGAGTAAAGTGAAGTTAATTTTACGGGCTTCGCATCATACACGAGATATGAAATTAGCGCTTGTATTCGCTAATTTTATTAGATTTTTTAATCAAATAATGGCAAAGTTTTACTGCGTTTTTTATTTTACAATTCAAAGCAGATTTTCGGTAAATGGTATTTCTGTTTGGCAAAGACAAATTGATGATTTCAATTCTCCAAGGGGTTTTGCTTTTAACTGATATAAATATGAAATTCTAATTTCTCGAAATTTCATAAAATTAAATAAGTGTGGGCAACAGTTGTAAAAAATACAAATATTATCTAAAAAAGATTCTGAAATAAGTTGATTCATTTGTGAACAATTCCTGAAAATTTAATTAAAATCTGACAATTTCCAAATTTCCAAAACAGTGTGTTTTTAAGGCCAAAAATACGCAAAAAAGAACCCTATAGTAATTTTTGGTCCACCCTCTGACCCCCCGCCCCCACAAAAAAAACAAGTTATTTTACCTAAATTTTGACCGCGCTAGCAAAGATTAGAAAAATTAATAAAATAATCAAACAATACTTTAGTATTTGTTCTTAATAATAACATAAAAAATTCGGCAATAAAACTTTGTTCTTATCAAGTTTGGATACCTTTTTCATCATAGCATATCTGCGGATGTGCGTTATGGTACAGTGGATATCGGCTCGGAACGAAAAATCGGGTAGTCGAGTTCGAATTCTAGTGGAATTCATTGCATTCATTTACGCGCAAATATCCTATCCGTTTCTTCCTTCTAGTTATGGGTTAAATAACAGGACAGATTGAGTTCTATAGCCTTGACTGGCAACCAGTCTACCGCAGAAAGCATTGGCAACCTACTGCGAGATAATCTTCTGCCTAGTAGTCAGTCATGTCTCTTTCGAGACATGATCGCCCAAGCGTGTTTCACGTATGACACTTAACTGACATCTTTCTAAGATCGTTTTTGAGGTACCTAGAACGCCACTAAGCTACTAAGATGTTACTGGATGTGAAAGAATTAGAAAACAGAAAATATTACGAAAGAGCGAGAAACAGTAGATAACGATTGACATTTCATTAAAACTTTTAAAAACTAAAGCTGGCTGAAAAGCAAGAAGCTAGAAGAAAGTTTCACAAACGAGAAGTGCGAGAGAAGAAGCTGTTAGCATAAAACTTATGGTTACATCTCACCAATTCAAATGTGTGTGATTGTATGTGTGCATTTCTGCGTGTGTTAAGAGAGTATGGGAAAGATTTGCGTTTATAAGTCACTGTCCAACTTCGTGGCGTAGACGGTTAAAGCATAAAATGGGAGCAGGTTCGAATCCTCCTGGAGGGTGTCTATCTCTTTTTCTTTTTAAGAAGATATCTTGAACATTCAGGCTGGTAGACGAAAATAAATAAATATACTGTTTAATAAATAGAAGAAGAAGCGTCTACTCAAATACTAAGAATAGATATTTAAGTAATAAAAAAAATATCTATCAGACTAATAAATGGAAAATACCTCAATTTCCTTACAAATTGATTTGTTTACGCCAGAATACGAAACTGAGCAAATATATCTATTTAGAGAGTCAGAGAAAAATATGTGTTTAAAGGCATTCTTCAGCTTTGCTTGGTCATTGTCGCAGTCTGTAGCCAAGTGGTCAAAGTACGTCAGATCTAATGACGGTCCCCCTTAGGCGAACGCAGATCTTTCCGGGGAGCGCATATTCTTCTCTAATTAGATTTCTCAAATATTCAGGCCGGTAGACGAAAATAAATAAATATTATCTTTAATATATAAACGGAGCGTCTACTATAAAATAGAAAGACAATAATTCCAGCCACGTTCCTTTCTCTGGGCTTTTAATAAACGCTACTACCATTCAATCGGCATCATCCAGCTACATCTTAAAAGTAAACCGTAAAAAGAAGTTAACAAAAATTAATAACGAACCCATTAAAAATGGCTAAAAAAGTGGTCAAAAGCTCTTGGAACAGATAATTTTGTACTCCCTTATCTTTACCAAACGGGAGAAATGGTGGGTTAGGTGGTCAGATGTAAGAGCTGATGTGGTCTGAGAACCATGACTTGGTTTTCCTGCTTGTATGGCATTTTACAGAGTCCTTTTACCAGACATCGGGTCTTCCAGTAGCTACACTCTTGATCCAGGGTAACACTACCACCTCAAGGCACTTGATGTAAGCTCCTGTGTTGAGTTTGAGACCTTGTGGGAAGATTAATGCAGACATACCTATACCCTGTACCTGTTTCGGCTTCCTTCCAAGCGATAGAGAAAGATTCGTTGGGATTTGTTTAAGGACAGGGTCCCATGTTCTACACTGCATAGACCTCAGGCATTTTAATTATCCCGCAACAATACAGGCTGCAGTAGACTAGTTGCCAGCCAGTGCTATAGAACCCAATCTACCCTGTTATTTAACCCATAACTGAAGGGAAGGGACGGATTAATAACTTTCCCAAGGGTATTAGCGCGTAAGTGACTGCAGGGCATTCAACTGAAATTCGAACTCTGCTCCCCGATTTCTCTTTCCGAGCCGATATCCATTGCGCCACAACGCACACCCAAATGCAGACATACCGTCACCATCACTCGTCATCACTCCATCCGCCTTCGTAATCAAAATTAAACTCATTTAATTTTTCCCATTCCTCTGCATTTTCCTAAGATTGACACCTAAACACTTTGAAACGTTCGCATTAGAGCTTCCGTCCAGGATTCTAAACAGAAATAGCATGCCGGTTTCAAATTTCTAGCTGAGTGAATTGAGTAGTGGTGCACTTTTTCTCACAGATGATGCCCAACTGACCCTACTATACTTTTATTTATATTTATACTAAATAAAAACAAACAACGTGAATGCGCAAAATTAAATTATAAAAGAGCGACAATTTACCCATTGCACGCTGTATATTCTGTCTATCACAATTGCTGCTTAGTCTCTTCTCGCTTTCCTTTACTACCTTCTAAAAGGATTTTCTGTAGATACCTTTCTGTGTCTGATGTCAACATTACCAAATAATTCTCTTGTCGATCAAGAAACAACCACACAAAGAAATATTGATTTGTTCTAAAATTAAACAAAGATCTATTTGAGACGCCATATTTATCTGTCAATTTTACCACTTTGTGTATATTGATCGCGTTTATTTATTTTCTTAAATTTGTCTTGCTCCTAGTGCAAGCGAACTCGCCAGCACAAAGGCTTGTAGTACACGTATATACGTTGACAGAAGGCAAAAATAAGATGGCCAAAAAAGAGAGTGACAGAGAGATAAAGCAAGAGAGATAGCGAAAAGAGAGAAAAAAAAAAGATCTAAGAAGACGCAGAGAGTGACGTAATGAGTAATATTTGTTGTACGTCTTTTCTCGTAACAATCGGGTTTCCTCTCAGCAGTACTGACACAGATCCGCAACTGATGTCTTTCAGTGACTAACAAAAGTGCAAAATGACCTCATTCCGTTTCAGAACAAGGCTTTCTACTACGGATTCTAGAAGTTGTTACCAAGATATTTCTCGCCTTAGATTATTTTAAATTAAGAAAATATATAGACATAAATTAAAATGAGAATATATATATATATATATATATATATATAAATTAAAAATTATTTTAAAAATATGATGGCTCGATGATTTGTATTAAACTTTTCAATTTTCGATTAGTAAATATAGTCTTCATTTAATAATTTAATAACTTAAAGTCTACAAGTCTTTGAAATATTTTAAAAATATTTTTGAATTTTTATAAGTTATTATAATTAAAAACTGAAAATAATCTTTTAAAATGTTATTATGAATAAAAAACGACATTTTTCTTCAGACTATAATGTCTTTAATTTGTATTATTTATTAAAGCAATTAAAATCTCATCTAATTAAATAACGTCATAGTTTTATTGCATTTTTTTACTATTGAGAGCAGATTTTCAGGAAAAGGGCCAAATAATTCATTCCCTAATGAGTCCTGCGTTTAACTAATAAAACCAATTTTGTATACAAAATTTAATTTCTTGAAATTTTATGAATTTACGTGGAAGAGGGTAACAGATATAAAGAATAATTTCAAGAAGATTTTAAAAAAATAAAATTAAAAAAAATAATTTAATTCATTTGTGAATAAGCTCTGAAAGTTTCATTAAAATCCATCAATGATTTGTTTTTTGCAAGAATTTCCAAATTAATGTTTTTCACCTAAGAAAAAAACTGAGTTACGTAATATTACATTTTCCATTGTGAACTCTCGTAACAATTTGGTTACCCGCTAACTAAAATCAAAACAAATTTTTTCCGAAATTCTGAACATGCTAGAAAGGATTAATAGATTTTAAAAATAATTAAAAATGACTTTGATCTTTCCTCTTAATAATAACATAAATATATTGATGGGAAATTTCGTTTGAAGCCTTTTTTACTTCATAATATGCTGTTTTTTCAGCGATTTAGTGGGGGTATCTAATATAGACTCTTAGACATATGTCTATTTATTTATATAACAATACCATAGCTATACCGGATAAATTTAACATTTAAAATTATTATAACTGAATGCGTTCACGCGTGTTTTTAAAAATCACCATCACATTGTTGACAGTTATAATAAGTTTGTCTTTGTAATTCACCCCCTGACGCTGATATTTGGAGAGATCGAAAGTACATGGGTAAAACAAACTACGGCGCCATGCTTGATGAATTTCAATCTCATCAGACAACTACACCATTTGCCAGTGAGTTTATAAACTAAGACATTCAAATTAAATATTAATGCATTCAAATTAAATATTAGTGCATTCAAATAAAAATAAAAAACAAATTCAAATTAAAGAATTTATTTGCGATTCACTAATTCTAATTTAATTATGCTATTATTACGTTAGCACAAGTACATTACGTTTGCAAGTACATCTTTGCCTCTCTGGTGTTCATTTGAACTCACCTTTAGCAATTGCGAATTTAATTTAGTCGATGATGCCATTTTATATCGACAACAAAAAATATTGCCGTGTTTTAAATTGAATGGCTTACAATTTAATTTGAATGATCTTAGATTTTTAATTTTAATAAAAAAACGGTGTAGGAATGATCATCACAAAAGTATATATATTCTTTATGTGCTGTGTCCTTTCAGGACGTAGACGATCATGGACTTCCACTTACCCCTATCACCAGTTGCTCTTAACACATTTCCTCTTGTTATCTCTTCTAAACCCAGCTCCGCTATCTACTTGTTCAGGCTAATCAAGTATGTCTCGTGCTGCTCTCCCTGTCTCTCTTTCTTTCTATCCGTCTTGTGAGTATTAGATTCTCTAAGCCCTCCCTCCTAATGACGTGTTCCAGAAATATGAGTTGTCTCTCCGTGATGATATCTGTTTCCTTTTCATTTGCATCCTATCCAAAACCTTGTCGTTACTCACATGTTCGGTCCATGACATCCTCAGCATCCTTCTGTAGAACCACATTTTTGTTGCTTCGTGTCTCTCTGTTGTCCAGAATTCACTGCCATATAAGAGGATAGATAACACATATCAGTCCAGTACTCTTTTCTTTGTTTTCAACGGAAATCTTCCAGTCTCGCAACACTATGCTTAGCTTTTGAAATGCGTCCATGGCCATGTCATTGCTCATTTGGATCTCAGTGTTGCACTTCTCATCCTCTGTCACAACACTTCCCAGGTATTTAAATGTCTGCACCTGTTATGTCTGCTATCCCCGATGCTTTAGTTGGCATTTTTGGATCCTCTTTTTGCTGATGACAATACATTCAGTTTTCTTGAAATTTATATTTAGCCCTTCTCGATTTCCCTTGCTATTAGTAATGCCCCCAAAAACATAAAAAAAGGGAAATCCTACACTTAATGACATCAATTATGAACACGGTAACAATGTGCTGACTGTGTTCGGAACTTAACATACACAAGACTCTAAAAGCATAATATTTCCACATGTTTATTTATAAGTAAAACAAACTGAATTCTTCATAATGGCTAAAAGTATAGCCGAAAGCGGTCGAAAGTACAAAAGCTGTGGACAATTCTTATATAATTTGAGTTCCGAAAAGAAAAGCATTATATACAAACACATGAAAAATGACATAAAAAACTGAATCATATTACCTTGTCTGTCATTTTCAATGAAACCTATATATATATATATATATATATGTGTGTGTGTGTGTGTGTGTGTGTGTGTGTGTGTGTGTGTGTGTGTGTGTGTCGTCTGTCTAAAGAGTCACGGGACTAGTGTCGATTTATTTCAATTCCAAACAACAAACTACATGTTTTCTCCATTAAAGTAATCCCCCGTCGAGTGCACTTTCCCATCCTTCTCTGCCACACTTAAAGTATTCTATTTTGATGTTTCTCGGCTCCGTCCCTCTTGATTGCCACCATGCCTTCAAAATGAGTATCCTTGATGATTCCCCTTCATCTTAGAGAAAATAAAAAAAGTCGCCTGAGGCATGATCATAGGGATGTTGTTCTAATACGGTGATGTTCTTCTCAGCAAAGAACTGCCGGATGCTCAGGTTTTTGTGAGTCGGTACACTCTTGTGGTGAAGCATTCACGATTTGTCCTGCTATAACTCTCATCTGTTCTCGCACACTGAGTAAAGCAAACGCCGCACGATCTCTTTGTAGACTTGATGATTGATTATCTGGCTATGTGGCAAGAATTCACTGCGAACGATGCCCTGACCTCACAGCACACTCAGTCCTGTTACTTTTCAGACAGGCCTCATACAAATAAATAAATATATATATAGTCATCCGCATATATATATATATATATATATATATATATATATACGGATGACTATATATATATATTCAGACTATATATATATATATATATATATATATATATTCAGTGTCTGAAAGCGCTCATTGAGGGTGGACCAGAGACTGATCATCTCTGGTCGGGTCGGCGTGGTGAGTGGGGTATGATGTTGAGAGACCCGAAACACCCTAGTGATCCAAGTAAAGACATCACTTACGACACCCTCTAGCGCCCCCACTACGGTGCGTATGTTTGAAATATATATATATATATATATATATATATATATATATATATATATGCATAAACATTCTCATTACTCTAGATACATATATAAAAATCTACATGATTATTTAAGAAATAAATCCTTTATAATGGCTAAAATAATCGCCGAAATCGCTCTGATATACTAAAAATTCGGACAGCTTTTACACACTGAAAAGAAAACACTTATACGAACACTAGAAAAATTGAATAAAACAATAAGCGCTGTATATTTTCAGTTGTCTTTAATGAAACATGTATAAAAGAGGGATACTGCCCAAATACACAATTATAATATATATATATATATATATATATATATATGTGTGTGTGTGTGTGTGTGTGTGTGTGTGTGTGTGTGTGTGTGTGTGCCATTTTTTTTCTATATCTAGGACAATTTAAAGAACAACTAGATGAATCTGTGAATGATATCGAAGGTGATAAAGACAATGGCGACACGGATAAAGCAGATGAAACTTTTAGGACGACGACATTTGCCCCATGCTGCAGAGTGAAATAGCATAAATCTGCTTAATATCTATATGGATCTATGTATACAATTCCGTGATGTTCATTAATCGGTCAGTGCGTGCATCAAACTCTCTACTATAGCCATACATTAACTGATCGAAACCAATGTTTATTGAGAAGTTAAAACAAGTCAGTGGGTGCAAAGTACAGTTGATTTTAGAGAGTGTGGAGCTTAGTACGATAAATCTTTGTTCATTTTAGGGGAAAATTAAAAATATATTTAATATAAAAATACTCCCACTATTTTAAAAACAATTTAATGACTAAAATAAATACTTATTCAATAAAAATGCAATATTTATTTGTGCATATCTTTTCACTAAGTGTTTATATGTACAAGAATCAAGTTTTCAGTTTGCCCTGCGTTTGCGAGAACTCTGAATAAATCACAAGCATAAAACGCTTCAAATGGATGGAAGTTGACTGTAGAAAGAAATATTTACGCATGGCCAGTTGCGTGTTGCATGCTCAAGAGTAAGAAATCATAAGAATTTATTTTTTCGCGGTTAAAAAATAAAACATAAAGGTTCTTCGAAAATAGTGTTTACCATGAAGCCTTATGAAATTAAACTAAAGAAATGATTGAACCACGAAGTAGGGTTCTTAACAAAGTATTTTTCCCTAAAATATCGGTAATTCAAGTTTCATCGATTGGTTTGCAAAATTATTAGATTATCAACAATTTCCAGTTGAATTGTCGCTGAGATCCGAAAGCGAATTGGAATAGCCGAGGACGCATTACAAAAGCTAAGCAGAGTATTAAGAGACAGGAAAATTTCGCTAGAAACAAAGAGAGTTCTGGATTGCTATGTGATATCTGTCATTCAATATGGCGGTATATACTGGAAAATATCATCAAAGATGAAGGAAAAACTTGAAGCAACTGAAATGTGGTTCTACAGAAGGATGCGGCGAATATCATGGATCAAGCATGATGAGGTTTTGGAAAGGATGGAAACGAAAAGAAAATTAATAGTAAGCATCAAGAAGAGACAGCTAAAGTTCTTGGGACATAAGATGAGGAAGGAAGGCTTGGAGAATCTTATACTCACATGTCAGATAGAGGGTGGAAAAGAAACAGGGGAAAGGAGAGGATAACATATTTGGATGTCCTGAGCAGGTGGATGGCAGAGACGGGGTTTGGGTTGGGTAACAAGAGAAAGTGTGTTAAGAGCCACCAGCGATAGGGAGACGTGAAAAGCCATGATTGCCTACGTCCTGAAGGGACAGGGCGCATAGAAGAAGAAGAAGTAGAAGTACACCTAACTGAAAAGTAAAAAGCCATAATTTCGACTTCTGATTTTTTTATAAAAAATGAACGTGTATTCCTCTATTGCTTGCTGCCTTGTTTATCTTCTGGGTTCTGGGTTCTGGGAGTGTTGGTGCATTGCCAGGTTTGCACTGAATAACTAGTCACTCCTGTTCTTGAAATTTCTTTATAATAGAGATGCTCACATGTGACCTGGACTTATTTATACATTTGAAATTAGCGAACCTGATACATAACAGTTCCCAAATAAACGAACAATTTTTAATGTGGATAGACATTTGTTTAGGTCGTTTAGAGTGCAACTCTGTCGGTTAGAGGAATTTCCGAAGCTTAGCTTAGCTGTGGCACAAGGTCGAAAACATCAGGCACTCTGTAAGGACTGAACTCATTCAGTCAGTCAGCTATGTGCCATACGCGATACACGTTTGGGCGATCATGTCTCAAAAGAGACATGACTGACTGGGAAGAAGATTTTCCCGCAGTAGGTTGCCATTAATTTCGGCGGTAGACTGGTTGTCAACTATAGCTACAGAAACCAATCTGTCCTGCTATTTAACCCATAGCTAGAGGGAAAAGCGATAGATTAACATCTATCCTAAGGGTATTTGCGCGTAGTTGAGGGTTACTGAGTCGTAACTGATCTAGCGAGACAAGCTTGTTAACCATTGCACCACGTCTAAATGGCCAATGCGTATCAGTTGTTGTCATTTTGTAAACACAAATTCCAAGTGGCGTAAGACCAAAAGTTTGGGGCACTCAATGAGGATCGAACTCCAGTGAATATCGGTTATGAGTATCGGTTTTGAAATGCTAATAGTCAGTTATGAAATTCAGACCGAAAATGCTTTTCGGAGAAAGTTGAACGCTACATGTTAAAAATAAATATATTCGGAATTTTGCTGCTACATTTTGAGAGCAGTATTCATTAAAGAAATGAAAAAATACAAATATATATATATATATATATATATATATATATATATATATATATATATACAAAAAACAAAAGGCGGCAAGAGACTATTTTGAAAGAAAACGTGACAACTAGACCAAAGAAAATTAATACGCCAATATTTTAATTTTTTTATCTCAAGGTAGGCTTGACCCTTCCACGGCACACTTGTTTCTTTTTTAATATTATTTTATATCTTATGCATACGTTTATTATCATAATATTGATATATTCATTTAATGAATTTAAAGGCTTTTTCATTTTGAAACTTATCAAATATGGCAGACCGCAAATATATTGCCCAGTAAAGGTTTCGGTTTGAAATTCCAATCACCTGAAGAAACGTGTTGAATTTTGCAAACAAGATGAGAACAACAATGTAAATGATGTCAATAAAAAGTAATCTGTGATATAAATAATTCCAAAAGAAAATACATTCTAGAAAAACCATTTTTTGAATCATTTTATTCCAAGCAAGAAAATAAATCACTAATTCGCAACTGAGTATTATGAGAAAAAAAAATTCAATTAAAACGAGAGGAAAATCAAAGAATAGGAATTAAGAAGACAAAAGATAACGATTGACAAAGCATTGAAATTTATGAAGGAGCAAGAAGCAGGAAGAGAGTTCAACAAACGAGATGTGCAGTAGAAGAAACTGTTAGCATAGAACTTACATTTATATGTAGACATTTTAACTGTGAAATCATGAGATCTTACCATTTCTTTAATTAAATTTCCTTGTTCTCTATTTCATAAATATTTTTTATAAAGTTATGAATGAAAATTTTGTTTCCTAGCTATTTATTTATAGCATGGTAAATAGTCAATATTGCATTGTTGTTGGTTCACATATTTTGAAAATGTTGCCGGCGAGTGAAAGTGTTTTTGTTTTTTTTTAAACATATCACCCCGAGCAAGGCGGTGATGCCACTGATGCGCAGGGGGCTACGTGAGAGGGAAAAGATTGGAAAAGAGAAAGCCGGAAACCACATCCTAAACAGGGAACAAGGGATGAGCCTCTTCACCTGCTCAACAGACGTGGATGGAGTGAATTTGAATTAAAATAATAGCAGCATCGAGAGAAAATCTGTCCTTTTGACAAACTGTTCTTTATTTATTTATTCTGCTGGCACGAAGGTTAATCACTGCTGAAATTACGTTGTAAATATAACAAAAAAAGTTCTATGTAATATATGATGTTGAATGAAGATCTTTGCTTTTTTTTTTTTTTTTAGAGCGAGAATTAGCTGCAATCAATGTGCATTCTCTCCAAAGCATCTGATAGTGGGAATGGCCCTCGTTCATACTTCTCATACTGACATAGCCGTATGCAAGATTTATGAATACAAAAGAAACAGCATTGAAGAAGGGTGAAACGTTTGAAAGAATAAAAAACAAAAACAGAAATAAATCTATATAAAAAAAATACCAGCCAATTCTATGATCATTATAAACAGCATTGAAATTAATAATGACGCAATCGTGAATAGAACAACTCAAACGTGAATTAAGCTTGGGAAAATCTTTTTTTTAGAATGTTTCTGGCAGACTGTTATTTCGGAGCCCCAAGCGATCATCTGCCAAACAGAGAATAAATAGAGTGCAAAAAGAAGGGCGAAACGTTTGAAAGAATAAAAAACAAAAACAGAAATAAATCTATATAAAAAAAATAACAGCCAATTCTATGATCATTATACATTCTCCACGTGTAACTTTGAAGTGCGTTGTGGTGCAGTGGATATCGACTCGGAATAAAAAATTGGGGAGCCGAGTTCGAATTCCACTTGAATTCATTGCATTCACTTACGCGCAAATATACTTGGGAAAGGTATTAATCCGTCTCTTCCTTCCAGTTATGAATTAAATAGCAGGACAGATTGAGTTTTATAGCCTTGGCTGGCAACCAGTCTACCACAGAAAGCAATGGCAACCTACAGCCGGATAATCTTTTGCCCAGTCACTCATGTCTCTTTCGAGACATGATCACCCAAGCATGTTTCACGTATGGCACTAAACTGATGCAATGTATATGGCAGGTTCTGCGTTCTACGTGAGTGACCTACATGTATACACAGGCACGCGCACGCATAACGACATAATTCGCTTGATTTTGAAATAAAACAATGGAATCTAAACTTATTTATAAATGGAACTTCGTCTATGTGTGTGTCTGTGTGTGTGTAGACTCCGAAACGGCTGAACTGATTTTCTTACAAATTTACACAGTTGTACTATAAGCGTCTGCGAGTGTTCTTAGCTAGGCTTTGTGTCAAGGTACCCCCGATAAATAACGAAAATCGATAATCGAAAAAATCGGGTTATAGAAGGAGTGGTTTGATTTTAATCAAATTTGATACACTCATAGACAAAGACATAACAGACGATATTCAGAAGTTTCAAGGTTGCAGTTCTTACAATAGTACAGAAAATCGATAATATATATATATATATATATATATATATATATATATATATATATATATATAGGCAAGATGTTTGTATGTGTGTCTGTTTATCTGCCTGTATGTCTTTTTTTTTCAGCCCTTTTATTTTAGTTTTTGTTTCGGGTTTGGCTCTAAGTAGGTATAATTGTAGTTCTTAGTCTCAGCCATGAAACAATTTACTCAGAGGACTTATTTAGCCTTCAAAATTCAGTTTACGACGAAAAAAACTTATTTGATATCGATACCAGGAAATCAAAATTCGACTTACAGTCATTCGTTTTTCTTTCAGTCTACGGTTTTGTTTTAACTGGAAACAACTATTGCTTTTTAGTGTTTCGTGCCAACGTCCAAAGAGTCTGAGCTCCAGGATCATGGATTAGTTTTCAAGCTTTCATTTCACCCGAGCAACGCCGGGCTATACTGTTAGTAATACATGAACCGCCCACTCAGTCTTGACATCTAGTCTGTGCATGGCAACAAACTCATAAAGCTCTAGGCGGAGAAACTGAAACACTAAAATGTCAGAAAATTATAAGAATTTCTTGAAATTTTTGGTATCTATTTCTTAATAAATAATTATTTTGGAAGTAATTTTATAAATTTGTTAGAAAGGTCTATTATTTAATTAAAATATAAATGCATACAAATAAACGTCGGTCATCTTAGTGCATACGCGATACACGCTAGGGCGATCATGTGTCATTCGATTCAAAATTGTTGACACCAGTTGCTCCCAACCCTTTTCTTCTCTAGTCCGCATTTGCTGGCACCTCACCAAAATTTATCTGATAAAAAAATACATTTAAAATTTAAAAAAAAAAGGCAGAAATTAGATTAAAGGGAGTTAACCACGGATTCGAAGTCAGAACATTATAACTGATAACTTTCTCTTCCAATTTGCGGACACTAGCTATTATAATCAATACTTAATATAATTAAAAATATCACAATGATAAAATCTGTCAGTAATTATTTATAATTACTTATATTGAAACTCGGATGTGCGTTATGGTGCAGTGGATATCGACTCGGAACGACAAATCGGGTAGCCGAGTTCGAATTCCAGTTTAATTCCTTGCATTTACTAACGCACAATTAACCTCCAGTTATAGATTAAATAATAGGACTGATTGGGTTCTATAGCCTTGGTTGGCAACCAGTCTACCGCAGAAAGCAATGCCAACCTACTGCGGGATAATCGTCTGCCCAGTCAGTCATGTCTCTTTGTTGTAACCCTGTTTAAAGGGTCACAAATAAAAACAGGAACACAGGATTAGTGTAAACAATTGTATTGACAAAATAACGGGTAAAGGTACAATATGCCAGCTTGTTCGTCTAGCTGATGAGCCAGCGGTGTGGGATATCAAAGTCTCTGTTCGGTAAGTCACTCTACGGGTGTCGGACTCATACCAGACTAGTGCTCTCCCGGCGACTACTAGTCATATGGTATTTATGCAGGTTGAGTTAGTCCATAACTATGTTAATGGGTAGGTCCGCCACAATACTCTTTCAAGACATGATCGCCTGAAGCATGTATCATGTATAGCACTTCAGTCAGTTAAGTGCCATACGTGACACACGCTTGGGCGATCATGTCTCGAAAGAGACATGACTGACTGGGCGGAAGATTATCCCGCATTAGGTTGCCATTGCTTTCTGCGGTAGACTAGTTGCCGACCAAGACTATAGAACCTAATCTGTCCTGCTATTTAACCCATAACTGGAAGGAAGAGACGGATTAATACCTTTCCCAAGGGTATTTGCGCGTAAGTGAATACAATGGATTTAACTGGAATTCGAACTCAGCTCCCCAGTTTCTCGTTCCGAGCCGATATCCACTGGACCACAAATCTGACTGATATTGAGATTCATGCATGCAAATACAAGTAATCCATAATTATATTTTCAATTTGGAAATCATATTTATTTTTGGTATATAAAATTTTTGAAACTGTTTCTAAATCTTTGATTGTCTTTCAATAATTCCGTATCACCTAATATCCTTTTCCGCCACACTTATGAGGCCCCTGCACCATTTAGGAACCACTGGTCTATGCAGAACATTTTTCCCTGCAGGTTGCCATTTCTTTCTTTCCGCGGTAGACTGGTTACCAACCAGCTATTTAGCACATAGCTGGGGAGAGAAGAAGATTTACGGAAATGTACCTACACAAAAAATTGAAAGAAATAGAAATAACATATGTATCAAAAAGGTGAAACAACTTATCTTTCTATTTTGCGTATCCCTCCAAAACGTGGGTAATCATGGCTCTCTGCAATTTCCTGTCATTTGTAGCTCTTAGCAAATTTTCTAGTTGTGCTATTCTTCCCAATCCCTGTCCTGTCAATCATTTACACAAACTCCTTAGATAAGCTATTCCCTGTTTTCCTCTGTACCTCTTGTCTTCTATCTGACCTATCAGTCAGTTAAGTGCCATACGTGAAACACGCTTGGGCGATCATGTTTCGAAAGAGAGATGACTGACTGGGCAGAAGATTATCCCGTAGTAGGTTGCCATTGATTTCTGTGGTAGACTGTTTGCCAGCCAAGGCTATAGAACCTAATCTGTCCTGTTATTTAACCCATAACTGGAAGGAAGAGACGGATTAATACCTTTCCTAAGGGTATTTGCGCGTAAGTGAATGCAATGAATTCAACTGGAATTCGAACTCGGCTCCCCGATTTCTCGTTCCGAGCCGATATCCACTGCACCACAACGCACATCCGCACATCTGACCTATAAGTGTTAAATTTTGCTAGGTCTCTTTCATCCTTATGTACAGTAGAAATTTCAATTGTCTCTTTATGACACAATGGAAATTTCTAGTGCACATAACGGTGTCCTATAATGATGAGGCACATTTTAAATGCAAGTAACTTGGATTATAAAAATGCCATCAAGTATCAAATACATTTATTGCATAATTTATACATAAGAGTTCAACATAGCTAAAAGTTGAATATTGTTTCCCAGAGCTGGTCACCACCGAGAAGTCAGTCAATTACGTGCCATACGTGATACACGCTTGGGCGACCATGTCTCGAAAGAGACATGACTGACTGGGCAGAAGATTATCCCGCAGTAGGTTGCCATTGTTTTCTGTGGTAGACTGGTTGCCGACCAAGGTTATAGAACCCAATCTGTCCTGTTATTTAACCCATAACTGGAGGGAAGAGACGGATTAATACTTTTCCAAGGGTATTTGCGCGTAAGTGAATGCAAGGAATACGACGGAAATTCGAACTCGGCTTCTCGATTTCTCGTTCCGAGCCGATATCCACTGCACCACGACGCACATACCACCGAGAAGAGAACACGCAATTTCTATTGGAGTCCACGTCATTATGAAGGTCTACCATCAGCAGAAGATATATCAGACACCTGTTGGAAATAACAAAATCTTAGATCATATGTTGAACTCTTGTATATCTTCTTCTTCTTAATGAGCCATGTCCCTTCAGGATGTAAGCGATCATGGACTTCCACTTGGCTCTGCCTTGTCGCTCTCAGTATCTTTCCTCTAGGCATCTCTCCCAAACCCCGATCCGCCATCTATTTGCTTAGGCCTATCAGATAATTCTTACGCTTCTTTTCTCCTTCTCTCTTTCCTTCTATCCATCCTGTGAGTATTAAATTCTCTGGCCTTTCTTCCTCATTATGTGTCACAGGAACCACGTCCGTCTTTTTTCTGGTGTTAAGTGTGAGTTTTTTTTCTCATTTGCATCTTCTCCAACACCTCATCGTTGCTCACGTGCTCAGTCTATCTTATCCTCAGCATCCTTCTGTAAAACCACATCTCTGCTGCCTGGAGCCGCGCCTTCATCCATGATGAGATCTTCCAACATTCACTTCCATACAAAAGGACAGATATCACATAGCAATCTAGCACTCTTTTCTTTGTTTCCAATGAGATTTTCCTGTCACTCTGTACTCTGGTTAGCTTTTGAGATGCGTCCTTGGCCATGCCAATGAGTATTCGGATCTCCATGTCGCACGTTCCATCTTCTGCCAGAAGGCTTCTTAGGTATTTGAATTTCTTTACTTGTTTTATATTAGTTTCTCCCAACTGTAGTTGATATTTTGGAGTTTTCTTTTTGCTGATGACCATACATTCAATTTTCTTGAAGTTTATGCTCAGTCCTTTCTTCTCGCTTTCTCTTGCTAGGAGATCCTGCATTTTCCTTTCCGTGGTTGCTATATGTAATAAATATATTTGTTACGCAATGTCATTTTGATAATCTATAAAACTTGCATTTAAAATGTCTCCATCATGATGAGACACCTTATGTAAGTGTTCTTTTTGTTTCTCCAAAACCTCATCGTTGATCACATGTTCATTCCATGTTATTCCCAGCATAGGTTAGGTAGAACGACATTTCTGTTGCTTTAAGTCCCTCCTTTATCTTTGGGAAGATTGTTCAGCGCCCATTGCCATTTAGAAGGACCGATATAACATAAAAGTTGAGTACATTTTTTATGTTTCTAACAAAGATTTCCGGTTTCTTAATACATCTTTCGCTAATGTAATACGCCTTTGGTTTTCCGTGCCATATTTTCCGTCGTCTGTTAAATTATTCCTAGATATTTAAATTGTTGTACTTACTTGCTGTTTCCATTTTATAGCTTGCACTTTGAGATGACCTTTTTGCTGCAGCCATACATTCTGCCTTCGTAGAATTAATGCTTAGTCCTTTTTTCTCGCTTTCCTTTACTACTTTCTGTGTTGCTGTCAAGACTCTATCATCTGAGTATATTATATTGTTAAAATTGTGGCCACTAATACTAAATTCTGCTATTTTCGATCTTTATATGAGACAGATCAGACGATGAATGGCGTATTGCTGCCATACCTGGGCTGGTACTGTTCCACATAGCTACATAGAGAGAAAGAAAGAGAGAGAGAAATATATATATATATATATATATAGAGAGAGAGAGAGAGAGAGAGGGGGGGCTTTTGAATTGGTTGGTATTCTATTACTATGGAAACTATGGTGCATCTTCAAAATAAAAATCACTGAACAATATAGAAACGACGGAATAATCCTCCTCCCCAAAACATGCCCAAGACAAACATATCGACTAAGAAAGTAAATTACATTTTAAAGATCACAAATTAAATTTTTGCTACCACAACTAACCCTAAAGTTTATTCTAGTGTCTTTCCTAAAGTAATTAAGTTTTCCTAGCAGTTCAAATAAATCTTGGCGTCATACCTCATCAAATACTTTTGCTCAGTCTCTGAAGTGTACGCTCTACTGCATTTGTGTTACTCACACTGATAGCATTCAGATAATAGATATTGAATATAAACATAAATCCCAAATCATGAAAAAAGGTATTGTCCCGTGTCAGGAATTAAGATAATCATTACTAAGAGGTCGATTAATCAAAGATGCCTTCCAAAAGATAAGCAAAGTTTTAAAAAAACAGAAAACATCGTTAGAAACAAAGACGAGTACTGGACTTTTAATCGATATCCGTCCTGCTATATTGCAGCAAATGCTGGGCAGTCTCCTCACAGATGAAGAAGAGCCTTGAAGCACCCGAAATGTGGTTCAATAGAAGAAAGCTGAGGACATCATGGACCAAATATGTGAGCAAACGACGAGGTTTTGAAGAGAATAGAAACAAAAAGGAAACTTACACTTAACATCAGAATATTTCTACGGTTTATAATGGGGTGAGAGGGCTTGGAGATTCTCATACCCACAGGCCAGATTAAAGACAAGAGACACAGATGAAAACAGCACATGACATACTTAGTGAGCTTCAATAAATGGATAACGGAACAAGGTTTAAGAGAAATAACAAAAAGACAAAATTTATTGATAGCTACGAAATATCAAAAATTGTGGAGAGCCACGATCATCTACGTCCTGAAGGGACACGCCACATAAAGTAGACGAATAGGAATGGACTGTGAATGAAAAGAGAAGGTTGTTAGTATACAGGAATTAATGAAAGCGTTATTGAAAACAAGGAATGTTATATTCGTAATTATTACTACCATGCAATTTCTTCTCTAATTATTATGAGTATATTAATCCTCTTTTGTAAAGCCAATAATTTGTATAACTATTATATTGTGTTCTTTGACGCTAACAAACCACTGAACTGTTTTTTTTTTCAGACAGATAATTGAAAACAAAAAGCTTTGTTTCGGCTATTTAATAACTGTTGACGATTGACTGAAGAGAACTCATTCAAAAGAAAACGGTGGACATCATATATAATGAATACCATCAGCCTGGTTTTGTTCTAGAAAACTCTTTGTAAATCGCAGTACACAGATATAGTTCTCTTATTCTTCAACGTAGGGAAATAAGCTGAGCAGATTGGCTTAATGGTTAGCAAATCAAACTTAGTAAACCGAGTTCGAACTACTTTTGTTTTTTTTAACAATAAAGTTTATTTACCCTCCTGCTCACATGCACACATACTGGGGTAAGTTGTGACAAAGGTCAGTTTTTTAATGTTGAAACCTGAGCGCATACACACGGGTCAGAGGCCAAAATTTATTCAACCTTGTCTTAAGCATGTCTTAGCATGTATAAGCTTGTCTTACCTAGCCTCATCTTCCTGTAAGCAGCTAAATATTTTAACACCAAATCTAAACTTATTTATAAATGGAACTTTGTTTGTCTGTGTGTCTGTGTGTCTGTGTGTCCGTTACCTATAGACTCCGAAACGGTTGAACCGATTTTCTTGAAAATTTACACAGTTGTACTATAAACGTCTGCGAGTGTTCTTAGCTAGGTTTTGTGTCGAGGTACTCCCGATAAATATCGAAAATCCATAATCGAAAAAATCGGGTTATAGAAGGAGTGGTCCGATTTTAATCAAATTTGATACACTCATAGACAAAGACATAAGAAACGATATTCAGAAGTTTCAAGGTTGCAGTTCTTACAATAGTGCAGAAAATCGACAATATATATATATAAAAGGCAAGATGTTTATGCCTGTGTCTGTTTATCTGCCTGTATGTCTGTATTTTTCAGCCCTTTTATTTTAGGTTTTGCTTCGGGTTTGGCTCTAAGTAGGTATAACTGTAGTTCTTAGTCTCAGCCAAGATACCATTTACTTTGAGAACTTATTTAACCTTCAAAATTCATTTTATGACGAAAAAAACTTATTTGATATCGATACCAAAAAATCAAAATTTGACTTACATCCATTGATTTTTCTTTCAGTCTACGGTTTCGCTTTAACTGGAAACAACTATTGCTTTTTAGTGTTTCGTGCCAACGTCCAAAGAGTCTGAACTCCAGGACCATGGATTAGTTTTAAAATTTTCATTACACCCGGGCAACGCTGGGCTATATTGCTGGTGTAAAACTACAAACCATCATTCAATATTTTTCATCACCAGCAATCTTTGTCAATTAGGTTATCACTGGCATTCTACAAAGTTTATTTTCGTGGCAAGCAAGATCATCGCGTAGAATCCAAATTCCAATACAGACCGTTGTATTAGCTTTGGCACAAATAATCTGAAAAAGGTATGAATCTATAATTTATCATCACAGGTATGGGTTAAATATTAGGAAAGATCATTCTTATTCCCAAAATATTATTCATGTAATATTTACATGGAAAAATATTTAAAAGTTTACTGCTTTAAAGAAAACACAAAGTGTTGATAAACCGTAAAGGTAGCAATACACACAGACACACTAACTCTAATTTAAGGTATCAAACAGCCCTTTCCCGAAAATATTGGGAATTAAAAGAAAATAACCTAAATCCACAGATAAAGTGGAGACTGATAAGCAAGGCAAGCACGCCTAATAGCTTAAGAAAATGATGTAAATCTATGTTTAACAATAGAAATTAAAATTTTGAAATTTCAATATCAGAATTTACTTCTGAATAAACGTTGAGAGATCATTAGTATGTGTCGTCACAGAAATAAATTTAAATTGCAATATTTTATTCTTCCATTTAGTCACAATAGAATTTTTCTAAAAATTTGACTAATAACCTTTTCCCGCCTACCTACCACTACTAACCCAAAGGTCAAGCTACATACATTCAACTACCATAGAAGAAATCACTACTAAGATTCCGCTAGCATAACCCTTTAAGAGCTAATATCCCACCCATTCCTTTGCTAATCCATGCCTCAGGCATCAGAATTTTTCCTCATTCTTTGTTTAAACGGGGTTGACAATGCATGTCTTAAACTGACACGTTGAAAATGGCTATTTTTCTTCTAAACTTTACCTATATATATATATATATATATATATATTATATATTATACTTTAGAAAATGTACAAATTACAAACTACTACAAAATTGTACATTTTGTTTCGACATTGAAAGAACAATATCTCATTAGGTAGTTAATAATGAACTACCTGATTAGACCTTATTCTTTCAATGTCGAAACAAAATGTACAATTTTGTAGTAGATTGCAGTTTGTACATGTTCTAAAACATAATTTATAATCTATATTCATTGCTATTTTTATATTGAGCACTGTTTTAAATTAATGTTTTGAATGTTGTAAATATTTTCTATTACATTTAAAATTTCAGATTTTCTTAAATCAGATGTCGATTTCAACAGGTAAATTTAACACATATAAAGAAATAAATTTATTTTCCCATTTGAAATGGTCATCCGATTTAAGAAAATCTGAATTTTTTTATATGTAATAAATATTGGTTCTGTAAATAAAATAATTATGTTGAGCCCTATGACTGTATCACAGTTAATAGTTAATATTGGAGGTAAATCACAAAGGATCCTATTATAGGTTCCTTTGTGATTTCCCTCCAAGCCGTTTTTTTATTCAGATTTATGACCAATCTATATATATATATATGAAATGATCTGTTTGAACATTATTTTTGATCGATACTCGTATTTAAGTGGATATTCTGATTTTTAATTAAACAGTATTATATATTTATATCTCGCGGTCTGATTATTTACGATAAATTTTTATTACGAAAATGTGTGTCATTCGGCAGGATTCGAACCTGCGACCCCTATTTCCATAGGGGAAGCTACCATGTTATCTGGCACGTCTTAGACCTCTCGAGAACGAAAGACCATCAGTTTAAATGATGTTTTAAACAAGGCTATATAACACATGTTAATAGGTTAGATTTTGCAGCTCGAGGAAATTCGTATATATGGGGTACCAGTGAGCAAAGTTCATCGGAGCAGAAGCCGTGAAAGTATTTGTAGAAGAGACACAGGGAAGAGAAAGCGACTGTATCGTAGCTGCCAAGTCGGGATCGATCACATTACAGATTCTCTGCTGGACTCGGTCGAGGACACATAAGTGGATTGCAGGAGCACCAGGCCAGATATGTCATCAATACTCAATGCTCGGGCAGATGGTATATGTGCAGGATTGTTTGGGACGGGAAAACTTCCTAGCCCTACACAGAGAACCAAATTTCTTAGCAACGGATTTAGCTATGGATTCTATATAGTTATTACACTATAGTGTGAGAGTTAACCCAAGGAAGCGCAGTGTTTCGCTTTCAGGGAGAGAAGCCTGATCCATGTTAATGGGAGGGAGGAACAATTGTCTGTGGTGGTTATTAGATAGCAGCTTCGTTTTAGAAGCATTAAAATTTACCAGCTATTTCTTACTCCAGTTCACCACAGATTGGAGGTCCTTTTCAAGCTCGGCATCAAGATTTGCTTTTCAGCCTCGGTAGATGTTTGATCGAGACGAGAGTAAACCGTATTGTCGTCAGCATATATGTGACACTTTGGATCTTATTACATCGGGGAGATCGTTAATATAGATAAGGAAAAGCGTAAAACCTAGAATAGAACCTTGAGGGACACCCGCATTCATGTGATAGTATTGGGAGGCTTGTCCGTTCAATACCACCTACATTGTACGGTTTGAAAGGAAGGACTGATTTAGGTCAAACAATTTTCCAGTTATACCATAGCCCTGCAGCTTGCATAGAAGGCCAGACTCTGTCAAACGCTTTGGGGATGTCATGGTCGGGTTTCGCCGTTTTTGTCTAGGGCCTGGTATATATATTCAGTGATGGTCGTGAGCATATCAGCAATAAACCTGGTGAAGCGAAAGCCATACTGTTTGTCAGAGAAGAGTCTATGGGCTGTGAGATGTTGTACCATCTCGGCGTTGATGATGGCTTCGAACACTTTGCCAAAGATCGGTAGGAGGCTGATAGGGCGATAATTAGCGGATTCAGAGGGTTCTCCAATATTTTTATATATAGGAACCACGGAGAAGGATTTCCAGCAGGCAGGAAAGCAGGAAGCAGAAAGCAGAAAGGCAGTCGTTATAGAGTTTAGAGAGAACAGATGAGAGTTCAGGAGCACATTTCTTTAGGACAATGATGGGTATTCCCTCGCCACCGCTCGGCTCATGGGGGTCAAGCTTAGAGATTATTTTGGAGACCACCGAGGGAGTAATTAGTATATCAGTCAGTTGAGCCTGGGTTCGGAGAGGGAAGTCGGGTACAGATACTTCAGGCGAGTCCAGTGTTGAGTTAGTGGAGAATCTGCGAGCGAAACACTCAACCTTGTCTGCTGAAGAGGTGATGTCCTCAAATTCGTTGATTAGAGGGGGGATTGAGGGCATACTGTTGTTTAGCACGTTTTACAGAGCCTCCAGTAGACTTTGGAGCCGAACTTACGGGATGCTATGCGCTGTTTCATTTTGGCTGCAAACATCAGCTTAGCTCCATTAAGTACCTTATTGCATTCATTACAAGCCGAGGCAAAAAGGCGCCTGTTATGATCTGACGCGTGATTCCGGTAAAGCCGAAAGAAGTGGGCGATGACAGCTGAGCAGGCAGAGGACAACCAGGGGGATGAATGGGATTTAAGTCTCAACTTTCTGGCAGGGATGAAAGCATTAACCCAAGAGGAGACCTCAGCCGCGCAGTCTTCAACAGGAAGGCTAATTACTTTATTCCAAGGGACGTCACTCAGGAAGTCGCGGAACGAGTGCCAATCGGCTCTTTGGTAGTAGTAAGGTATTCTGCTGGTCTGAGGTTCTTGGGTGGGGTGGAGGTGGAAGGAGATATTGACGGAAACTAATGCATGGTCAGAGTTTCCGAGAGGGCAGAGTTGCTTTACATTGCAAGAGTCAGGGGTGGAGGTAAAGCACAGATCTAGTAGTGAATCGTGTCCGTTAGAGTTGTTACAGAAACGCGTAGGGAACTCCACCACCTGCGTAAGGGAATGAGTGATAGAGAAATTCATGGTTTGTACACCAGCAAGATCTGTGACGGAGCATGATAGGCGTTAGAGTTGCCAAGCACAAATATATGGGCAAACAGGTGGGAGGAAATGGTCTTGTCGATATTCTTGGAGATGCTGTCAAGAACGGAGCAGTTGTGAGATGATGGGGAGCGGTAGAGAAAGAAGAGGTAGCTAACTGAGCTTAGAAGGGAGAGACGGGAACACATATAAGAATGATGTGGGGATTCAAGAGAAATCATCCTGGCTAGAGGAAGGCGTTCACTGACGTAAACACCAAGCCCATGCATGTGCGCATTGGAGTCCTTTCTGAAGAGGGGAAGGTAGCCAGGGATAGAGAAGTGAGAAGAGGGTATTTAGGGGTTGAGATTAGTCCCACACAGAGCTAGAATGTCAGGGGACTTTTGATGGAGACAAGGTTCAACGCTACTGAAATTGGTTCGGATACCGCGGATGTTAGTAAAGGAAGAGGTTTAGGTGATTTTAATTTGCCTGGTTTAGCTTTTTTAGCGGAGATATGGGTGTTCATGTTTAATGTTGTTATTGTTGTAGAGAGACATCGAGTAGAGGAGGCAAACGGTCATTAGCTGCGACATGCACTGGAAGGGAACTGGCGGGAGCTGCAGCAAAGTGTGGCCTCGGGGTTGCCCATCGAAAGCGCCTGCAGAGACACCTATCCATGCGCGACATGGCACTGCAAGAAACCCGATATTATGCAACTGTTGATCAGAGAGGCCGCTCTTGAAGCTACGCAAGAGGTAGGGTTCCTAACTACCAGTTGGATGTTGGAAGTACCAGAGAACTGCCAACCCGGTACCCTCACAATAAGGGACGTTGCCACGACCACGCACATAGCAGGAAAATCGCATAAGCACCATTACTGAGGTCTGAGGAGAAAAAAAGAGCCGGTGACCACATCCTGAACTGGGAACAAGGGATGAGCTTCTACACCTGTTCAAATGCCTTCTAGAAAAACTCGTTATCTTAAAACACTTAAATAATCCTAATTTACAAAACAAAAGAGGTGAATTGATAACCACATGCAAGCATAGAAATAAGTATCTGCTCAAATACGTTGACCCGGATTAACTTCTATGGGAAGCATTTTACATGATTCTTATTAATAATTTCTTTTTGTTTTTCCCTAAAATAAAAACAAAAAGTAATCCCCCTTGACCCCTTGTTTAACACACAAGAACATAATGAGTAGAAATGTTAAACTAATTAATAATAATAAACAAATTAAGCTTATCATATATTAAAAAAAATTTAAAACAGTTGATCTCATAGTTTCTAATAACCCTAAAACCACACAACTAAATCCTCTTCAGAAAACCAGTGTTGTGTATCAGTTTACATGCATGTTCAGAGATTGTCTGTGATACTCATTATAAATCCTCTACATATATTGGTTTTACTACAACCACTCTCTCCTGTAGATTTACCTGCCACCTTTCTGATTATACTTTAATTAAACAACATTTCTTAAAAAAAAACATAGCTATGTATGTAATATCAGACAGATTTTAGTCGATAACACAGTAATACTCACACATACAGATAATAAAAAGAACCTTCAAATATTGGATGTCATCTACATTAAGTCAAAGCAACCCACACTTAATAAAATCACATTTCAATCTAGTCACAACACATTACATTGCATTAAGACATATGTTTCTGTTGTTAACATATCGGTCTCTCACGTGGTGTGACGTCACAGAACCGTATTACAAATTTACGACCTGCTATGCAGTGACTGTTGTCGTCGCATAGCAACGTTTTATTTCAACACAAGATAATATCATCTTTGATGGTGAATGTCTTTATATTAATGTTCCTCTAACAACTCTAAAGATGGCTCATGTGAGACGAAAGCTTAGAACCAGCATAATAAAGAAATATCTAAATGTTTGACACTTTGTCTTTATTTTCACCTGAAATTAAAGCCAAAATACGATGATTAGAACGGCTAAGTTTAAACATAATAGACATTCATTGTCTCTTATATTTAACAATATATGTTTAGAAAATTATCTGCTGCCTCGATACAAGATATATATATATATATATATATATATATATATATATATATATATATATATATTAAATTAAAAAATGATTAATTCAATGATGTTGAATGATCATTTCGATATGAAAATCCCCACGGGGGATGACACATCACCTCAGCAACAGAAAAATCCTGTCAGAAACTGGAGAAAAATCAGTCTAATTTTCCTTTTTAAAGAAATTAAAAAGAAAATAAAAAAGAAAAAAAGAAAAAAGAAAAGAAAAAAAGAAAAAGATAAAACAAAATAAAATCAAATAGACAAGAAAAGAAACAATAGACATCGCCTGGGTTCGTAAAAGAAGGAAAGAGAATTGTAACTAAAAATTAACAGACAGCCGTGTTGAAATTGATGTAAGGTTAAGCAACACGGAAAAAAGGTGGGAGAGAAGAGAAATAAAGGAAGGAAGGGAGGGAAAAAGAAAAGAAAAGAAAGAAAAATTTTTTTTATTCAAAAACCTAACTTCCCAAAAACGTTGAAGTATTAGAAAAAGGCTTTAACTTAAAAAGGTATAATTAATTTTAAAGGGAATAAAAAGATATAGGATTTAAAATAAAATTTTTTTAAAAAATTAATATATATATATATATATATATATATGTCTTTATTTAGTTTAATTCAAATGACCTAATTTTTTTTTATTAATTAGTTTTTGAACATTAAAAATGTTCCATACATTTATATTGTAGAAATTTTTAATAATTTTCATTTGGAAATGAATTATTTCCGCAATCAAGGATTTAACTTTTTGGCATCTTCAGACGATTTATAATAACGGATTTTCCAATATTTTTTTACGGACGCACGACTGGAATTTTTAAACAACCGAACATTTTTAAAATTAGGAAGGAGTTACTTAAGGATCTCAAAACAGTTTCCTCCAGGTTTGTATGAACCTAATATGTATTTAGAGGTGGGATTACATCAGAATATTACTTCTGATTTTTCATTCTGTAATTTTCTTTTTCTTCTGGAAACAACATAAAGGTTAACTTTTCTTTTTGTTGATTCCAGAATAAAAAAAAGTACTGAATGAAAGATCAGAAGTAATGTCTATTCTGACATCTATCTATCTATCTATC
Source organism: Ascarosepion bandense (assembly GCA_037127315.1). NCBI lineage: Eukaryota > Metazoa > Mollusca > Cephalopoda > Sepiida > Sepiidae > Ascarosepion > Ascarosepion bandense. The sequence continues at coordinate 10,731,351 of JBBBDQ010000484.1, forward strand.
TCATTCTGTTCATGTTATTTAGTTAGCTAGCTCACTATCTATCTATCTATCTATCTATCTATCTATCTATCTATCTATCTATCTATCTATCTCATTCTGTTCATGTTATTTAGTTAGCTAGCTCACTATCTATCGATCTATCTATCTATCTATCTATCTATCTATCTATCTATCTATCTATCTCATTCTGTTCATGTTATTTAGTTAGCTAGCTCACTATCTATCTATCTATCTATCTATCTATCTATCTATCTATCTATCTATCTATCTAAAATCCTTTATGGGAAATAATCGCTTCAACTGTTTTATCACATATGGGACAATAGGCCAGATGAATACAGCGACTATTTACATGTCGTTCCCAGCAGCTGTACCGAAGCGCACAGAAGCGGGAAGAGGAAAAGAAAAAATCAAAGAGAAAGCACAAGTGAAAAGTCAGCGCGTGAAACGGAAGCGACAAAAAATAGTTGTGGAAAAGAAGAAGTAGTGAGTGACAACATCAAAGATTTAGTGATGAAAACGAGAAAGAAAGAAAGAAAGAAAGAATTAAGGTTATCAAAATAAGTAAACTTAAAAGAAAATCAAAATATTAAAGGATAACAAAGAAATAATTTATCAGAAAGAAAGAAAAAAGGAAAGAAAAAATTTATAGAGAAAAAAGAATGAATTCCAAGTAAAACCAAAAAAAAAAGAAAAAAGGAAGAAAGAAAGAAACAAACAAACAAAGAAACAAAATTATCCAAATAAACAAAAGTTAAAAGAAAATCAAAATATTATAGAAGAAAGAAAGAAAGAAAGAAAAAAGAAAGAAAGAAAGAAAGAAAAAAGAAAGAAAGAAAGAGAGTTATCACAATAAGAAAAGATAAAAGAAAATCAAAATATTAGAGGTGAAAAATGAAAAAAGAATTTATTGGAAAGAAAAAAAGAAAAATGAATGAAAGAAAGAATTTATAGAGAAGAAAGAATGAATTTCAAGTAAAGAAAGAAAGAAACAAAAAAGAAAGAAGGTTATCAAATTAAGTAAAGTTAAAAGAAAATCAAAATATCAGAGGAGAAAAAAGAAAGAATTTGAAAGAAAGAAATAAAAGTGAAAGAAAGAAAGAATTCATAGGAAAGAAAGAATGAATTTAAAGTAAAGAAAAAAGACAGAAAATAATCAAAATGAGTAAAGTTAAAAAAGAATCAAAATATTAAAGAAGAAAAATGAAAGAAAAAAGGATTTTAAAAAGAAAGAAAGAAAGAAAGAAAGAAAAGGGAAAAAGAAAAGGGAAAGAAACAAAAACGAAAAGGGAAAGAAACAAAAAAGAAAGAAAGAATTTATTGGAAGAAAGAATGAATTTAAGGTAAAGAAAGAACGAAAGACAGAAAGAAAGAAAGACAAGAAATTGCATAAAATGGAAAAAAGAAGAAAATCGAAGAGAAAAAGAGAAAAAAAAGATAGAGAGAGAAAGAGTAAGTGAAAGTGGCGTAATGACCGAGCGAAATCTGGAGATGAAAATTTTGAAAAATGTAAAAAGGCAGAACGAACGGAAAGAGAGAGAGAGAGAGAGAGAGAGAGAGAGAGAGAGAGAGAGAGAGAGAGAGAGAGAGAGAGAGAGAGAAAGAAAAGTTTGCAAATTATGAAGATACGGGGAGGAAAGGAGTAAGTGTAAAGTAAAATAAGGTAGAGAAAAAGAAAGAGAAAGATGCACTGAAATAATCAGAGAAAAAAAGATTTCAGAAACAGGAAACATTCATTGACGACGATGAAAAGAAGTTTGACAAGAGACGAAATAAATAAATATTAAAAAATAAAATTTAATAAAAACATAAAATGAATAACATTTTTTTTTCTTCCATGAGGAATTGCCATTTTTTTCTACACGAATGAAAAACAGGGAATAAAGGGTTGAGTTTGTGGTTTTGGAGAGAAAATATTTGCACCGAGCGCTGGTTATTTTGAGGAGAGCTTTTATGGGAGAGTCATTTGGGAAAATATGTTTTCCCGACAATTTACAATTCATTTCACGCAAATCTTACTAACCTCCGGGTACAACTACAATTTATCTTCTACCTCCTCCTCTTTCTCCTTTAGTCTATCTTTAAATCTATCTTTCTTTCTATCTCTCTCTTTCTCCCTCCCTCTCTCTCTATCTTTCTATCTATTTAGCTACCTATCTATATAACACCAGCAGTATAGCCCGGCGATGCTCGGGTGTAACGAAAGCCTTAAAACTAATCCATGGTCCTGGAGCTCAGACTCAGCCTAAAGAATATTTTTGTGAAGTTTGGTGAGAATCGGATAAAAATTGTGGATTAGTATAAAGGACATACAGACATACATACAGACAGACAGACACACACACAAACATCTTGCCTTATATATATATATATATATATTATCGATTTTCTGCACTATTGTAAGAACTGCAACCTTGAAACTTCTGAATATCGTTTCTTATGTCTTCGTCTATGAGTGTATCAAATTTGATTAAAATCGGACCACTTCTTCTATAACCCGATTTTTTCGGTTATCGAGTTTCGATTTATCGGGGGTACCTCGACACAAAACCTAGCTAAGAACACTCGCAGACTAATAGTACAACTGTGTAAATTTTCAAGAAAATCGGTTCAGCCGTTTCGGAGTCTATAGGTAACGGACACACACATACAGACACACAGGCACACAAAGTTCCATTTATAAATAAGTTTAGATCAATCGGTTAAGTGACAAATTTAAGCTTCAATATTCTCAAAGATGAAGGAAAGACTTTAAACAACAGAAATGCGGTTCAACAGAAGAATACTGAGTATACTACGGACGGAAAATGTGAGCAACGACGAGATTTTGGAGGGAATGGAAACGAAAAAGGAACTTACACTAAACATCAGGAAGAGACAAATTAAGTTTCTGGGACACGTAGAGGGGATGTGTGTTGTGGTGCAGTGGATATCGGCTCGGAACGAGAAATCGCGGAGCTGAGTTCAAATTCCAGTTGACTTCCTTGCATTCACTTACGTGCAAATACCCTTGGGATAGATATTAATCCGTCTCTTCCCTCCAGTCATGGGTTAAATAAAAGGACAGATTGGGTTCTACAATCTTGGCTACCACAGAAAGTAATCGCAACCTACTGCAGGATAATCTTCTGCCCAGTCAGTCATGTCTCTTTCGAGACATGATCGCCAAAGCGTGTATCATGTATTGCACTTAACTAACTGAATGATGGAGGAGAGCTTGGAGAATCGGAGACTCACAGGGCGCACTAAGGGAAAGAAGAAAAGGAGAAAACAGCGTATGACATACTTGATGTGCTTAATCAAATGAAGGGCAAAACAAGGTTTGGGAGAAATGACAAAAAGACAAAACCATAGGATAATGTGGAGGGCCATGATCGCCTCTGTCCTGAAAGCACACGGTACATAAAAGAAAGACAAATATAAATTGTGTCACATTTTTTTACAGCGAGATTCATTCTGTACAAGGTCCAGGGTCAACTCGGGTAAGAGGGTTAGAGTAAGAGGTAGTTTATCTGGATAGACGGGGTAGATAACGGTTAACCTTTGTACAAGTTAAGATTGTCGAAATTAGGGAAACAATCTACTTGGGTGTTGGTTCCACAGAGCAGTGGATTGCAGGAAGAAGCTGTAGAATACGGAGTTAATATGGGTGGTTCGCTACAATGCAAGTACCATTCCCATATTATTGGTCCTGACCTGTCATCTAAGTTTCAGTCGCTTTTAAACTATTTTGTAATCGTTCGGCCCACTCTTCAGGGGGTATTAGCACATTTTTTTAATCATTTCACCCTAAGCAAGGTAGTTTTACTGCCACTGGTCTGCAGGGGGTTACATAGGAGGAAAGTGATGAGAGAGAGGGACCGGTTATCAAGTGCGTCAGGAAGTGGGTAAGAGAAGGATAAGAATACTGGTGTGACGAGAGAGGAGTGGAAAGAAAAGACCGATTTTCTCATTTTCGTAGTTTTATATTAAGTTAAAAATAATTAACGCGCTTTTATTGGGTGATGACTTTAATGTCCCTATATATATATATATATATATATATATATATATGGACATTGAAGTATTACGAACATACGGTGCATACGGTGTTCGGTACATAAAACATACACACTACTGTACAAACATATATAACACTACATGCATTCTTTTACACGCAAAATAAAATACATCCTCGATAATGGCTAAAAGTATAGCCGAAAGCGCTCGGATAAACAAAACAGTCGGGCAATATTTATATGATTTATGTCCTGAAAAGAAAAATAAATATAAGGTCACATTAAAAATTGCATCTAAAAATTAACCATCATAAGACGTCTGTCATTTTTAATGAAACCTATGTACATATATATATATATATATATATATATATATATATATATATATATATATATATATATATATATATTAATGCAGGTTTCATTGAATAATATAGACAAGTTTTGTCTATTAATTTTGTGTAGGATCCGTTCATACCGTCTGATATACTTGATGGTGATGTCGTTGAAAGACAACAAAAAATCACAGTAATTGTTGATTTTTTTTATCCGGATAAATTAATCAACAATTACTGTGATTTTTTGTTGTCTTTCAACGACATCACCATCAAGTATATCAGACGGTATGAACGGATCCTACACAAAATTAATAGACAAAACTTGTCTATATTATTCAATGAAACCTGCATTAATGAAAAAATGCTGCCAAAATACACACAATTTATATATATATATATATATATATGTGTGTGTGTGTGTGTGTGTGTGTGTGTGTGTGTGTGTGTGTGTGTGTGTGTGTGTCGGAGGTTTCTCTTTCTGTGGTTGTAGTTAATGTAAAAATATTTGTTTATATGAGTTTTGTTGCCACAAAAATTTATTGATTGATTCATTCATTTATTTTTTTTTTCTTTCTTTCTTTCTTTCCATTTATCTATCTTATTCATCTCTGAATTTAGCGTGCGGGTCTTCACTACTTAAAATCATCAGACTTTTTATCGGGTATTACTACAGTCTGTTAAAAAACAGTATTAAATTAGCATACCACCCAATGGTGGTATAGTTAATATTTATTTTATATATTTGCACAAGTACAGAATTTTTCTTCTGCTATTCCATAGTTCAACGACCGGGTTGTATATGGCAACTGTAAGTTTCCTGTTCCTACAGAAATTAGTAACAGGATTATAAACATAGACACGTTTTAATACCTTCCACGTTAAAATGGAGTTTAATAAACGTGTTTCCTTCAAAATGTACGTGCGCTTTTATAAAGGCTGTAATGTGTCTACATTTATTTTGGTTGAAAAAAATTTCTGTACTTGAAATTTCCCTTAGTCAAATTAGTACATACTATCAGTCAGTTAAGTGTCATACGTGATACACGATTAGGCGATATTGGGTGGAAGATTTTTCCGCAATAGGTTGTCATTACTTTCTGCTGTAGACTGGTTGCCAACCAAAACTATAGAACCCAATCTACTCTACTATTTAACCCATAGCTGGAGGGAGAAGCGATATACCTTTCCAAAATGCATTTGTGCATATATGAATACAACGAATTCAACTGGAATTCGAACTCGGCTCTCCGATTTCTCGTACCGAGCCGATATCCACTGCACCACAACGCACATCCATACTATATCAATGTGAATTTGAAATTTCACAGGGGTTCTATAGACAAACATTTAGCCCGATAATACAATCCTCCATGTCCCACCCGTCCCCAAATAGGAAATTAAGCTTATAGCGACAGTGACAATTAGAGCCTAATGTTTTTTTTATTTTTTTCTATCCATGACAACGGTCGACCTGTTTAAGACGACAGGTCTACAGTTTTCTAGTGAAATGTAATCTTTGTTATTTTTACAGATAGATAGATAGATAGATAGACAGATAGATAGATAAAAATAAATGAACAAAGATAGATAGATAGATAGATAGATAGATAGATAGATAGATAGATAGATAGATAGATAATAAAAGAACAAGATAGATAGATAGATAGATAGATAGATAGATAGATAGATAGATAATAAAAGAACAAGATAGATAGATAGATAGATAGATAGATAGATAGATAGATAGATAATAAAAGAACAAGATAGATAGATAGATAGATAGATAGATAGATAGATAGATAGATAGATCTGCACTGTGTACTGTTTCAGACATCCTCTAATGATCTTTGATCATATCCACCGTAGACAAGAAGGACTGATCCATATGAATATATTTTTCATTCTTATCAATGCACCCCTTCGCCTATTTTTACAATGATTTTCCTGCCTTTTTTCTAAGCATTTCCTGTTACTAAGGACACTAACCCAAGATCAACGATTTACCCGACCACACGCAGCTGTAAGGTTTCATTCAGTTCGTTTACATATCGCGAAATAGTGTGATGGTGGTAGTTAGGACGATTATTAGGTGCAAGTTAGAGAATCCTCTACAATAGGTGGGGTCAAAACATCTGCTTATGTATCTCGGTGGTTAAAGTATACGGCTGCAGGTCTTGAGGATATAAGTTTTCAGTTACGCGAAGTGTTAGCGGTTTTTTGGGGGAAAAAGATTTTGAAAATCAACATGCGCTGAGTCAGTCCCTAATATAGCACCATTGGCAAATATCTGTTATCAGGTGAACAATTTAGTTTTACAAAATATATTCATTTATTTATGAGATGATTATGAGCCAGACTCAGATGATGCTGAGTGAGATATGACTAGATGATATTGAGTGAAACAGATAATAATGAGTGAAAGTTAATTAGATTATATTGTGTAATATTCAAATCATATTGAGTATGACTCAGATGATACTGAGTGAGAATCAATTTATAGTGATCCTTAGAATTTATTGAGTGAGACATTTAGGTGATACTGAATGAGATTTTGTTGGATGACAATGAGTGATACTCAGTTAGACGATACTGAGGGATATTTACATTATATTGTGGGATTATTTATAGTGATCCTCAGAATTTATTGAGTGAGACTATTTTAGATGATACTGAGTGAGATGTTGGATGAAAATGAGACTCAGTTAGATTATATCGATTTAGATTATATAGTGTGAAACTCAATTAGATGATGTCGATTTAGGCTCATATGATATTGAGTAATTCTCAATTAGATGATACTGAATGTGTCATGATATTGAGTGCTACTCAATTAGGTGATATTGAATGAGACAGATGATATTGAATGAGACTCAATTAAGTGATATTGCGTGCGACTCAGATGATATTATGTGAAAAAATATTGAGTTATTTGAGAAGATCTGTTGTTTTCTGTATAAAAAAAAAAAAGGCTGACAAAAGATGGACATAGATCCGATTTACCCAAGTTTATGCACAAATGGTCAAGTATCCACCCGGAAGACAGTCCTTTCTGTAAAGAGTCTTCTGATGAAGATTTTGTCTTCAAATTATGTGCTTCACAAACAGAGTAGTAAATGTTTAAGGTGAATATTCCAAACAATATCATAAATAAATTTGGCAACAGTTTTGTGTTATTCCAGTTAAATCAAATATAATTTCTGTGATATTTTCTATGATTTTTTTCCTGTAGATTATTTTCATAATTTTTTCCAGTTACAGATATACGCATATTTTACTGTGGCAAGGAACGATATGCTTTCAGCGTTGTGGACAGTGGTTATGACTAAATAAATATACGATCGCCCTGTTATTATTATCATCTTGCTGAGTTTGCTCGAATTTGCTTGACTTCATGACGCCATCTTTCCTGGTTATCTATTATAATGGATAGTTCTTCCATATACAGCATTTTCGGTGAATTGTTTAATGTATGTTTTCGAAGTGCCTCTATAGTTGTTATGTCCGTAAGATTGCTTCAAGAGAAGTTTTCCTTTGCTTCTCCATCTGTGTCCGACAATTTTGAATTTGTACATGTCTGAAGAGGTCCCCAATACTGAAACATTTCCAACCTCATCAATAGTACGACAAGGAGGAAATAAGAGCTCCGGTCTATTTAATCTTGTCTTAGACTATGTACTGCGCATTTACAAGCACAGAGGTGAAGAGATAGGCGCTATCCATTTAAACATTTCGGGTCACATTTTAAATGAGTCTAACGCCTTCCAATTTCTGAATTCATTAAATTCATTGAGGACCCCAATATGGTAACATTTCATACCTTGTCAACAATACGATAAAGAAGAAATAAAAACACCATTCTATTTAATCGTTTCCTGGACTGCGCATTTACAAGCATAGATGTGAAGAGATGGGCATTGGTCATTTACACATTCCATACCACACCATAAACGAATTTACGAATAGTCAGTCAGTTAAGTGCCATATGTGATACACGCCTTCGGTGATCATGTCTCGAAAGAGACATGACTGACTGGGCAGAAGATTATCCTGGTGTAGGTTGCCTTTGCTTTCTGCGGTAGACTGGTTGCCAGCTAAGTCTAAAGAACCCAATCTGTCCTATTATTTAACCCATAACTGGAGGAAAGAGACGGATTAATACCTTTCTCAAGGGTATTTGTGCGTAAGTAAATGCAAGGAATTCAACTGGAATTCGAACTCAGCACCCAGATTTGTCGTTCCGACTCGATATCCAGTTCACCATAACGCACATATACAAATAGAAAATAGCGATTCTACTTCTCCACCCGAGACCAGTATACTGGTGGAGAGGGGATCTATGCCAATGATATAGATATTCATAGTTGGGATACGAATAGGAACAAATAAATAGGACAAGATAAACTTTTCCACAACAGAAACAATGAGCAGAAATGGTATGAAATTAGTGACAGTACGTGGCATCATAAAATTTTCAGGGTGTGTAAAATATATTATCTTGACTGGCAAAAATGTGATTGACAACAATATATTCCGGCTATGAATGGTAGCGGCAGGAGGTAACAATTGTGGCTTGAAAGATGATAGCCGACAAAGATATGATTGACATCAAAGATAAAAAACATAAGCAATAGCCCAAAAATATATGATTGACATCAAAGGCAGAAAACACAGGGGAAAACCAGCTTGAAAGGTGATAGCCGACAAAGATATGATTGACATCATGAACAGAAAGCACAGGCGACAACCGGCTTGAAAGGTGATAGCCGGCGAAGATAATTGACAGATGTATATGGCCGTAGACGACGTCAATTAAGCGACAACCCGATAAAGCAAAACTGTATAGGAATTTCGGGTTATATAAGGCTGGTTTCTGGTCGAAAAGAAAGAACAGGGAAAGAGAAAGAACGGAGAATGGAGAACAGAGAACTCCCGCTGACTAATGATTCCTCGATAACTCCTGCGTGTGCGCGATCTCTCTCCGGTTACTCACCACTCCACACAACCGACACCGATAAAGAATAAAAATATAAGTTAATATTTTTATATATACGTGTTCTTGTTCCTCGTTGTATGTCAAAACGATTATTGTTTTCCAGCAGCAGATTATACAACATGTGGAATTAGTATATACTAAACACTTAAGAAGTATGGATCATTCATACTAAATTTAGTCAAGGAGATAAACAAATTAAACATAGAATAGTTTGCACTAGAGGTAGTTTCGCCTAATACCGCAAATTGCTGCGAAACCAAAACATCAGCCTGAAAAGTTAATGAACCATCTTAAATAGCTTTGTCAAATCATGTGTATGTCAAGCATGGAGACAAACTCGTTTAGAAATATTTAAATTGTCAGCTGTATACATCTGCTTTTTAAGATCACTTATTGAAAAAAAAGAAAGAAAGATCTTTTAGGTCACAGTGAAAACCATCTTTCTTCGATCCTCGTCGACGGGCGCTACAGAGTGATAGACAAAGATCTATAACAAATAATAGAAACCACATCACTTGATGACTTTCTACAACAGATTGATTAAAAGGATTATCGCATGTCACTCGAAAATAAAATAACATGAACAATATACTGTCGGTCTACATTATTTCAAAATATATATTTGGAAGGATTCCCCTATTAATACTGTAAATAACAACAGTTAGTGGACTTGATTGATTCGTTTTCTACGCTTTATGAACCCTTTGCAGGTTATTTAAAGCCAGAAAATATTTTTAGATTGTCAGAATTTTTGTTTAGATAATAATGGTTTAGTGATGTAAGTCTTACTAATTAACATATAGCAAGGGAGAGAAGAAGGAGATCCATACCTAATCGGAACTTGATAAACAAACAAGAATTAGTGGATATAGAGGGGGGCATTTCTTTGTATATATAGTATATAAACTGATACCTCATTTTGTGGTTACGGTAGTTTCTATACATTTATATCAAGAGAATATAAATAAATCTATAAAACATGGCTGTGTGGCTAATTATTTTTTGATTGATTCATAAATTCATTTTCTACTGCTTACTAACCCTTTGTAGGTTATTTAAAGCCAGAAAATAGTTTTAGCTTAAAAGATTTTTTGTTTTGTTTTTGATATTATAATGGTTTAGTGATACAAGTCTTACTAATTAACTTATATCTAGGGGAAGAAGAAGTGAATTAATATCTCTCCCAAAGTCAATACTCATCTACTAACCACTGGCCTCTAGCTCTCTCCCCTCCCCTGTATAACCTTCCCTTTCTCTCCACCTATGTATCTGTCATCGCACCTGCTTTCTCAGCTTTCTATTGTTCCTTTCTAACTAGTTTGTACTCCTCACTCTTTTCTAATTAATCTTGTTACATTTACGTAACCCCCTGCACATCAGTGGCGTTTTCGCCTTGCTCGGGGTGAAATGATTAAAAAAAAAAAAAAAAAAAAAAAGGATATTTTCATGTATGTGAACAATAACGATGCCAACGGCAGTTGGAACGATTTCGTGCAAGTATCCAAAACACCACCCGCACATCAATGATTACCTTGTACTCTCAAGCAGTCACACATCTACGTAATGAACAGGCTCGACTTTGCTTAACTCTCGACCGTAGTTGGCCCAGACTTGATGAAGATGATGCTGGCGTTAGTGAAAGGTGATGCTTTCTCAGATCGAAGGTTAAAATTCGAGCGAAGACGAGGTCTAAGCGAGGAGCAACCTTTTTCGAACCTTGTAGATTGACGCTACAGATTAAAAACCAAATAATAGGGAACAGATCACTTGAGGATTTTCAGCAACAACTAAAATGTAAAGCACAAGTGAACTCGATGTTAAAATAATGACAAAATCAACATGCTGACATTCTACACTACTTCAGACAAAAGTTTAGAAAAGCACTTCCCACAATAATGAAAACAAGACAATAAGAGTTGATTGAATGGGAAAACTATTTTTCTGAGAAATAGTTTTAATCGAAAGATTTTATAAAAAAAACAAAAAACCTAGCACTGGCTGATTGGTCAATGACTTTTAAATACCTCCTAGGAAACAGCTAATATTATCTCATTAGAGACCAGGAGAACAGATGCTACACTTTAATACCAATGACTAGAGAGTTGATTTTCTAACCGACGATTAAATGTGGCACAAGGTCAAAAGTATGGGGCACCCAGTGATCATCGAACTTAGTATTCAGTTGTAATAGGTTCTAGCAACAACATTTGTAGATAGTACTCTGAAGAGCAGGGGTTTTCACGAATTATCCAGTGGAATGTGAGTATGTTCCCCAGGAGAGGGATCGGATCCGAATTGGTTTCACATCACTGTCAAGGCGTCGTTGCTAGGAACTCTGGGAAACTACACAACCAAGCTTAACATCGGATTTCTATGGATGTGAGTCTCTCCGGTCAACTGCAAAAATGATAACTCATTATCCCATTCACGCGGAAAAGATATAATTTTATTGTGGAAATATTGACTTGCATGATAAAATAATAAAAGCAACGATAACAAAATCACACACAGTGAAAACAAAATAGATATAAGCAGGTCGAGATAGATATAAAGACAAGACGATATAGTTAGATATTTCGACACAAGTCGAAATAGATAAATATTGTTTTTCTAAGCACAGCTTAGCTGTGATACAAGGCTGAAATTATGAGGTACCTCGTGAGGATCGAACTCAGTACTAATAGGTTCTAGTGAGACAAGCTTACTAGCCATTACACCACGTCGAGGTGCCTAGATAGGCAGATAGACAGAAGATAGATAGGTATTCAGATAGACAGTTACAAGTTGAGATAGATAGATAGATAGATAGATAGATAGATAGATAGATAGATAGATAGATAGATAGATAGATAGAATGATTTTAGATAGTGAGCTAGCTAACTAAATAACATGAACAGAATGAGATAGATAGATAGATAGATACATAGATATGATACAAGGCTGAAATTATGGGGTACCTCGTGAGGATCGAACTCAGTACTAATAGGTTCTAGCGAGACAAGCTTACTAACAATTACACCATGCCGAGGTGTCCAAATGATGTTTTAAGTATAGCTTCGATGTGGCACAAGGCCGAAAGTACGAAGTATTTAGTGAGGATTAAACACTATTCATTCGTAATTGTTTTAGCGAGACAAGTTTGCTAGCCACTACATCCCGTCGAGATACCCGAATGAGTTTTTAACGCAGCTTAGATGTGGCACAAAACCGAAAGTATTGGGTACCCAGTGAGGATCGAATTTACTACTCAGTTGTAATAGACTCTAACTAGACAAGCTTATTAACCATTACATTAATGGCTACAGAGTGAAGAAAAGAATAACTTCTGTTCGGTCAGTGAAAGGTTTCAAATAACGTGATTTCTATTACTTTAAACATTTTTTGTAATTCTATCATGTCAGTCTATAAGGTTTGAAGAAGGAAGATTCTCCTTAAAATCAACAGGTTTCATCCTTTTAAAGCTAATTTAATCATAGATCTGAGAAAGTGGTTGCCTACAGTTTAAACATTTCTGAAAAGTTTTTCGTCCTCGAGGCCACGTCTGACTGTGGTAATGTGGTACCGCCATTGACGAAACCTGAAACCTATGCGTTCTTTTGTTAGTTGGGCGTTATGAAAGTCATGATTTGGACGGTATGTCAGAAGGAATTCTATTTTTCACACTGATCGTGTTCATTAAGTACCAGTTTAACGTCAAGATTAGGACGGAAAGGCAGCGGCTGCCCCAACAAAATTTAGCAAAAGTTGGGTGAGACTTGCACGATTATGCCGAGTGAGAGATGCCGAATAAGAGTTACACTTTGATGCCAGTTAGGCATTAGGACATTGTTCCCACTAGAATCAACACTGGTAAGTGTTGTGGTACCCTCATACGAGGAATGAACTCTTCCACTTCTTATATGTGATTACCTGCGTGACTTCCAGACTGCAATTAACGATTCTCTGCTTTTCGCCGGAGAGTAATATCCCAGTCGAGACTCCGCCGAAGGGTAGAGTCTTGTCTGGGGAAAATTTGACAGAAATTTTTGCCCGGGCTATATGGCCCGGATTACCCACATTTAAAAAGACGTTGTGAGAAGGTAATTAAATACCGCAGTTAACGGGAGCAGTTAACAAAGGCAGTTAACGAGAGCAGTTAACAGCAATGGACGACAGCTACTAGTTAGGCAATAAGCAGCGTAATCATACCTTCGGACTTATTTATTTCTATATTACTTCTTATGAACACTTCCTTTGAATATCTTATTTCTTGTTATACTAATACACTGTTTTGGACCCCCCCTTCTTGTTCCATGTTTTACTTCCGGCACAAACCGGTCACTACAACTTTGCGGCGAAGTTTCGACACAATTCAAGAGCAAATTGGCGACGAAGATCCGTAACAATAAGCCAGTCCAGATTTAGGCTAGATTAGGTTTGTTTTTGTCTTTAGTCTCTCTTTGCAAAGTTTACTTAGTTAAAAGGTATAAGTTCATTGGCTTCTTTTAATTCTGGCCTCACTTTCTTTCGTTTAATTCCCCCCCCCCACCCTCCCGTCCCCACGTTATTAGGTGACCAGAAATATCAATTTTCTAGTGGATGCGGGGCGCCTTTCGTATTAGTGTGTGATTTTTGTATATCTTAAATGAGTATATATTTGTATGAGTGGTTGGATGAATGAGCGTTTTATTTTATTATATCACCACATTCATTCCGTACAGTTAACTCATGTTTCTGCTAAAAGTTAGGAATTGTCGGGCTTTCATTCTTCTTCTTCTTCTTCTTCTTCATGTGGCGTATTCTTCAGGACATAGGCGATCATGGACTTCCACTTGTCTCTGTCTTTTGTCGCTCTCAATATCTTTTCTCTTGCTATCTCTTCTAAGCCCCGCTCCGCCACCCATTTGTTCAGACCTAACAAGTACATCTCGCGCTGCTTTGCCCTGTGTCTCCTTCCATTTATCTGACCTGTGAGTATTAAGTTCGCCAGGCTCTCCTTCCTCAATACGTGTCCCAGGGAACCTTATTTATCTCTTCCTAATATTTAGTATGAGTTTTCTTCTCGTTTGCATCCTTTCCAACACCTCATCGTTGCATACGTGTTCTACCAATGGTATCTTCAGCATCCTTCTGTAAAACCACATTTCTGCTGCCTCAAGCCTCCCCTTCATCCTTGATGAGATCGTCCAGCATTCAGAAAGACCGATATCACATAGCAATTTAGCACTCTTTTCTTTGTTTCTAATGAGATTTTCCTGTCTTTCAGTACTCTGGTGAGCGTCTGAAATGCGTCTTTGGCCATGCCAATGCGTCTTTGGATCTCCATGTCGCACTTTCAGTCCTCTGTCAAAATACTTCCCAGGTATTTGAATTGTTTTATTTGTTTTGTTTCAGCTTCTCCGATTTGTAGTTAGCATATTGGGCTCCTCTTTTTGCTGATGACCATACATTCAGTTTTCTTGAAGTTAATGCTCAGTCCTTTCTTCTCACTTTTACTAATACTATTTTATTTAGTTTCTTGTAAATAGTTTATGGCACCGTGTAAATAAAACTTTGAGAGTTTAAGATGTTTTATTCATCTCTCGCCACCACAGATAAGAACTGTATGTTCGGGGATTAGTTAGTTTTCTAGTTTAAAGAATACTGTGGTATATATATTTTTTTATCAGTTCACCCAAGGAAGCAAGTAAAGGGAAGGGAATTCCACAGGTGGGAAGTGCGAGAAAAGAAACTGTTCGAGTAAAAGTGGCGATTTTATTTAACTATTGCAACGGTAAAAGGGTGGGTCCTAGATGATAATCTAGTAGTAAGCTTAGATTCACGTGGATGGAGAACCAGGGGAAAAAGCAATTCAGAGTAGTTACCATGAAAATATTTGTAAAAAAAAAAACAGGGGAACCACGTCACGTCGATGAAAAAGTGATTAAAGTCGATATGCCGAGTCAGGATCGATTACACTACAAATCCTTTTTTGGATTTTGTCTGGAACCACAAGATAAATAGCCAGAACACTCGACCAGATACGGCAATAGTATTCAATGCACCGAAAAATGGTAGATTTATAAAAGTGGAAGATGGATTCTGACGAGAAAAACTTTCTGGCCCGACACAGTGACGCAACCTTCCTATCAGTAGATGCAGCAATAGATTCGACATATTCGTTCCACTTAAAGTTAGTTGCGAGAGTTAAGGAAGCGCAGTGTGTTGCTTTCCAGGAGGTTAGAATCGACCATGTTTATGGCTGACAGGAAATTTCTCTATATTGATTAAAGGAGAGCAATTTTGTTTTGGGGGACATTAAAATTTATAAGCCATTTCTTGTCCCAGTTTACTGTTTCAAGAGTAGCAGCCAGGTTTACTTTGTTAGCCTTGGAAACTGATGACACCAGGAAGATCATTGATGAATAGCAGAAACAGCGTAGGATCTAGGGTAGAGCCTTGAAGGACATCCGCCGTCGTGTGGAAGAATCTGGAAGCTTGCCTGCTCAAAACAACCTTCATTTCACAGTTCGATAGAAACGATTGGATTAAACCAAACAATCGTCTAGAAATACTGTTGCCCTAAAGATTACACAGAAGGACAGCATGCCCAACACTGTCAAGCGCTTTCGAAATATCTAAAGCAAAATCTCGAGCTTTGCCATTATTATCAAGAGCCTGGTATAAATATTCAGTGATGGCCGTTAGTACATGAGTGGTAGACTTGGTGAAAGGGGAAGCCATATTGTTTGAGTAGGTTGTGAGAGATGAAAAGCTTAACTACTTCCGCATTGGTTAGAGCCTCGGATAATTTGCCGAAAGGTGGTAAGAGGATAATTGGGCAATAGTTAGAGTGGCCAGATTGTTCACTAGAGTTAATAATAACAGGAACTATAGATGGTAACTTCCAACATTCAGTAAAGCAGGAATGAGAGAGGCAATAGTTGTAGATTTTGGAGAGAACTTGAGCCAGCTCAGGGGCACAGTTTTTTTTTTTTTTTTTTTTTTCATGACTGGAGTTCCATCACCTCCGCTTGCCTTATGAGAATTTAATTTAGAAAAGAATATTCGAGACTAGAAACGGGGTTATGTATATATCATTCAGTTGGGCCTCTGTTCTAGGCAATAAAACGGGCATGAGTACTCCAAACGAGTCAATTGTGGAGTTGGAAGATAATTTGCGAGCAAAGCATTCAATCAAGAAATTCTATCAGAAATACCATCGAGCCCGCAACAGTCATGAGAGAAAGGGGAGCGGTAGTGAAAGAACAAATAGATGACTGAGTTTAATAGCATGACGAAGACACATTTAAGATTCAAGAGAGATCCCCCTAGCCCGAGGGCAATGTTCGGGGACATTAGAGTCCTTCCTAAAATATTATGAAAAATAAAATCATGTTATTCCTAATTAGGAAACAATTTTGGTTGTTGGAATACATCTTTTCTGCAAAATTGTCCTTTATTCAAAATAATTCTCTAAAAGAGGAAGAATTAAATAAAATATCTAAACATGCGATAGATTTCTCTTTTGTATCTTTAAAAGAGAAGTATTTACTTCGTGGGTAAACATGATACAGTTTTTTCTCGAATGAATAAAGGTATGATGGGCTGTTGAAATGATTAGTTTATGTTTAATATTCTCTACAGGGTTCAAATATGGGTCTGAACTTGTCTTCAAAGGCACTTTTTGGTGGTCTTTGCAGTACAAGCAACTGAGTTGTGTTATTGAAGAATAACATCTGATTTAAGTTATTAGAAATATGCCTTTGTGCCGGATTTTTGAAACAGGATGAAAACCTGTGTTACGATAATTAACATTTAGCCCGAAAAAGGTTCATCATCACTATCTAAACTTATTTATAAATAGAACATTGTCTGTGTGTATGCGTGTATGTGTGTGTGTGTGTGTCCGTTACCTATAGACTACAAAACGGCTGAACCGATTTTCTTGAAAATTTACACAGTTGTACTATAAACGTCTGCGAGTGTTCTTAGCTAGGTTTTGTGTCGAGGTACTCCCGATAAATATCGAAAATCCATAATCGAAAAAATCGGGTTATAGAAGGAGTAGTCCGATTTTAATCAAATTTGATACACTCATAGACAAAGACAAAAGAAACGATATTCAGAAGTTTCAAGGTTGCAGTTCTTACAATAGTGCAGAAAATCGATGATATATATATATATATATATATATATATATATATATATATATATATATATATATATAAGGCAAGGTGTTTGTGTGTGTGTATGTCTGTTTATCTGTCTGTATGTTCTTTATACAAATCCACAATTTTTATCCTATTCTCACCAAACTTCACACAAATATTCTTTAAGCTTCTGGTCAGGTCATGGATAACTTATTTTTTTCCAATTTCTCCCAGATCTTATAACTCGATACCCCGATATCTAATCAGGTCTGATCTCTGTCTCTCTATCTCTCATGCTTTTTTCTTCGTCCACTCCTCTCTCATCAGTATTCTCATCTTTCCCCTACCCTCTACCTGACACCCCCTGTAACCTCTCACTCTTTCTCATAACTTACCTCCTATGTAATCCCCTTCTCAACAGTAGCAGTAATATGCCATGCTTGAGGTGACACGATTATAAAAAATAAAAATAAAATTTAAAGCATGAGCTACCAGGAATCCCTTCTATGAGTCTATCGGAATCTTTTCCAATCAATCCGAGGGCTCCAAGTACGACTGGAATTATTGATGTCCTCAAGTGCCACATTTTGGGATTTCCACGTCAAGATCCTTTGTATTTTGATGGTCTTTTTTAATCTTCAAAAATACATTATACTCTGCCGTGACTACCAATGTGAATAACAAAGCACATTCTTTTCTTTTAGTCTTTGATCCCGTTGTCTGGGCAATTAGCTTGAATTGTTTTTTCTGCGTGTATTATAAAGTCTCATAAAATTGTTGCATGTCCTATATCTGTAACTTGGACTGGGTGATGTTCATACCAGTCTCTTTCCCGGAAAAGGTGCATATTTTCCAGCGTATATTTTTGCGCACTATATCATGCCGAATTTTATATTCAGTGGGTGCTAACACTGTGCAACCTGATGCAAGATTTTCGACTGTTCATTTTTGTGAAAAAAGACAAAAAAAAAAAAAATTTAAAAAAAACAAAACAAAAAATAAACAAAGATCACACACAATTGATATAGACAAATCTCTTCGTAACGTGAAAAATGTACTTGTGAGCACAATTTGTTTTCATTTCTTTCAGATATGGTTTACCGGAGATCTCGTCAATGCGTTTATTGGGACATTTATTTTATCAATTCGAGGGCTCTAACTATAATTGAAATTGTTAATGTCCTCATGTGCCACATTTTTGAGATTTCCACTTCAGGATCTTTGTAATTTAATAGTTTTTTTAAGATCTTCAACGATACAGGGATTGCCATGTCAATAAGGAAAGCACATCGTCTTTTTGCGTTTATTGATCACGATGTTTAGGTGAATAGCTTTGATTGTTTTGTCTTGTGTATTGTAAAGTCTTATGAAATAGTTACGGATCTTATCTCAGTAACCGAGTCTGGGTGATATTTATACCAGTTTCTTGTAATTTCCTACCCGTGAATGTTGCATATTTTCCAGCGCAGATCTTGGCCCACTGTCATGCTGAGTTTTACATTCAGTGGGTGCTAACACTGTGCAACCTGATACAAGATGGTCAATTGTTTCTGGATATTTATCACAGAATTTGTATTTGAAGTCAATACAGTTTTTCGTTATGTGTTCTTAGTAACTTCCAGTTAGCAGGCAATGGTTCTGTGCAGCAGTAACAAAATCTTTGGTTTCAGCTTTTAAGGTAGCACAACGTAACCACTGATGGGTACAGGGTATGCCTATATCAGTTTGTTTTAGTACGAGTAGAATATTGACAATGAAGAGGCTTAACTGGTTATTGTTTCTGGGGTTGTTACATTGCTTTTACTTTTAATTTTAGGTTCTGTGTCGCTGTAGAAAAAAGCGTAAGACAATGATGTGTCTTTTCACCGGATCTATTAAACTTGTACAGCGAGACTATTCTTAGGACCCAAAATGTTATGTCAAAATTTGTAATCGGAGACCACAATTTAAACAACATAAGGTACGCAGATAGTACAGTGCTGATAGCAGACACAGAAAGGAAACTGCAAGACCTCCTACAGAAGGTAGTTGAAGAGAGTGACAAGAAATGACTATAAATAAACTGCAAAACAATCGAATGCATGGTCATGAGTAAAAAGAGGAGCCCAAAATGCCAAATAAAGTGGGGGGGGTACTAAAATCAAGCAGGCACAAAAATTTAAATACCTTCCAGAAGTTAAGTATAGTATTAAAAGACAGGAAAATTTTACTAAGATTGGATTTATAAAAAATACAGACATACAGGCAGATAAACAGACACACACACAAACATCTTACCTTTTTTTATATATATGTATATTATCGATTTGCTGCACTATTGTAAGAACTGCAACCTTGAAACGTCTGAATATCATTTCTTATGCCTTTGTCTGTGAGTGTATCAAATTTGATTAAAAACAGACCACTCCTTCTATAACCCGTTTTTTTTAATTATCGATTTTCGATATTTATCGGGGGTACCTCGACACAAAAACCTAGCTAAGAACACTCGCAGACGCTAATAATACAACTGTGTAAACTTTCAAGAAAATAGGTAACAGACACACACACAGACGCACATACGCGCACAGACAAAGTTCCATTTATAAATAAATTTAGATCTATCAATAATCATGCGGTGAAACAATCGAGAAATTAAATTGCCATTTCCTTGAGAATTTGTGAAAACAAATAACGTTGACAAAGAAAAAGATAAGGATGATTTATATTTTCGCTAGGCCGAGATAAAGTCCAGGAAATGAGAAATAATTTTATTTTTTCATTGAGGAATTGAAAGCACACCTGTTGTTGGTAGAGAAAGAGAAGTGGATGGGGTTTATATTTTCGCTGACGAAAACGGACAGAAATCGTTTTAAAAAAGAACGAGCGCGAACTCTTCTCCGAGAGTCGAAGTCATGCAAACGAGCCGAGTCGATGACGAGTGAGTGGTCGGATAATTTTATCTATTCCTGGTGGAATTAAGAGATTAAAATTAATAACTAGAATAGAAACCCGCAATTCAATTTTAAAAACTAGGTTCGTCACAAAGACTGTTCTGACTGCCCTAAGAATTGGGCTGAGGTTTAATGCTAAGAAGGAAGAAGGCAGCGGAAGAATTTATCACTGCGCATATAGAGATTTTTTTTTAATCATATCACCCCGAGCAAGGCGGTAACGCCACGGATGTGCATGGGGCTAGGTGAGAGTGACAAGATTGGAAAAGAGAAAACCGGAAACCACATCCTAAGCAGGGATCAAGGGATGAGCCACTTTACCTGTTCAATAGACGTGGGTGGAGTGTGAACCGGGCGATAGTTTAGTCTCTCTACTCGAATTGAAAAAAAAAAAGGAAAAGTAGTGAAAAGATTGGAAGAGAGAAAACCGGAAACCACATCCTAAACAGGTAACAAGGGATGAGCCTCTTCACCTGTTCAATAGACGTGGGTGGAGTGTGAACCGGGCGATAGTTTAGTCTCTCTACTCGAATTGAAAAAAAAAAAGGAAAAGTAGTGAAAAGATTGGAAAAGAGAAAACCAGAAACCACATCCTAAACAGGTAACAAGGGATGAGCCTCTTCACCTGTTCAATAGACGTGGGTGGAGTGTGAACAGGGCGATAGTTTAGTATATCTACTCCAATTGAAAAAAAAAGGAAAAGGAGTGAAAAGATTGGAAAAGAGAAAACCGGAAACCACATCCTAAGCAGGGAACAAGGGATGAGCCTCTTCACCTGTTCAATAGACGTGGGTGGAGTGTGAACCGGGCGATAGTTTAGTCTATCTACTCCAATAAAATGTGTTGAAAGAATTATGCCAACCATTTTGTTTAATAATAATAATAATAATAATAATAATTTAAGTCTGCGAGGTTATTGATTAGAACACTGGATAAGGTAGAAGACTTGCTGTCGCGTGATATCCTGGCACTCACCCAGGATCCTGGATACGAAGATAGACATGATGATGATGATGATGATAATGATGAAAAGTTGTCAGGCGAGAAAGAAAGAATACAATAAATAAAGGAAAGAAAAGAAAAGAAAAGAGATAAAGAAAGTGCGGAGGTTCAGCTTTAAAAGTTGATTGAACGGACCAAAGAATGAAATGAGATGTAATAAAAGTTTTACTCACTTGATAATAATATCACGTGCCCATGAATCGTGTTATGCCACTTTCACGTTCCGTAGCCGAGCGTATTTTTTTCCATTTTGATTCAGTCTTCGACTGTATACCCGTTTTTCTCAAAAGTGTACAATACAATCCCTCGCAAATCTCAAATACTTTTCTTCTTTTCGTTTGCTTGTTTTTTTAATTTTTAATTTTTCAAAAATAATTTTGTCATTTTTTTTTCTCTTTTTTTCTTTATTATCAAAAAAATATGTTTTTCTTTTTTTTTGTATTTACGATCGTTTCATAGATATATCTTCTTTAAAATGTTTTCGCATCCAGAAATATTTTCCTGAGTGGAATTTCGTCTTAACATATTTACAGCACATATGTAACCTCATCCTGATAAAAAAAATGGAAGTATTTAACTGTATTTTAGACGTAAATGGTGCGAGATGTAAATAAAACAGGTTGAAGTTTAGCGGAGTTGAGCAATCCCTGTGACTACTCCCAAGAAAGGTGGATAATTTTGGTTGTTGATTAAGAAATGCAATTAAGAATTAAGGTAACAAAGAAACCTATAGAGATTAATGCGAGAGTTAAAGAATCATTCCCTAGAACCCTCAGAACCCTACGCCGGTTTTGTGCAGGATGCATATGAGCAGACAAATTTAGACACTCAAAGACTTGCGTGGCGAATCTCCGTATCAATTGCTACTGGTCTTCACTTTGGCTGCTAACAGATCCCATGATTTAACTTTTAATCCGTCCCCAGAATTTTTTTGAAAGGGTCTAGTGTTACTATAGAGATTGATGCGGGAAAGGATTAATTTTTGTTGTACTAAGAACAATATAAACCAATTAAAGATTAACGATTCCATCGTTTCTTGTTTTTTTTTTGTTTGTTTGTTTGTTTTGTGTGTGTGTGTGTGTGTGTGTGTGTGTGTGTGTGTGTGTGTGTGTGTGTGTGTGTGTGTGTGAAGATAATCTCTTCCCTTGGTATAGCTTCTGCCACGGCTCGATCCAGCACTTCGATTATCAGCGATATTCCAACTATCAATGCTCTGATATCAAGAACACAACGTAGGCAGAGTAGGTGTCGATTGAAGCGGCCAGTGACCATCAGCCAGCTTGTCCAGCGATGGTATTGACCAGCGCATGGTTGACCCTATGGTTAACTTGTCGTCCTAAGACCATGAGAACCTGACGGCTAAATGTGGTTGTATCATTTGGCGTAGTTGGCATGTAACTGGGGTTATTTTATCTGGTTACCGCTGACTAGCTTTCGGCCCAGGATCGGACTGCCAGTTTTTATTATTTTATCATTATTATTATCATCATCAATATCATATTTCGATTTCTGCTATGGTCACACTACCTACAAAGTCTGCAGAAAGACTTAAGACATTTAATGGTGTGCTGTAATGCTTACATTACATGATTTGTTTTTCTAACTCGCATAACATCACAAGTGTTATATGAACGAAGTTCTTTTCGTGTGGTCTTTACTTATCAAGACAATTTTTTGTGTATCTCTTAAGCTGGGATTTCCAGGGATTTTTCAATGGGTTGTTTTGTTCCTTTTTTATCATTCCAAGCGCACCTGCTATTATTGATTCTATTCTTGTTTCCAATTTTCACGTGTTTTTCAATTTCAATTTCCAGTTTTTTTTATACTTTAACAGTTTTTCAAATTCCTTGTTTGCTATGTTACAATCCGCTGGACAAGGCATGTCAATTATTAGCCACGTTTTTTTTTCTTTTCCGCTTTTTATAATAATGTCCGGTCTATTTGCTCCAATTTTTCTGTCTGTTTAGCTAGTGTAATCCCGTAAAACAGTGACGTCTTCTATTTCTGTAAACGGCATTGAGTGATATTCATACAAGTGTTTGTTTACATATTTTCCAAAGTGTTTGTAAAATGTCCAGTATAAATATTGCCCCACTGTATCGTAATGATTTTTAGACTCATTTGGAACAAGTACAGAACATCCTGAGATTATATGGTCTATTGTTTCCTGGGATTTCTCACAGAACGTGTATTTTGGACCCACCTTATTATGTATGATATCTGCCTAAAACTTCCTAGTGAAAAGACTCTGGTCTTGCGCTGCAAGAATAAAGCTATCAGTTTCAGATTATTATTATTATGTCATTTTTTATCATATTTTGATATCTGCTATGGTCGCACTACCTACCAAGTCTGCGGGAAGACCTAAGGCAGGTCGTGGTGTGTTGTTATGGCTCTATTTAATGTTTTTTCTATCTCCCCTATCATACCTAGCGTTACATAGACAAAGTTCTCCTTAGTGTGTGGGCTGTACTTAACAAGAGAATTCTTTGCATATCTCTTAAGCTTGGGTTTCCAGGGATTCTTTCAATGTGTTGTTTTGTTTTGTTCCATTTTTTATCATTCCAAGTGCACCTACTATCACTGGAACGATTCTTGTTTTCAATTTCCACATTTTTTCTATTTCAATTTCCAGGTCTTTATATTTTGACAGTTTTATATTATTATTATTGTTATTAGTTTTATATTATTATTATGTCATTTTTCATCATATTTCGATTTCTGCGGAAGACCTAAGGCAAGTCGT
Source organism: Ascarosepion bandense (assembly GCA_037127315.1). NCBI lineage: Eukaryota > Metazoa > Mollusca > Cephalopoda > Sepiida > Sepiidae > Ascarosepion > Ascarosepion bandense. The sequence continues at coordinate 10,755,472 of JBBBDQ010000484.1, forward strand.
GGAATGTTGTTATGGCTCCATTTCATGTTTTTTTTTCTATCTTCCCTATCATCACTAGCGTTACATAGACAAAGTTTTCCTTAGTTTGTGGGCTGTACTTAATAAGACAATTTTTTGTATATCTCTTAAGATGGGGTTTTCAGGGATTCTTTCAATGTGTTGTTTTGTTCCATTTTTTATCATTCCAAGTGCCCCTGCTATCACAGGCACAACTCTTGTTTTCAATTTCCACATTTTTCTATTTCAATTTCCAAGTTTAATATTTTAACAGTTTTTCAAATTTCTTGGTTGCTACGTTACAATCCACTGGACAAGCCATATCAATTAATAGACAAGCTTTCTCTTTCTGGTTTTTAGCAATAATGTATGGCCTGTTTGCATCAATTTTTCTGTCTGTGTAGATGGTGTAATCCCATAGAATGGTGAAATCTTCTATTTCTGTAACCGATGCTGGGTGATATTCATACCAGTGTTTGTTTACAGATTTTCCATAGTGTTTGCACATTGTCCAATGTAAATATTGCCCCACTCTATCGTGGCGATTTTTATATTCATTTGGGACAAGTACAGAACAACCTGAGATTAGGTGGTCTATTGTTTCTTGGTCTTTGTCACAAAACCTACATTTTGGATGCATATTATTATGTATAATATTTGCCTGAAAGTTTCTAGCGAAAAGACTTTGGTCTTGTGCTGCAAGAATAAAGCCTTCAATCTCAGACTTTAATCCAGATGCACTTAACCATCGATGAGTATTAACTTTATCAACATTGGATTTATTGGCACGTTCTGGATATTGGCCATGCACAGTTTTGTCTTGCCAGCGTTGTTTCATCTGTTCAAGAGCTTTATCTTTGGCTTTCATTTTCATATTTTTTACCGCAATAGTTGGTTCTTGGCTTCTGTTTTGCTTTTCTACAGAATCTACTAACTGTAAATCTTGTTTGTATTTACTGCCTTCTTTTATTATTGAATATTTCTTCTTTCTTCCTTCATGTTGCCTTACTAATTGTATCATTCAATCCTTTGTTGTTTCTATGTATGTTAGTAAGCCAATAGTTGTTGTCTTGTATGACAATTCTAACTGAATAAAACCTGTTCCACCTTCTTTACGGGGTATGTATAGACGGTCTACATCAGCCTTTGGATGATGCATCTTATGCTTAGAAAGAAGCTTTCTTGTTTTAGAATCCATTCGCCTGATGTCGTTTAGAGTCCAGTATAAGATGTTGAAACTATATTGGACAACTGGGATTGCAAGGCTATTAATGGCCATAATTCTGTTCTGAGAATTCAATTCCGTTTTTAATATCATTCGTAGCCTTCTATAGTACTCTTTACGCACTATTTCTTTCATTTTTTTATGGTGAATCTTTTCACTCTTATTTACACCTACGTATTTATAAGCTTCTTCTGGTTTCAATTCTTTTATTGTTACAGCAGTGTCTAAGCTAATTGAGGATGTTTCTTGTATTGATCCACGTAAAACTGTAGCTTTAGCACATTTATTCAAATTGAATTTCATTCCAATGTTTTCGCTGAACCATTTTACAGTTTACAGAAGACTTTCCAGCTCATTATCATTCTTAGCATATAACTTTAAGTCATCCATGTAAAATACATGGCTTATTTTCTTTTGGCCTATTTTATAACCACATTCTGTCTTATTAAGTTGATTGGTTAGTGCTATTAATGATATGCAGAATAGTAAGGGAGACAAAGAATCACCTTGAAATATACCTCTTTTGATGTTTATTTCTTCAGACTTATAGTTTCCATTTATATGATTGAGGTAAAGGGTTGTTTTCCATATAGACATGCACTGTTTGATGAAATTGATGATGACGGGTGATATCTTGTATATCTTTAAAGTCTTTAAAATCCATGGATGTGGCACACTATGGAATGCCTTACGATAATCTATCCAGGCAGTACTAAGATGTTTCTTTGCACTGTAGCAGCTTTCCAGGATCATTTTATTAATAAGCAATTGGTCTTTACATCCGTAACAGCCACGTTTGCACCCTTTTTGTTCAAGCGGAACAGGTCATTTCTTTCTAAGAATAAATATGCCTGTTTTGTTAAAATAGATGTTAATAGTTTATATGCTGTAGGAAGGCATGTAATTGGTCTGTAGTTTTTCGGGTTGTTTATGTCACTATTCTCGGGTAGAAGAAATGTAATTCCTTTGGTCATTCATGCAGAAATTGTAGTGGGATCGTCAACCATTTCTTGAAGTTCTTTGGCTAGTTTTTTATGTGCTGTATTTAAATAATATAGCCAAAAGTTAGGAAATTTATTTATACCTGGAAATTTCCAATTGTGTGCTTTTCTTTGTGCAAATTTAACATTTCCAGCCCATGTCTGTTCTGCTTTATTTTTTATTCGTTCTATCTCTTGTGCAATCAGATCTACTTCTTTGTTATGTTCATTAGGGCAACCCCATATTTTTTCCCAGAACTGTGTAACTTCTTCCATTCTTTTTTGGAGGGACTGTCACTTCAATTCATTTTTTACCTATTTCCCTGTAAAATTTCTTTGCATCGGTTTGAAAAATCTTGTTTTGTATGTAGAATCTTGATCTTTTCTCATAGCGTCTTATTCTTTGAGCCTTCAGTTTTATCGTTTGCTTTATTTTTTCCTTAGTTGATAGGATTTCATTTTCACTTCTAATGTTGTATTTTCTTTCGACTTTTCTGCTTTTTCTAGTTCTTACATTCATTCCTCTAGTCAGTTCATCCAGTACTGATAGTTCACTTCTAAGTTGTTCGATTTCTTTTTCTATTTTTCTTTTCCAAGGTGGATCTTCATGTCTGCGAGACTGCCTTGTTTTTAATTTGATGTTCAATATTTTTGTTGCTTCTATTGCTGATGCATATATTGCTTCATTGAGATTTGTATGAGTGTCTTCTTCATCCAAAATTAATTTGCGTGCTGCATTGTAGAGCTTAATAGTTCGGAGGTTATGCTTTGTTGGTTGTAATTTTGGGAGCTGTTCTCGTTCCTCCATTGCAATATTTTGTATTTGACTTATATGGTTCTTGATTTCTTCCTTGGCTTCTTGTATACTGTTCTTATTTTCCGTAAAATAATTCTGTTCAATGTGTTCTGAACTCGTTTTATTTTCGTCTTGTAACTGACTCAGATCACACCTTTCCAGCACTTTAATCTTACAGCATTATCTTCACAGTGATTGGTGTGTATCACGGTTTCTACATTATGACCTGTGGCTTGTTTGATGTTATTATTTTTATTTCTGATTCCGGTTTCTTTTCATATTTTGTTGATTCGTCTATTCTGGTTATAATTCTTTTAATCTCATTAATTTCAGCCTTTGTCAATCGGTTATTACGAATGATGTATCTTTATTATTATTATTATTATTATTATTATTGTTGTTGTTGTTGTTGTTTTTATCATCTTCTATTCATTCATATGGTTACCTTGAACATAAAAGCAGCACCAAGTATTCTAATGGTTAAAACTCAGATTTAACTTTCCAGAACAGAAGCTATGATCTGAAATTGGAATGAAAGCAGTGATATCACCTACCCTGAATTCATCATAAAAATTCAGGATATGGAATTAGTAAATAGTAATCACTTGAGATACTTCAGCTTATGGATTAGTTATTTATATAAATACTACTTTTTGTAGAGTGGCTAACACCCCTGCAGCAATCTCAATGATGGTATGGACCATGGTCTAAAATGATCTATTTAAGTAAAGACTAGTAGCAGTTGAGGCATAATTTTATTCGAGTGTCATTGTTAGGTATCAGGATATTGGGAATCCTGTAATAAAAAATTTCAACACCATCCGAAATTAGGTTGGTTTAATTTTCCCTTTTTGTTTTCGCGATGGTTAATCTTAACTAGGGTATGTATGGTCAGTGGTCGTACATTTTATTTTTTGTCCTTACTTTTTTTAGTTTAATTCCCAACCTGTTAGGTGACTAGAGATACTACTTCCCTGGTAGATGCGGGGCAATTTTAGTTTTCGAGTGTGTTCGTATTTGTTGTTGTGTTTGATAGAGTGCGTGATTGAATGCATGATTGTGTGTATAATTGTTTGATATCTACGAGCCCCGCTAAAATTTCGCCCAGCCAACTAATGTTTCTATCACGATTAAGGGTTGCGGCGGGTTTTTATTACTAACAACAGTTTTGTTTAACTTTTTGTATATAGTTTCATTTTAAATACTCATCGGGGTTATCAGTTTTAAATTTGTTATTCCTCACCCCCCTCCATAGACAAACTCTACATATGGGTCCATTTAGATTTTTACAGAGTCTTTGAGACATTTTGGTGTTTGTAGTAAGAATGATATGTAAGAATGTGATGTTTTGGCGCAAGGGATATTGTATAGTCTAACTGGGTCAGCAAGTGAGGCTAGCTAAGTTAATGTAAGACAGATGAAACCAGCCTTTCCCATCCCACTTTTGGCTATGTGCCTTATTTTTTGTAATTACAAAAATAAATAATAATATTCGAGTGTCATTCGAGAAATATTTAGAATGATTACTTCGGCGACTATTGCGATCAAAACATCTTTTCTCTGCCATGTAAGTTCTGTTTTGTCTGTCATTGTAACTATTGTACTGGTTCTGTTTATATTTGTTTAGCACCGGATATTGTGCTGAATAATACCACAGCAAACTTTCTCTGTGTATCGTATCCACCTCGAAGTTATAACAGACTTTTAGTTAGGAAAATCAATATCATGAGAACAACGACGAAGTTTTAAGACTGCAAAAATGTTACTTATTAGAATTAGAAAAAATATTTCTAAAGCACATGAAAAAGAAAGAGGGCTTAGAAATCTTAACACCCAAAGGATATATTGAAGACAATAGAGGCAGAAGAAAGTAGTGAATGACTAACGAAGTTTTTTAAATGGCTTTTCAGGACAGGGATTAGGAGAGATAGAATAAAAGACAAGCATTGCTAAGAGGTAAAAAGGATAAAAAGTTGCGGAGGAAGCATGATCATCTATGCTCTGAAGAAACATGAGACATAGAAGAAGTTGCAAAACTGTGGCATGTTCCAAACAAACTGCAAATCTTGTTTCCGTGTGATTTTTAAAAATTGGGTAGAAACTTTTTATTACCGAAGAAACGCTTCTTTGTACTTAGATAGATAGATAGATAGATAGATAGATCAGAGACTGTTGTTCAAAAACATACTGACACACACACAGATGTGATTAGATTAGCCCAGAAAATCTGCCATTTTCCCCAACATACTCTGATTAGCACTGAATTTGTGACGTGTAATTGCAGACAGCCAATCGACACGTTTTAGATTCTTTGTGTTGGTTGTGAGGAAGTAAAAAACAGAAAGTAGTTGATATGCTGGCGATATACAGGTCAGTTTCACAATCTGTTAGTCAACAGAAAGGGGAACGGCCTTGCAATGGAATGGTAGGTGGAGGGTTATATAAAGAATATCAGCTAGCGTAACGGCTGTTACTTTGACTCTAATGTTACCGGAGACCGGATGAATGTCTCGCCGAGAAATAGTGGTTCGTAGACGATTTCTACTACAGCAAGCCAATTCCTTCTTCATCGGACACCCAACTCTTGTGGCTCTGAGCCAGACTGTTTAAGCTTACGAAATAACGAAACTCATACCTGAATAAATAAAGTGTTGTATCTGCTGTTCTGAAGGCAAGCTCGACCAATAATAACAATGCTGATAAAACGAATTTTAGAATATCAATAATAATAATAATAATAATAATCATAATAATAATAATAAATAGAAAGATTCGTGAAATTTTTATATTTTCATTTTCTGATTAATCTTTTTAGGTATGTCCACTCATTTTCGATAACTAACTTTGAAATTAAATTTAAAAAAAAAATTTTTTTTTGAAACTTTCATTTTAGTTTTAATTGAAAGCTAAATGATTAAATTTACTGTTTCCAGTAAGCAAAATTCTCTGGTGTATTTTAAACAGAAATTATATTGATTAGAATCTAAAATTTTCAAATTTTCTTTTATTTTTTAAAATATTTTGGCTATTTTTTAGCGATCGTACATTTGTTTTTAAAAATCTTGCAAAAATAAAATATATATCTGTGACACATTATTTTTGGAAAATTAGCAAATTTAATCTTAAATTCATCTAATTTGCACAAGTATTAGTTATTAATAGAATGAAATTTAGAACAAAACAATTTCTTTATCACAGAGTTGAACTTTTTGACCTGTCCGCCGTATTTGAAATGTGTCGACAGTTTGCCAGATGCGAGATAAGTCTATGGCGATCACAAGTGACATAATTGTACAATTATTTCCGGTAAAGAAAAGAAACCCTGAAACACATGAACTTTTAATTACTATACAAAAATAATTCAAATACACAAAAAAGAAAATTATTTTAAAAATACGATGGCTAGATGATTTGTATTAAACTTTTCAATTTTCGATAAGTAAATATAGTCTTTACTTTAAAACCTACCAACCTACTGTTTAAAAGACTTGGAAATATTTTAAGATATATTTGAAACTTTATAAATTATTATAACTAAAAAAACAAAAATGAAAATAATTCTTTTAAAATATCATTAATTATCGAAAAAATATTTCTTCAGGTCTGAAATTTTTATTATTTATTAAAGCAATTAAAATCTTATCTAATTAAATAATGTCATAGTTTTAATGCACTTTTTATTTTACTGTTCAGAGCAGATTTTCTGTAAAAGGGGTTAAATGGTTTTAAAAAATAATACGATTTACTTTCTCCAATGAGTTTTGCATTTATTTAATAAAATCGATGTTGCCTACAAAATTTAATTCCTTTAAATTTCATGAATTTATGTGAAGTGGGAAGCGAAACTTATTTTTTACCAATATATTTAAAAATGATTTCTAAAAGTTTTATTAAAATCCGACAAGTATTTGATTTTTGCAAGAATATCTAAATCAATGTATTTGTCACCGTAAAAAAGTGATTTATGCATTATTCTTCTTCTTCTATGTGCCCTGTCTCTTCAGGACGTAGACGATCATGGCTTTCCATGTCTCCCTATCCCTTGTGGCTCTTAGTATGTTTGCTCCTGTTGCTCTTGGCAACCCCCGTTCCTTCATCCACCTGATCAAACCCTGCAAATATGTTATCCGCTGCCTTCCTCTGTCTCTGCTTCCTTCTATCTGACCAGTCAATATCAGGTTCTCCAGGCTCTCTTTCCTCATTGCATGTCCCAGGAACTTCAGTAGTCTCTTCCTGGTGCTCAGCATCAATTTCCTTTTTGCTGCCATTCTTTCCAACACCTCATCGTTGCTTGCATGCTCAGTCCACGATATCCATAGCATCCTTCTGTAGAACCACATTTCGGCCGCTTCCAGTTTTGTCCTCATTTTCGATGATATTGTCCAGCATTCACTGCCGTATTGAAGAACTGACATCACATAGCAGTCTAGCACTCTTTTCTTCGTTTCTATTGAGATTTTCCTGTGTGTTAGTATTTTCCTCATCTTCTGGAACGCGTCCTTTGCCATGCTAGTTCTCCTACCGCGTTCCTGAATCTCTTGTTTATAGTTATATAATCTATTTGGTTCTTCGTGTCGCCTCCTGGACTTCTCAATGTCCATAAACGTCGTGGGTGTTCTTGGGACCAGATGTTAGTAATAACCTGGTCATTGGCTGAGCACCATTGGATCCATTTTTCTCCTCTTTCGTTGCGGTCTCCTAGTCCGAAATTGCCGTTCGTGTCTCCTTCTTGCATTTAAGTCTCCCATTATTATCCTAATTTCTTGGCTTTTGCACTGAGCACTGTCCAGTATTGAATAGTATGTAATATTACGTTTTCCATTATAAACTCTCGTAAAGATTTGGCTCCCCGCTATCTAAAAGCAAAACAAGATTTTTACCAAAATTTCGAATGTGTTAAAAAGGATTAAATTTTTTTTTTAAATTTATTAAAAACTTCGAACATTTCCCTTGATAATAACAAACATTTTGATAGGAAAAGTTCAATCTTACTAAGCTTGGGGACTTTTTTCTTCATAAAATGCTGTTTTTCAGCAATTTAGTAGAAGTAACTAATGATGGAATAAGCTCATGGTGAGCTCTATGATATCTGTAGAAATTACCCTATCACATCGTTGAATATTTGGTCTTAACAACTTTATCAAAATATTTCAATAAAAATCATAAATTCAGTGGTGTGTTTGACCTTATTGAGTTTCATTATTATATTTAATATGTTTGTGCCTTCGGGATTCAATAAGAGGACGTCTTAGTTAAGTAGATCTGTTTGGTATGATGTGTTCAAATGGACTGGACTCTAATTCTAGAAAATGGCAATCAAGAACGCCACTGATAGGTGAGGCCTTAGGTAAGCAGAATTTTGCTTGCAGAAAATATTGTTGAAAGAGATTTATCTGATCTTTAATATATATACGTGACGTCAGAGAACCGCATTACAAATTTAATCGTCTTTGATGGTGGATGTTTTTATGTTAACGTCCTTGTAACCTCTCTGAAGATGACTCATGTGAGCCGAAAGCTTAGAACCAACTTAAAAGATTATCCAAATATTGGAGAATTTTTGTCTTTATTTTCACCTGAAATTAAAGCCAAAAGACGATTTATAGAACTGCTTCTGATTAAACATAATAGACATTCATTGTCTTTTATATTTAACAGTATATGTTTAGAAAAAAATATATATATATATATATCGAGTTTACCCTATACCAGGAAGTAAAGTAAACAAGTAACAAGGGTTTGGTGGTTGTGGAAAGATTAGAAACAGAAATATTACTAAGAAAAGGAAAGGAAAAGAGCAATCAGGAGGATAGTAGACAGCGACTGATATTGCATCTTAATTTTCGAAAATGAAAGTTGGCCGGAAATCATAGAGTCGGAAGGGAGTTCCACAAGAGAGAAGTGCAAGAAAAAGAAACTGTTAGCATATGATTTACAGACATATCTAACCAGCATTGATGAGATCTTAACGCTAGTCTAGTACAGCGCTTAAATTTATAGTTTAGTTTCCATAGAGAACAATTACCATGAAGGTATATATATAAAAAAAAAGACACAAGGGGCAAATCTTACGGCGGTGAGAAAGTAACATAAGATCAGGACCGATAATAATTCTTATTCTTATTTGCATTTTATGAAGTTGCTGAAGTTTTAATAGCATGAACACTGGACTATATAGAAACAGTATATTTAATCTGAGAAACAGTATATTTAAATGAGGTATAGTTTCATTGGTCAGACACGTGTCACGTATGATAAAGCAACGGATTAATGTTAAATGTAGAAGATAAAACGTATGTGTATGTGTCAACGCGTTCTTTTTAAGTAAAATAAGAAAAAAGCAGTTATGAATGTATGCGTTGAGAGAAATCAAATGATGGAACGATTTTCATTCTATATAACGTGAGAATCATGTATGAATCATAAACGAAATATATTTCTGTTTAAATTCTAGTGAATTTAATATTCATCCGTTGTCTTGTTTCGATATAAGAAAAAAACAATGTCACATCAGTTAGTAAACGCCTATTTCTCCTCGGGCCGTCTTTCATGGGTTCTATCCTCATGTCTTTTCAGTTCTTTCTCTCTCGTTTTCCTCTTTTTTGTTTTTAATTTCCTCTGTGTCTTTCCTCTTTTTTGGATTCCCCCTTCCGATTTCTCATTTTTCCTATCCCCATTACCTAGTACAAAAATTTGGGAATTTACTACCTGATGAGACATTGTTCTTTCAATGTCGAAACAAAATGTACACTTTTGTGTACTCTAAATTTAAGCGCTGTACTAGACTAGAAAAATTTAAGCGATGTACTAGACTAGATTGTAGTTTGGACATGTTTTAAAGTATAATTTATAATATTTTTTTTTAATCATTTCACCCCGATCAAGGCGGAAACGCCACTGATGTGCAGGGGGTTACATAAATGTAACAAGATTAATTAGAAAAGAGTAAGGAGTACAAACTAGTTAGAAAGGAACAATAGAAAGCTGAGAAAGCAGGTGTGATGACAGATACATAGGTGGAGAAAGGGAAGGTTATACAGGGGAGGGGAGAGAGCTAGAGGCCAGTGGTTAATAGATGAGTATTGACTTTGCATTTAAATTTCTGGAGGTTGTAGCCGTCAGGAAAGCAAGAATACGGGAGTGAGTTCCACAGGCGGGAGGTGCGAGAGAGGAAGCTGCAGGAGCAGGAAGCTGCATTTGGCTAACTTGACTGTGAATGGGTGGGACCCAGTTGCCAGTCTGGTTGCACGAGTAAACACCTGTTGAGGAGGCATCAGTGACTTAAGCTCATCCGAGCAGAAGCCATGAAAGTATTTGTAGAAGAGACAAAGGGAGGCCACATTTCGACGATGGTGAAGTGGCTGCAGTCGAGTCGCCAGATCAGTACCTATCACATTACAGACTCTCCTTTGGAGCTTGTCAAGAACACTGAGGAGAACGGCAGGGGCACCTGACCATAAATGGCAGCAGTACTCCATGCACGGACGGCTGGTTGACTTGTAAATATATGCAGGATGGATTCAGGTGGAAAAAACATCCTGGATCGACATAGTGACCCAATATATATATATATATATATATATATATATATATATATATATATATATATTAGATACAGGAAAGTATAAATACACAACTTAGTAAATACACACAAAAGGACTTAAAACAATTATATGTGTACTCTCTGGATTTATCCAACAGTTACAATGAGGCGATCATGAGAGAATTAGAAGTTCTACCAGGATTCCGTATTGGCCACCACAATCTTACCAACATTATATATTTTTGTCTGTCAGTAATAATATTATGTTATTGAATTTTCTCATGAGTATTTCAATCCTCGAGGAGGAGTTCTATTTTTTCATTATAAGTGTTGGGGTCCAATAGGACGCGACCATTCTCTTTTGTCAAGTATTGTAATAGTGATATTTTGCTTTTCAATAATTTCTCAAGTGCACGAAAATATGTCAAAGCTCTTGTGAAATTACAGAAAAGCATAAATATCATTATTACAATACCTAACAAAAGTGGGAGGTGTCGTCCTATTAGACTCCAATACTTATAATGAAAAAATAAAACTCCTCTTCGGGATCTAAGTGATCATAGGAAAATCAAGAACATTAGATATGCAGATGGTACAATCTTGAAAGAACACACAGAAAGCAAACAACAACAACTGATACAGAAAATAATAAAGCAAGAAAAAAAGACCAACGTTCAATTGCAAGTGAACAGAATGTATCGAGCATTCGAACAGGCAAATTACAAATTGGAGACACAAAAATCAGGCAAGTATAAATTTTGATATCTGAAAAGTATTTTAAAAGATGTCGGAAAATGCGACAAAAATACAAATACCTGATGGAATAGCGAAAGATGCCTACCAGAAGCTAAACGAAGTATCAAGAAAGAGGAACAAAGAAAATAGTACTGGACTGTTATGCAGTATCGGTATTCTTTTATGGCAAAAATGGAAACAAAATGTCACTTATACTTAGAATCAGAGAGGGATAACTGAAATTTCTAGGATGCATAATGAGGAAAGAAGGCTTACAAAATTTACAACAAACAGTATATACTGAAAACAAAAGTGACAGAGGAAAGCAGCGAATGAGCTTGTGTAAATTGCTGGCAGAACAGGGATTAAGAGAGATAAAAAAAAAAAGGAAAGACAAAAACTTACATGCAGAATTCGAGGCTACCGAGACAGAGGAATACAGTGAAAAACCTACCAAATGAGACTGAGTAAATGGTTGGCAGAACAGGGATTAGGAGAGATAACAAAAACACAAACACTCATACGACAGATTGGAGGCTAAAGAGAAATAGGAAAGTGGCGAATAACCTATCTAATGAGCTTGTGTAAATGGTTGGAAGAACATGGATTAGGAGAGATAAAAAAAAAGTCAAATTTTACTTGCAGCTACAAAAGACAGGAAATTGTGAAGAGCCACGTTTGCCCATATTCAAGACACTGCACATAGAAGATGATCTGTCGTGTTTAATTTATGGTGATATGAAAGATGTTTTGATTAAATGGTTTATTTCGGGTCGCACCTCCTATTGTACGACCTTTACTATTTGAAGGAATAAAACAGAAAACATTGTGGCACATTGCGGCAAACAGTAGTAACGGTTGAGGCATGAAGTAATTATTTTCATATCAGTTGGATATAATTCATTCACGGCGAAACAAATATTGTCAAGTTAAGATGAAGAACAGTCTTTTAAAAGTTTCTTTTCTTTCTGGATGGTAATATAGATTCGACAAAAGGACTATTATAAAAGTAGGGTAACACATTATTTAAAAAAAAAACATCAACTTCCCTTAACCTTTCTCTATCCTCCCGACATCAATTTAAACTGACACCTTCGTTTATCCGTATATCTAAGCTGTAAAGGTTTAACAAGAGGGAGTAGAAAAAATTCATATGACCAATGTCTATATTACAATAACAAAAGATAACGTTTTATCAGTTTTATTATCACATGAATCCGGTTTGTTTCAGACGCCGGTTAGATTGGCTGAAAATAGTTCTCTTTTCTGACTCGGGAGGTAGAAATTATTTGATCAGCAAACCCCACCAAAGTCCAACCATATCCTCCTACCAGTTTCACGCCTAGGTGATCATCAAGGGTACAACTGGCTGTCATTTTCACGTTTCTTTTTTAATTCCCTGTTAGTATGAGAGTATAATAGCGCCGTGTGTTTGATATTGAACGATGGCTTTTTTAACAACGAGACAAGTGAATGGAAGTCTGAATCATTGATAACATACCGTGATTGTCTTATCTATTAGATTGGTCACACACACACACACACACACACATACACACACACATATATATATATATATATATGGAATAAAGATATATATTTTTTTATATCAAGAACAATTTCGGAAGTAAGATGTATAACAAAGAAGTTTTTGTGTGATGCATTTTCTACTCCATTTCATTGGAGTAGATTTTTTACAGTGATGAGACACACATGCGTACGAACAAGAAACGCTAGAAATTTTAAATGTAGAAAAAAAAAGAATTTCTTTTTTAAAATGTTAATATATATATATATATATATATATATATATATATATATATATGAGTGGACTCGTGCCGTCAAAAAGGACGGCAAAATATTTGTATTGATGTGCCGTCGAAAATGATAGCAATATACATGTAGATGTATCTACTATTAAGGATCTTATATTAAAACATAAAAAATAATCCAAACGCCTGAATATGACAGGAGGAATATATATATATATATATATATATATATATGAAACGATTTGTTTGAACATTATTTTTGATCGATACCCACATTTAAGTAGATATTCTGTTTTTAATTAAACATTATTATATATTTATATTTACTCTCCTGATTATTTACGATACATTTTTATTACGAAAATGTGTGTCATTCGGCAGGATTCGAAACTGCGACTCCTATCCACATTGGGCAAAACTGCGACTCCTATCCACATAGGGAAAGCTACCATTTGATCTAGCAATATCTTAGACCTCTCGACTACGAATGACCTCCAGTCTCAACGAGGTTTTAATCAAACCGATATAACACAATTTTCGATTCATCGCAACAGCCATATCTGCTCTGAAATGTATCGTAATGTCAACAAATGTAAACATGTTACGGAAATAAACGAAGATTAACGAAACTTGGTTATAAACAACCGACAATTTGAAATGATTTGTTTGTACATTATTTTTGATCGATACTCATATTTAAGTAGATATTCTGTCTGTTTTTAATTAAACAGTATTATATATTTATATCTACTGGCCTGATTATTTGCGATAATTTTTTATTACGAATATATATATATATATATATATATATATATATATATATATAAGCTGTTAATAAAGAGAATGAACTGAACCGAAGCTGTCTCGCTATTGTCGGTCTAATGAATTGAGCCTACGCTGCCTCGCTATTGTCTTTCTCTCCATGAGCGTTATGTCACACCCATGGAGAGAGAGACGGAGACAATAGCGAGGCAGGGTCAGATCAATTCATTCTCTTTATTACAATTTAGTAAATTCAGCGTCAGATAGGTTCATTCTCTTTAATACAAGTTATTAAAGCTCCTGTCGCGTGTTCGCTCTTTAACTGTGCATTAGTATTTAAATTTTTTCTTTCTTTTTGCAATAATTATGTTTTCGAGTAGTGAAGAATATGTATCATAACTGTTATAATAAAGAGCGTTGTACATTATATATGTATATATATATATATGTATATATATATATATATATGTGTGTGTGTGTGTGTGTGTGTTTATATATATATATATATATATATATATATATATATATATATAAATTTGTGTATTTAGGCAGCAAATTTTCTTTTAGACATGTCAAATTAAATAAATTGTAAACATTGTGTCTGCTTATTTTTAGTAAAATCCGTTCATACTCACGGATAATCTTTCGCGTATTATAAAGATGTTAGAAATGAGCTGTAACGTTGACAGATGTTATTATCATTCATTTCTCGGAAAGAGATTGAAAGTACTCGGGTACATTGAGAAATGAATGATAGTCACAAAACTTCAGTAAAACCTTTAAAAATATAGATTTACTTCAGGAAGAGACAGCTAAAGTTCTTGGGATATGCAATGAGGAAGGAGGGCTTGGAGAACCTGATACTAACAGGCCAGATAGAGGGAGAAAGAGACAGAAAAGTACTGATAACATATTTGAAGGGCCTGATCAGGTGGATGACAGAACGAGAGTTGTGTGGTGTAACAGGAGAATGCGTGCTAAGAGCCACTAGGGATGAGGAGACGTGGAAAGCCATGAAAGCCTACGTCCTGAAATGACAGGGCACATAGAAGAAGAATCCTTTTTACAAATTATTTCTATCACAAATACAAATAAAGTTATAATTTTTTTAAAGTGCGCATGAGCTTTATGGACACCCTGTATAATTGATAAAATATAAGTTGGCCATCAATAATTTCAACGGATGTGCGTTGTGGTGCCGCAGATCGACAAATTGGGGAGCCGGGTTCGAATTCCAGTTGGATTCCTTGCATTCACTTACGCACAAATACCATTGGGAAAGTTATTAATCCGTCTCTCCCCTCCAGTTATAGGTTAAATAATGGAAGTGATTGGGTTCTATAGCCTTGGTCGGCAACCAGTCTATCGCAGAAAGCAATGGCAACCTACTGCGGGATAATTTTCTGTCCAGTCAGTCACGTCTTTTTCGAAACATGATCGCCCAAAGGGTGTATCATGTATGGCACTTAACTGACTGATCAACAATTTTAGTAATCTGCAATTCCGGACAAATTTTCTAAGTTGATACACTGATCTGTCACTACGCTTTGTCTTTTTTGTCTTTTGTTGCACTTTTTTTCTGTCTCTTTTTTTTTTTTTTTTGTGGGTTTTTTTTTGCTGCTGCATGACCTGATTTCAGAACTTTCAGACACTATTAAGGTATCTATACTTGTCTTTTGTGCATTTTCTATATAATCTCGATGACGTTTCGTTGTACCTACGACTCCAAGGAATACAGAAAGTGCTTCTCGTAGTGTGAAGCACAAACCTCAGACGTTGTCCATTTTATCCACATTACATTTAAAATTCATATTGATTTTCCTTTTCTTTTGCCTTGCTTAAAAAAAACATGTACTCATTCAGGGTATAATTTAAAATTATATTGAATTGATTAACTTTTGGATTATGCATATTCTAACGTAATCATTCAGTCATTTAAGTGCTATACGCGATACACGCTTAGGCGATTATGTTTCGAATGAGACATAACTGGCTGGGCCGAAGATTATCCCGCAGTAGGTTGCCATTAATTTCTGCGGTAGACTGGTTGCCAGCCAAGGCTATAGAACCCGATCTGTCGTGTTATTTAACCCATAACTAAAGGGAAGAGATAGAATACTTCCTTTCCCAAGGGTATTTGCGCGTAAGTGAATGTAAGGAATTCAACTTAGAATTCGAACTCGACTCCCCGATTTCTCGTTCCGAGCCAATATCCACTGCACCACAACGTAACCATTAGTAATCCGATAAAAAAACATTTATCCAGAACTTATAGTTTCCATAGATACCGGATTAGAGATAGTCAAAATTTTATGATGGTAACTTACTATACAAGTCTACGTCTATATCGTGTTGAATGCACCGGTTCCTGGCCGATCACCGAAGTTAAGCAACATCGATCCTGGTCAGTACTTAAATGGTTGACCATTTGGGAATACCAGTTGCTGTAAACATAAGGACCAAGAATGGTCCACCGGTCCTCCAGGTTTGGGGGTTGGATGCAGGGCTAACAACCCTGCCCCGTGGAAAACAGCTTGTTACAGAAACAGCAACAAAAAAGTTGCTGCCCTATGCACCATTGGGTGTGATGGATGAATGATGATGAACTTACTATACAGCAGAAATAAGAAAACGTATGATTTTTGTGTTTCCCAATTTAAATTACATTTTCTAAATCCAACGCGCAAGCGCACGATAAAAAAGGCAGATCAGCTCGGTGACAGACATACAAAACAGCATATTTCATATCTTTTTTTAATATTTCATCTGGATACTTTTTGTAACAATTCCTGGTACTCAATGGCGTTTCTCTATGTATTATTGGCAGTATTTTCAATGCCCCAATTTGTAACATCAAAACCCACCACGCCCATTTTCCCTGAGTGTGATTGTATCATTCATATAATAGTTTAAAAGTGACTTTGGTCAGTTTGCAACACATTGCATAAAAGACATTGCATCAGTGAGTCGGCATAAGTGATATATAATATGTGTTTTAGATAAGAACTCCTAAAGTGGGAGGTCGTGGACTCCTCAAGCGAATGAATCGTGAATGCAATTTGCGAAACTGCATCTCTTTTTTTTTTCTTTTTTTTTTTTTTGGTTAATTATTTCAAAATTAATTTATATTCTAGCTCTAGGGTCATTATTTACAGTATATTGCATTTTTTCTGCAAAAGATAAAATTTTTGTTGTTGGACATTTTTAAAACTTCCATAAATGTTAAATTTGGCAATAATCGTAGTGAAAATATTCGCCATATTAAAATGATGACACAACAAGTTGTGGATCTACTATGAAACTAATGAACTTTAAGAGTCAGGGTCCATAATCTCAGAAAAGTCCCTAAAGCAACTGTTTTTAATTAGTTAATTTTTCAACAAAGTAGATGTTTTTTCAGTGTTTGTTAGACAAAATCATGTCAATAGGTTAATGGCCTTAAAATATGTTTTAATACTCATTTCATATGGCCCTCAAAATTACCCTGTAAATTGGTCAAATTTGAAAATTTTCTTTTCAGTCTAAGAGGAGGGTAATTCTGAATTTCCAGAAAAGGCATTAGAGGTATCAATCTATCAGTGGTAATGCAACATACGAATATGAGTAAAAGGAAGCTGTGAAGAAACATTATCGCTTAAGTTCTGAAAGAAGTATAATATCTACAGGGATGATACGTGCTTTATGTAGAGCTAAAGATAAATTTGGTGAATATTTGCTGGTCTAAATTTGTCAAAAGGTGACATTCCTGGAGCACGTATTTTTTTTTTTTTAATTTTTAAATCCAATACTCGAAAGAAAAGGACCATTTCTTGATCGCAATGCTTTTAGTCGCATGGTACGACTTTTTTTTCCTTAAAAAATAGAAAATGACTACCTGATTTACCGGTTCGGTCAGTTAGTTAAGTGCCATACGTGATACACGCTTGGGCGATCATGTCTCGAAAGAGACATGACTGACTAGGCAGAAGATTCTCCCGCAGTAGGTTGCCATTAGCTTTCTGCGGTAGACTGGTTGCCGACCAAGGCTATAGAACCCAACCTGTGCTGTTATTTAACCCATAACTGGAAGGAATAGACTGATTAATACCTTTACCAACGGTATTTGTGCGTAAGTGAATGCAATGAATTCATCTGGAATTTGAACTCGGCTCCCCGATTTCTCGTTCCGAGCCGATATCCAGCGCACCACCACGCACATCCGGTGCTACATCTTAGAAATTTACGTTTTGCAAGTGGGAGCAAGAATTATTTTTTTTTTGTATTTTTGTTTTGTTTTGTTTTGTTTTTTCTTGGCATTGTAGCGGGGTTTAATTTCTTGATCAAACAACAAATTCACCTACGTTTGCAACTGTTAAGAGTGACAGAAGAAGAAATTAAAGAAACGCCTCTCATACGAAAGCTGAAATTAGTCATGGTTTTTAAAAATATATTTCCAAGCATTGCTACGTGTTTAACACTTGAAATATTAGTCTTTAATCTTACTCTGCCATAAATAAATAATAATAATAATAATAATAATAATAAAGAAAAATAATAATAATAAGAAGAAAAGAAAACGTTTAAATGAAAGGCGGAAGACAGAATGAAGCGTTATAGGATGTCAAATTTACTTTAAAAAATTATACCGTAAATACTGGCGATCCCAAATTTTCAAGTTAAAATGTAGGTTTCGTGCAATATTCGCCGTACAAGACGACAACCCTACAAATGCTACTTTAAAATACATTGTATTGAATTTATTAAATAAATTAAGTAATCGTATAATTTCTGTTCATTTATTTTTTTATGAAAAAAAGTAGTAAAATGTTATCAATTAACAACCGCAAATCTGCAATACCTCATGAGTGGATGATGTGTTTTCGGTAGGCTTTTTACGGTAGCTTGAATATCTTTTTACCACGAACCATTCACTGTTCTCGAATGCGATCTTTAAACAGCTTGCTGAGAATCACGCCTTGTTGTGTTTTTGTTTAACATCATCGAAAAAAGGAAGTGAAATAATGTCAATTAACTACCACAATCGATAATATCTCATGAGTGGGCGATGTGTTTTCGATATCCTATTACGGTATCTGGAATGATTTTCCCCTCTGACCCTCCACTCGTTCCACTTTTCACGAATGCGATCTTCAAATGACTTGCAGAGGCACACCTCAAGTTGTGTTTTTGTTCAGCATAATCGAGAAAACGAGACGAGTTAGTTAGCCTACCGTCAAAAATCTCCTAACATAACAACTTACCATAAAACACAGGATTTAAAATTCACATTTGATAACTTGAGTATAAGACAGGTCTCTGGAGATATGGGTGCATTTTTAAGGTTAAAAGGTACTTTTTCAGCCGACCTGATGTGCCTTGTGGTGCATTGGATATCGGCTTGGAACGAGAAATCGGGGAGCCGAGTTCGGGAATTCCAGCTGAATTCATTGCATTCACTTACGCGCAAATACCCTTGGGAAAGGTATTAATCCGTCTCTTCCTTCCAGTTATGGGTTAAATAACAGGATAGATTGGGTTCTATAGCCTTGACTGGCAACCAGTCTACCGCAGAAAGCAAAGGCAACCTACTGCGGGATAATATTCAGTCAGTCATGTCTCTTTCGAGACATGATCGCCCAAGCGTGTATCACGTATGGCACTTAACTGACTGATGTGGAATGACTACCCTGAATCAATAGCTGCATTTACTGCTAGAAAGGCGGCGTCACTGGGCCGGGATAGAATGTTTTTCTTGTCAGAATTGATCTTGCACATTTATAAATCTACCATTCATCTGTGCATTGAATACTGTTGCCATATCTGGTCTGGTACTTCTGCTATTCAACTTGAGATTCTTGGTAAAATCCATAGAAAGATCCTGACTTTGCAACTCGATTTTATTCACTTTCTCGCCAACATGACATGGCTTCCCTCTGTCTTTTCTACAAATATTTTCATGGCAACTGCTCCATTGCCCGACCACCTGAATTTAATCACGCTACTAAGTTATAGTAAAATGTAACCACCTCTTCTATTCTGATAGTTTCTTTTCTCACATTTCCAGCCTGTGGAATTCCCTTCCGTTTTCTTGCTTCCCTGATAGCTACAATCTCCAAAATCTAAATCCAACATCAATTGCAATCTTTTATCTTCCTGAATCCTGTTCATCTTTTATTCCTTTCCTCAATACACCCTTGTTCCAAGTTTTTTCTCTTTCTGTAACTCGCTGTGCACGAGCGGTGGTCTACCTTTATTTAAGGTGAAATGATTAAAGAATAATATTGAGACAAACTACTACATAAAATGGGGTTTACCTGCATTAACAAAAGTTTTCCTCTTTATAATTGATCTTAAATCGTTTATGTGTTGTGAGTGAACGTGGCCCTCCAGGAATTCCTAGCCTTCGTACGAGTAAGCAATGTTTGATTGCTTAGTCTTCCTTTCAGGCCCTAGTCTGGCATCCATTTACACAAGCTAATTAAAAAATATGTCTGCTTTTTCTGTCTCACTTGCTTTCAATATGTCCTGTGAGTGTTAGATTACCCCTTTTCTCATCATTTACCCAAAAATGTCAACAGTTTTGTTGTGATCCTAAGCTAAAATGTTCTTTCCGTTCCTATTTTCTTGAAAACTTTTTCGTTACTCAACTATTCATCTGTGATGAAATTGTGCAACATTTTTTGCCATCTGGTAGGGTGGATGATCTTAAATAAGTACTTACCGTATTTTTCGTTTTATAAGACGCACTTTTTTTTTTAAAATACCTTGAAAAATACGCATGTCTTCCAAGGCGAATGTACCAGTTGCCACCATAGTTACCACGATGACGTGGATGGTAGTGAGAATCATTTATTGTGCATGACTGACTATAGTGATGACTCTGCAAATGATAGATTAAAGCTTTTACATAAATTTAGCAGTGACGAATTTTTTGGATTTGAGAATAAATAAAATTTCTTTGTTTTATATTTCTACATGCATATCTTTTAAATGTTTAATTAATTTTTATGAAAATAAAACCACCCTTGAACAATGAAAGATGTATAGTATATTTACTAACCACCAACTAGTATGTCATTGTTATACAAACAAAATCAGATGAGTGATTAATGTAAACAATAAATGGCTCCAGTATGTGGGATGCATGGTGAATGTGTTGTATGAGAATAACTATAGTATTTAGAAATGTTTTTTTCCAATATTAGGGTGCGTCTTCCAAGATGCAACGTCTTGTAAGCCGGAAAATACGGTATATAGCTTGCATTAATAATGTGATGGCTAAAACATGTAATACGTTTAGCTTTAGAACAAGGCTACAATACATTTTTATGTTATTTAGCAATGGTTTTATATATTTCCAAGAGTTCAGTGAACACAGGAAGCCTCAGGTAGAATTCGAATCCCGGTCGCTAGTTCTTTTTTCTGTTACGCTACACTTATGTACCAAACACAGGTGTCAGTGCGGTTAAATTATTTCTTTTAATTCAACTTCTCAAATAAAAGAATCCTAGATATCATACCACTAATTCAATCCAACACACTGTATTAAATTTGAATTGATCATTTTATGAAAATGCGTATCTGATCTAATTCCATGCTTTGATTAGTTAGTGGGCCCTAATATTAATCGGCCCATATCTTCATGGTGTGAGCCCTCACATGATAAAAATGGCGAAAAAAATGAAATAGTCGATCAGCCCTTAATAGTTTGATTCTTTTAAATTGTCTAATCTGTTCCTTAATCTGTTTGAAGTGATTAGTTGATAATCGCTCGCCTCAATTGCCGATAGAAGACTTTTGTGCGAAGCAGTATGCATACACGAGAATTGTTTTGATTGCATATAAACATGTTCTCTTCATTCCCACCACCAACATATATATATAGATAAATAGATTGAGTATATCTGTAAAAAGCCAACATGAATGATAAAGACAAAAAGAAAACCAGCCTTTATTTGCCTTGATAAAATCGCACAGATCACCAAACGCATCGGCTAAAATATGTTTTCGTTTTGTTTGCCTCTATCGTTAAGACACACACACACACACACACACACACACACACACACACACACACACACACACACACACACACACACATATATATATATATATATATATATATATGCCTGTGCGTATATCACTCATTCAGTAATGAATTAGAGCACTCTAATACTGGCCTATGATACATCATACGCTAAAAATTCTGCTTCCTTCTACCGAACGCCCATAGCTCATAGAGGTAGAGATTCAATTCTGGGTAAAAGCAATCGGATGTCTAACCGTACAGATGAGCTGTGATACAACGAAACAGATCTGACTGCTGATGACTATATATATATATATAAAGACAAAAAGAAAACTTACATTAGCCAAAGCGTTTCGTCCTCTGGCAGACTTTATTAAAACAAATGTGGGAATTTTATTTTGCAACAAATATTCTTAAACAAAATTTTAAAAAATATTTGTCTATATTTCTTAGATGAGGCGGTATTTACAGTATTTTTTCAGAAGTGCACTTTTTAAAATGGACCTGCTGTTTTTTTAACCGACTGAATTCATGTTTATGTCATTGACAAGTGACGAAAAAGTGATGACAGATTGATTGTTGTTCTATCGACACCTTTTTTGTAAAGCATATTTGTCTATATTTCTGAGATGAGGTAGTACTTACACTACTTACATTATTCGGACTATTTTCCTCATCTTTGTTGCTATTTGTACGACGTCTCGGCTGTTGTATGCTCTGGCCTTCTTTAGGTGCTAGGAATTTTGAACTGAAACATTTATTACTGTAAAAGTATTGTTAGCCGTGCGTACCAAACGCAAATGTCTTTGCGGTAAAATTATTTATTTCAATTCCACGGTGCTTAACCCGGGAACACTAACCATGGGTATATAGTCAGTTAAGTGCCATACGTGATACACGCTTGGGCGATCATGTCTCGAAAGAGTCATGACTGACTGGGCAGAAGATTATCTCACAGTAGGTTCTGCGGTAGACTGGTTGCCGACCAAGGCTATAGAACCCAATCTGTCCTGTTATTTAACCCATAACTGGAGGGAAGAGAGGGATTAATACCTTTCCCAAGGGTATTTGCGCGTAAGTGAATACAATGGATTCAACTCGATTTCTCGTTCCGAGCCGATATCCACTGCACCACAACGCACATCTTGGGTATATAGTACCCAGCGCAAATGAGGCCTTTTTAATTACAATTTAATTAAATTTTCAGTGCCTGATTTTCTTAACCTAAATAATGTCTTTCAGTTCCTATTAATGTTAACTCAAAGTACAAATTTTGAAGTGCCTTCATGTAAAATATTTCAAATAAAGCTTTATATTTAATATTTTTTGAGATTTTCAAAATCGGGTATGAAATACCCATGATTAGTAGTGGTGAAACTTTAATTGATGGTTATTCTTACAGGGTTAATTGATATGTCACGTTTAATATTTTTTAAATAACTTTCTCTGCGGTACATTTATCTTGTACCCGTTCATTAAACTTTCTCTTGTGTACCGAATACAAACGCTGGTTTACGGTCACATCGTGTTCAAACATGATGTGACCGTATGATCATCGAAGTTAAACGACGTCTAGCCTGGTCAGTACCTACATGGACGACCGCTTGTGAATACTAGGTGCTGTACTTGTGGATATGTAGTGTAACAGATAACAGCGCAGAATTGTTAATAGGAAGCCGACTTCCAATTGCTGTCGTGTTTGCTATAGTCACTTACACGCAAATATCTTCCTATCTCCCAATATATGGGTTAATTATTAAGACTTGTATCTATTATGGTGCTTTTCTACGTGGAATGGACTCTTCCTCTTACAATATATAATTACCTGCGTGACTTCCGAGACGCAATTAAGGACGGCAACTAGCACGTTGTTAAGTGCGCAGTAATAAGCCAGCTACGATTCAGGCAATAAGCAGCGTAACTGTACCGTTCAGACTTATTTCTATTTACTGATTTACTAACATTTTACTTTGGATATGTGTTCTTGTTATCCTAATACACGGTTTTCGAACCTACCTTCAGTGTTCCGTGTCTTACTTCCGGCCAAACCGGTCACAATAACTTGGCGACAAAGTTTTCGTCACAGCAACTCTACAACAGTATCACTAAACCATTATTATTTTTTTTTAAAAATTCTTACACTCTAAAAATATTTTCTGGCTTTAAATAGCCTGCAAAGGGTTGATAAAGAGTAGAAAACAAATCAACCATTAAAAAACAAACACCGACAGAAATTGTTTCCGTCAATCCCCACCCCGGCATGGTACTTAATTTTTAAGATATGCATATTGTTTTCCAATCATTTTCGGGTCCACGTTTATTAATTTTTTTTAAAATTAATAATTCCCGGCGGAACGCTTATTTGAACTTTTAAGTTGAGAAGTTCTAACCCACATGCTTATTACAGTCGGCATTTGTATTTGCTAAGAAAGTGTACCCATCACTGCCCAAAAATGATGCAAAAAATATCTGTAGATCCCATTCCAAAAAATTCAACGGTTCGACAAACAATAGTTTCAATCCTCTGAATTAATTATTTGTTAATGCACAAAAATATTTTGCATCCAGCAGCAAGACCTCTGATTGGGTGGTTGTGGGGATCCTTGAATCACTTCTTAATTGTTGTTTTTCTTAGGTCCATCCTGACCCAAAGTGGTAACACCTGTTAGGGTCCCAGCTATGGACAAATAATTAACCCTCAAACTGAGATGAAAACATTATCTAAACTTATTTATAAATGGAACTTTGTCTCTATGTGTGTATGTGTGTGTGTGTCCGTTACCTATAGACTCTGAAACGGCTGAACCGATTTTCTTGAAAATTTCCACAGTTGTACTATAAGCGTCTGCAAGTGTTCTTAGCTAGGTTTTGTGTCGAGGTAGTCCTGATAAATATCGAAAATCGATAATCGAAAAAATCGGGTTATAGAAGGATTGGTCCGATTTTAATCAAATGTGATACACTCATAGACAAAGACATAAGAAACGATATTCAGAAGTTTCAAGGTTTCAGTTCTTACAATAGTGCAGAAAATCGATTATAAACACATATATATATATATATATATATATATATATATATAAGGCAAGATGTTTGTGTGTGTGTCTGATTATCTGCCTGTATGCCTGTATTTTTTTCAGCCCTTTTATTTTAGTTTTTACTTCGGATTTGGCTCTAAGTAGCTATAATTGTAGTTCTTAGTCTCAGCTATGATGCCATTTACCCAAAGGACTTATTTAGCCTTCAAAATTCAGTTTACGACGAAAAAACTTATTTGATATCGATACCAGGAAATCAAAATTTGACTTACATCTATTCATTTTTATTTCATTCTACGGTTTCGCTTTAACTGGAAACAACTATTGCTTTTTTGTCTTTCGTGCCAATGTCCAAAGAGTCTGAGCTCCAGGACGATGGATTAGTTTTAAAGCTTTCATTACACCCGAGCAACGCCGGGCTATACTGCTAGTGAAAGTATAAAAATAGACTTTCATAGTAAAATTCCAGCAATAAATTTTTGAAAGAAAAAAAATTACCAGCAATACAATTTAGGAAAAAAATTCATACCAGCAATACATCTGACTCTCAACAAAAACCACTTTACAAAAATACGTTAAAGAAAGCTAATCTACAAACTTATTTCTTACAAAGAATATATATTCTATTAATTCTATATTCTATTAACACAAATCTGTTGTAAAAATCTTGCCGACATTAAATAACCCACTGATGTTGTTATGCCGTAAAACAAACTGAACAAAACAAAACTTTTTTTTTTAATAAAAGTCTCCTAGATATCATACGATCAATTCAACCCAACATACGACATTGCATTTTAAATGATCCTTTTATGAAAGTAGAGGCCTGTGGTGTGATTTTATACTTTGTTTACTGAAAGATGAGCCCTAATCGGCCCATATCTTCATGGTGTGGAGCCCTCACATGATAAAAGTGGGGGTAGAATAGTCGATCAGCCCTTAATAGTCTGATCCCTTTAAATTGTATAATCTGCTTTTTAATCTTCAATCTTAATTACTTGATAATCACTCGTCTGAGTTGATAATTTGTTAGGTTATGCTGCAGAGATTTTGCAGTAAGTAAACACGAGAATTTTTTACATCGTATATAAACATGTTCCCCTCAACAACCACGTCATTTACAACACACACATAGACACACACACACACACACACACACACACATATATATATATATATATATAGAGAGAGAGAGAGAGAGAGAGAGAGAGAGTGGATGATTGTTGAATTGTCGTCTAAATTAAACAGAAATAAAAACAAAACTGACAACCTCTTTTAACATATATAGTTTCCAAAATGAGACAAAAATATCTTGAAATAATATTGTTTAAAAATAATAAAAATTATTACATATACCCTAAGCTAGTGTTTATTTTTATTTTTTAAATAAATACAAACGCACACATCCATACTTTACTCTCTTTCGTCTTGGATCTGATAAAGCCTTAACTGGCGAAATGCATAATCAAATCTCTCCCTTCTTTTCATGCAATATTTCCATTTATCAAAATGGTAACTTTAAACACATGCATATATATATATATATATATATATATATATATATATATATATATGTGTGTGTGTGTGTGTGTGTGTGTGTGTGTGTGTGTGTATATATATTACAGACCCCCACTAAAAACGAGGCCTAAGGTTTAAAATTAATATCAGTTTTTTAACATTTCGTTTTAGATTTTTAGTTTTAATTTCATACTAATAGATTAACTATTGTCCTCGTCTTTGTTGCCATTTGTACGACATTTCGGCCGTTGTACGCTCCGGCCTTCTTCAGGTGCTAGGAATTTCCAACCGTACCAATTATTATAATCACTGGGATGTATGATCTTCATTCCTTGCGTGTTAGTGCCCCTTTTGCTAGTCATGAGTTATCTCCCTCTAACTCTGTAAGTTACTTGTTCACCACAAGTATTATTCAATTTAAGTTTAACATTACAAAGAAGTGCATTTTTTAAAACAAACTAGCTGTGTTTTTAACCGACTGATTCCATGTTTATGTCATTGACAAGTGACGAAAAGGTGATGACAGATTGATTGTTGTCCTACCGAAACTTTATTTGTAAAACATATTTGTCTATATTTCTGCGATGAGAATTACACTATTTACATTATTCGGACTAATGTCCTCATCTTTGTTGTCATTTCTACGACGTTTCGGTCGTTGTACGCTCAGGCCTTCTTCAGGTGCTAGGAATTTCGAACTGAACTCTTTATTACGATTACTTGGATATATCATTCTCATTCCTTTTGCGAAGGATCTTTTGTAGTCATGAGTTATCTCCCTCTAATCCGACTCTAAATTATTTGTTCGCCATTGCTGTACCCTGGTATTCAACTCACAGCTCTTTGGGTCAAGTCACTGGAACTAACCAATGCCTATATCCACATATGACTACCAAAGAGGCTACGCACAAGGAATGTGAATGATATACCTCAGTGATCGTAATAAACGGTTCGGTTCGAAATTTCTAGCACCTAAAGAACGGCCGGAACGTCGTACAAATGGCAACAAAGATGAGGACAATAGTCCGAATAATGTAAATAAAGTTATAAAACATAATTTAAGAAAATGAAATGAGCGCCTTTTTATATAATTTTTTAGTATTCAGTAATCTCACAAATAATTGATAAATTTCTTCGAAATCTAATTTTAGGAATATTGACTATAAATTAATTATCGCTATTGCAATGACTTTCTGATAATGTTGTGTATGGTCGTCTATACTTACAAAAATTGGAACGTTTATACACTAAAAAACAAATGTTTTAAAAATCTTGATGGAAAAATGATTTTTATTGAGGCTTCCAATTTTTGATTAAGAAATATAACTTTCACTTAATAACAATATCGTCTAATGCAATTGAAGTAGAGTACAAATTTTAAAGAGTTGAAACTTTATAATTATAATTAAAATTTATAAACGAATGAAAGAAATGTTTGTAATTATTTATTATTCATCGAAAAAGCTTTTTCTTAAGATTATAGTGTTCCTTAATAAATCTTGTATATAATAGTAATTAAAAGCTTTTGCAATAAATAATGTCATAATTTTATTGCATTTTATTTTTATCCATTTGGAACAGATTTTCAGGAAATGTGTAGTATTTTGAAAGATGAAAATTGACGATTTACATTCTTTAAGATGTTCTTCTTTTAGCTAATAAAATAAATTTTGCTATAAAAATTTGACTTCTCGAAATTTGATGAAATTAAGTGGAGCGGCTGTGGTAACATATGCAAAAAGACAATAGATTGTAAAATATCCTAAAAACAAAAAATTCAAAATAATTTCATTCATTTGTGAATAAGTTTTGAGCATTTCAATTAAAAAACAATTATTTGATTTTTGCATGAATTTTCAAATCATGGTGTTTTTCAGTGGAAAAAAGTCACTAAAAGTGTTTTAGTGACTTTTTTTCCACTGAAAAACACCAATCGTAAATATTACATCAACAAAACAAAACAAAAAAAAACAAGACTTTTCACCCAAATTTCGAACGTACAAGATGACAATTATTATCTCAACATAAAAGAAACCGTGCTTAATTGGTACAACTCACTTAATATTTTTAAAATATTTTTCTCTGGGGTACGTTTATTTTGTTTCCGTTTGTAAATCATTCTCTTTTGCACCAAATAAAACGGCCCATGAAAAGGCCTTTTATACATCCAGAAAAGTGGGTATTATTTACAATAAGTAAATATGAAAATTGTTTTGATAGTATATAAGCATGTTCTCCTTAAAACCACTATGTGCGTATGTGTTCTATATTTTTGTGATATTTCCGGTATCTGTTGCCTCAATGTTTACAACTCTACCCTTCACTTAACC
Source organism: Ascarosepion bandense (assembly GCA_037127315.1). Lineage (NCBI taxonomy): Eukaryota > Metazoa > Mollusca > Cephalopoda > Sepiida > Sepiidae > Ascarosepion > Ascarosepion bandense. Next base: position 10,784,176 of record JBBBDQ010000484.1, read on the forward strand.
TTATTTTCTCTATGTGTCAAGCTAAATATTTTTTTTAATATTCTGAGTTAAATGTAACATTTGATTTTTCAGGTATGAAGAAGCAGTTTGTAATTTTTACAACTACCGAAAAAAATGTAGATTTATAACCGTTTAATTATGTGTTGGGTTTTCTTCTCTCTGTCTCTCTGTCTCTCTCTCTCTCTGTCTCTCTCTCTCTCTCTCTCTGATTTACCATATCACCTGAAGAAGAACAGTATGTTCTGAAACATGAAACTTTTTGTGTAGTGATATAATGCTTTTATAAAGCAAAAAATAACAAAATTACAATATTATTCTGTATCGAGCACTTATTATAAAGGTAAATGCTTGAACAGTGGATTTTAATCTACGTGTTATTCCACTTTCTTATAATATATATATATATATATATATATATATATATATATATATATATATATATATATAAGAATAAAACTTATTTCAATTGCATTTGTTTTTATTTCTATATTTTCATTTTTATTTTTTATTATTTTTATTATTAAATTACACTTTATTTTGAATATTTTACGATTGCCACAAGATTTTAATATTGAATTACATTTTAGTATAATTTTTGAGGTCACTTTTTACTCTTAAAGTTATTAAAATCGGAGTATACAAAACGGAGAAAATTTTAGAAAAGAACTGACAACTTATTTCAACACAGATCTCCCTTCTCAAGGCACAGTAATTGAAAAAAAAAAACTAATGAAATTTTTAATCCTGATAAAATATGGTCATTTTCTAAGCGTAGCCTGGATATGGTACAAAGGCAAATATATGGAGCCCTTAGCCAAATGCAGACGACAATTCTACTCCTTCAGCTTCTTCTCTCGCATTTCCCGCCTGTGGAACTCTCTCCCATATTTTTGCTTTCCTGACGGCTACAACATCCAGAAATTTAAATGCAATGTCAATACTCATCTATTAACCACTGGACTCTAGCTCTCTCCACACCCCCGTATATCCTTCCCTTTCTCTTCACCTATGTATCTGTCATCGCACCTGCATTCTCAGCTTTCTATTGCTCCTTTCTAACTGGCTTGTACTACTCCTCACTCTTTTCTAATTAATCTTTTTACATTTATGTAGCCCCCAGCTCATCAGTGGCATTTCTGCCTTGCTCGGGGTGAAATGATTAAAAAAAATAATGAAGATCGAGCTTAACTATTCGGTTGTAATTGGTTTATCAAAACAAGTTTGCTAATCATTAACGCAACGCCTAGATGCTCAAAGCCGGATAAAATATTTGTGATAAAAATGAAATCTTCACCTATTTTATAATAACATGTCATTTCAGTACGTAAGCGACCATGGCTATCAACTGAATCTTATTCTTTATTACCCATTAATTGCGTGACTCCTTTGGAAAGATAGTTGGCCAGTAGATCAACGATTAAAATGTCTTCGAGCGAAAGAAGCCTGTACGTTTTAGTGAAAACACTTCTTTTTTTCCTTGCGGACTGGAGTTACAGAATCACGAAGAACTGCGCCAAATAACAGAAACAACATCAACTGAAGACATTCAGCAGAAGAAAGATTCAAAATGGATAGCCTTCAGTGAAAATAATTTCGTAATCACTATATTTACTTTCTACACTACTTCGATCAAAACTTTAGGAAATAAGCCCTCATCAGTAATGGAGTGAGCGATAGCAGTTACTCGTCTTGAGAAATCTATTTACCTGAAAAATTATTAATGTATAAATTTCAGACAAAACCAACACTGCTTCGTCAATGAAAGCCGAATGTTTTAAGAAAACGGTTTATATTATCATCAGCATAAGAGACGAAAACTGTTACTATACTTTGATCCAAGCCCAATGGCCAAGAAGAGCAGTAAATATTTCGTGAAAGGGAAGTTCTGCCCCATACTTGGAATCCTCGACACAAAGCATCCCTTGTTTATTTGTTGCCTTCTGTCTGGAGACAGAATCACAATTGAGAGAAATTTACTCCCGTTTCAATAAGAAATTTGCCAAGGCCGACAAAGCAAACCTCGCTGCTGTTCTTGAAAAGGACTTACAATCTGTGTTAGAATGGAGTAGAAAATGGCTTGTAAATTTCAATGCTCCCAAAACGAAGCTGCTCTCCTTTAACCACCATAGAGAAACTTTCTTATATTTTATCAGTATGGAATGGCGTTAGTCTCCTAGGAAGCAATACACTGCATTTCCTTGGCTTCACTCTTTCAAACGGCCTCAAATGGAATGACATCGAATTTATAACTGTTATATTATAACGGAGTTTGACCTCCCCAGGGCCTTAAGTACATTGGGTAGTAAGGACACACACACACACACACAGGTTGCCAGCAATGGCTATAGAACCCAATCTGTTCTGTTGTTTAACCCTTAAATGGAGGGGAGGGACGGATTAATACCTTTTCCAATGGTATTAGCGCGTAAGTGAATGCGGGGCATTCAAATGGAATTCGAAATCGGCTACTAAGAAGATTGGGTGACTCTGTCGGACCTGAAATATTTTCTCGTCAGAATCCATTTTGTACATTCATAAATCTATTATCATCCGTGCATTGAATACTTTTGTCATATCTGGTCGGGTGCTACTGTTATTCTTTTTTACGTTCTCGACAAAATCCAAAGGAGGACCTTGCAACGTAGTTGATCTTAACTTGGCAACTAGCCTTCAGCCACTTTTTCACCGACGGGATGTAGCTTCCTTGTGTCTTCTCTACAAATATTTTCACGGTTTCTGCTTTGACGAGTTTCCTCTCCTGATGCTACGACTACATGAATTTACTCGGGCCACTAAAATAGCATCAAGGCCTCACCCTTTTACTGTCAAAATAGTCAAATGTAACCGCCATTTCTACTCTAGTACTTTCTTTTCTCGCATCCAGTTTGTTGAATTATATATATATATATATATATATATATATATATATATATATATATATATATAGTATATCGAGGCAGCAAGTAATTTTCTAAACATATTCTATTAAATATAAGAGACAATGAATGTCTATTATGTTTAATCATGAGCCGTTCTAAACGTCGTATTTTTGCTTTAATTTCAGTTGAAAATAAAGACAAAAATTCTCCAACATTTGGATAATTATTTATTGGTTTTCTTCTAAGCTTTATATATATATATATATATATATATATATATATAAAGGACTCTCCCGTCGGATTCGACGTATGAGAATCTGACAGCCTAATTGCTTCAGTTATAAGACCAAGGTAAACTGTTAGAAGACCAACACAATTTGATTAAAGTGGTGTCGGCTTGTGCAGAAACATCCACACTTTTCGGAACTATTCATATACTCAGTCGGTGCATATAAATGCATATAAATGAAACAGACAATAATAGACTTCAGGCTTTTTAATTATCCCACAACAGGTTGTCACTACCTGCTGCGGTAGACCGGTTGCCAGCAATGGCTATAGAACCCAATCTGTTCTGTTGTTTAACCCTTAAATGGAGGGGAGGGACGGATTAATACCTTTTCCAATGGTATTAGCGCGTAAGTGAATGCGGGGCATTCAAATGGAATTCGAAATCGGCTCCCCGATTTCTCGTTCCGAGCCGATATCCACTGCACCACAATTATATGGGGGCAACAATCTCTCTTTTATGCAAGTTTCATAAAAAATGAGAGTCAAAGTATTGTGGTTAAGTTTTTATGTAATTTTTCATGTGATTTTATGATTTTATTTCTTTTCTGGAGATAATTTATATAAAAAGTGTCCAATGTTTGGTTTTACTGGGCGCTTTCAGGTAGACTTCGAGCCATTATCGAGGATTATTTTACGTCTGATTGATGATGTGTACTGTTTACGTTTGTATGTACAGTCATGTGTTTGTTTTATATATAAGTATATTATTGCCGTGCCGTAGTTATATATATCTATATATACATATATATATATATATATGTGTGTGTGTGTGTGTGTGTGTGTGTGTGTGTGTGTGTGTGTGTGTGTGTGTGTGTGTCCTTACTACCCAATGTACTTAAGGCCCTGGGGAGGTCAAACTCCGTTATAATATAACATACGATCATCACAAGCACCTAACACGTGGCACACAGTGCACCTGTATAGGCTATGCTGTTTTGACTGAGAGAGTGTGCTTTGTACCGCACAAGCAACTGACCCCTTTCAACAAATCTTAGTGCAGGTTGATCGTTAGCTGGATAGTTCAACACAAATGCATGCAGGACAGAAATTCCATGCGTAAGTGTGATCCTCATTTATCTTTTACGATAAGAGGGTCCACCATATAATATCCTTATGAAACTAGCCTTCCATCTGTCTAAGTAATCCTTAGTCTACTTGGATTAAAGTCTTAATCCAAATCTCTTAAGTACTTTTGGCGAGTCTATTAATATTTTTTATATTTTTACTGGGGTCTCCTTGAGTTCAGAGGGCAGGTTTTGCAAACATCCGGATGAAAACAAAAGTAATATCAGCTCTCATCAGTTGATGTATCACCTGAACAAAAATATTTTGGTCAGGCTACAGGGATTATATTGGTACGATGTATTCTGTTATTGAATCGTTGGCAAGGTTTCTCCGATAAATTCTTAATTAAAATAACCTTTAAGACAAGATATTGAAAAGATAAATCTCCTGAATCAGGTCCATACATAATTTTATTTTTGATTCACGCAAATGAGCTACATTTCTTAATCTGAATAGAATATATTTCAATGTACCTTACCAAGTATTTTACTGAGTATTTCCTAAGTAAGAGTTAAAAAAATAGTAAAACAAATAACTTACTCTGAAAGGAAAATAAAAATTATTCTAATAAAAAAAAGCATATCTTTTAGAATGTAGATGATTATGACTCTCCACAGATTCCTTGTCTTCATTAAGTGTGAATTACCATGCATTGCTGGGAAATATAGTGGAGGAGACTCTCCTTGCCTTCTCTTCGTTATGAAATTCAGAGTTTTCATCCTCTTAGATTCTTACCCAAGGCTAGAAAACTCAGTCTACACTGTTATTTTACCTACAGTTGAGAAAAGAGTAGAAGAGTTTTTTTTTTTTTGTTGCCATTTTCATTTTCAGGATATGGTTCTGTTATTTTATCTTTCTCTCATAAAAAACAAAAAAAAAAAAACAAACATTCGTCTCATTGATCTAATGAAGCTAAATTATTCCGAAATAACAAATCCACTTTACTGTCAATAAAAACTTCTAAATACACGGGGTCTCTATAGTTTGTCAGGTTTCATTCTTAAAGCTCGAACGTTGTCGAACTAGAAAGTGGAGAATCTTATTCGCTTAATTTTAATGGTTAGCCACTCGTATTCGAGGATAACTGTCTATCAAAACGGCCAGCTAATCCCCACTGTCGGCGCCTTCTCAGGCACACTTGTGTTTCTTCAACACCCACAGAGCCCGCCTGTGGTTTATACTGCAATTATGCTAAGCAGACCTTAGTTACAGTTTCTGGGAGGAAGCGAGTTATCTAGCGTGAACAACTGTATGAAAAAGGCAAGAACGCACAAACCCTCTGTCACAGTGACTTGAAACTTCTAGCTAGTTACGACTCCTTAACGAGAGCCGTCTACCCAATTTCACTCACTAGGCTTGATCAACCTGCGGTATGGCTTTCAGGCACTTTTTAAAGGTGCCATGTGGTAGGATTGCCTCCTCCAGACCGATAACATTAAGAAGGCACCTTCCTGACAAATTGACCATGACGAGATTCGAACCTGGGCTTCATGATCAGAAAACGAACTTTCTGACCACTCTGACATTTGCTTAATAACAGCCATATAAATTACTTTTATCGTCGACACAGCAAAAATATATATCCTGTTTTGGAGGGGGTTGATTATTTTTTACAGAAAACTAGTGCCGCCGAGAGTAAGAATTAGTGTTGTTATTTTATAGGAATATTTAAATTGTCGTCTTCTGTGAAACAAATAAATGATCATAACGGCCAGATAAGAAAATGCTCGGATATATCAGTGACGTCTTTTTTGTCGAGATGTCTAACAGGTTCACCCTGTCACGCCTTCCATAGCTAGATGGCTAACAAATAACATCTTGTGACGACTATCAGGGAGTAGATGACTAGCAGATTTAACTTATGACACACTAGCAGTATAACCCGGCGTTGCTCGGGTTTAATGAAATCTTTAAAACTTATCCATGGTCCTGAAGCTCAGACTTTTTGGACGTTGGCACGAAAGACTAAAAAGCAATAGTTGTTTCCAGTTAAAGCGAAACCGTAGAATGAAAGAAAAATGAATGGATGTAAGTCAGATTTTGATTTCCTGCTATCGATATCAAATAAGTTGTTTTCGTCATAAACTGAATTTTGAAGGCTAAATAAGTCCTCTGCGTAAATGGTATCATAGCTGAGACTAAGAACTACAATTATACCTACTTAGAGCCAAACTCGAAGCAAAAACTAAAATAAAAGGGCTGAAAAAAATACAGGCATACAGGCAGATAAACAGACACACACACAAACATCATGTCTTATATATATATATATATATTATCGATTTTCTGCACTATTGTAAGAACTGAAACCTTGAAACTTCTGAATATCGTTTCTTATGTCTTTGTCTATGAGTGTATCAAATTTGATTAAAATTGGACCACTCTTTCTATAACGCGATTTTTCGATTATCAATTTTCGATATTTATCGGGGGTACCTCGACACAAAACCTAGCTAAGAACACTCGCAGACGCTTATAGTATAACTGTGTAAATTTTCAAGAAAATCGGTTTAGTCGTTTCGGAGTCTATAGGTAACGGACACACACATACACAGACAAAGTTACATTCATAAATAAGTTTAGATATATTTCATGGCTAGATGGCTAACAAATTTATCCTAGGACCTCTGCCATGGGTAGATGGGTAGCAGTCTGACATTATTACACTTTTCATGGCTACATGGCTCACAAATTCAAACTGGGACCTGCCATTGGTAAATAGCTAGCAGGTGGACCCTATAACACATTTCATGGCTAGATGACTAACAAATTCATACTTTGACCACTGCTATGGATAGATGTTTAGCAGTTTTATCTTATGGCACTTTACATGGCTTTATAGCTAACAAATTCATCCTGGGACCCCTACCATTGGTAGATAGATAGCAGATGGAACCTATAACGCATTTCATGGCAAGATGACTAACAAATTCATACTTTGACCACTACTATGGATAGATGGTTAGTAGTTTTACCTTATGACACTTTTCATGATATGATGGCTATCAAATTCATCCTGGGTCCTTTGAGATATGTAGATGAGTAGCAGATGCACCTTATGATACTTTTCATGGCTAGATGGCTAACAAATTCATCCTGGGATCTCTGCTACGAGTAAATTTTTAGCAGTTTGACCCTATGACACTTTTCATGACTTTGGCTCACAAATTCATCCTGAGAACTCTGCCATGGGTAGATGGATAACGAATGTACCCTATAACCCATTCCATGGCCAAATGGCTATCAAATTCATCTACTTCTATGGGTAGATATTTATCCGTTTACCCTATGATACCTTTCATGACTGGATGGCTAACACATTCATCCTGGGACCCCTGCCATGAGTAAATGGGTAGCAGTTTGACTCTATGACACTTTTCATGGCTACATGTTTAAAGAATTTATTTTGTAACCCCTAATATGAATAGATGGCTATCAGCCTTACCGTATGGTACTTTTCCTGGCTAGATGATTAATTCTGACCCCTACCATGAATAGATGGCTAAGATTTTTACCCTATTTCACCTTTCATTGCTAGATGGCTAACTAATTCATGATGTAACCGTTGCCATTAGTAGATAGCTAGCAGTTTTTTATGACACCTTTCATAGCTACATGGCGAACAGATTTATCCTGTTACGAATATCACGGTGACATTTATAAAACTGTTCACAAAGTCTAGATAGATATAAATTTATTTGACATTGTTGTTAGATCGATTGCTTTTGAGCATCTGAATATTGAAAACTCGACATTCGTATATATTGGATTGTGTGTGTGTGTGTGTGTGTGTGTGTGTGTGTGTGTGTGTGTGTGTGTGTGTTCATTTTACATACGATTATCGCAATTTAATAATACTGAAAGTATTTGAAGTTATAGGTATAGCTGGCACAGTTTCAAGCCACGTAAATTCCTTTTCGGCTGATAAAAGACTTTGCGTTTTGCCCACCTGTAATAAAGCTATTTTGAGTATTTTGTAAACATCCGCTATCTCCCACGATGTCAGTTTTCTTTATATAGGCCACATAGTAATTTATAATGGAAGTGGTAATATTTTGCATGTTTTTCTTCACGGGAAGATAAACAGTAGAAAGAAAGATATGTGTTTGGAAAGAAAGAAAGAAAGAAATAAAGAAAGAAAGAAAGAAAGAAAGAAAAATGGAGAGAAAAATGCAAGAAAGAAAATGAACAAAAAAGAAAAGTCTAAAAATTAAGCGACAAAGAAAGAAAGAAAGAAGAAAAAGAAAGGAAGAAAAAGGAAGAAAAAGAAAGAAAGAAAGAAAGAAAATTTGAAGAGAAATGTAAGAATGACAATGAGTAAAAAAGAAAAATCTAAAAATTTAGCGAGAAAGAAAGAAAAAAGTAAAAAAAATAGTATGTGTTGGAAGCAAAATAAAGAAAGAAGTATATCCATTAAAGACGAGAAAAAAACAAACAAAAGAAAAACTGAAAAAAAAAACGACGAGAGAGAAATATAGAAAAGGAAAAGAAAAGTTTAAAAAATTAAACCAAGAAAGAAAATAGAGAAGAAAGATGTGTTCGGAACGAAGTAAAGAAATATATGAATTAAAGACAAAAGAAAAAAAAAAACAGAACGAGAAAAAGAAACATCTGGGGAAAAAAAAACCTCCAATTATAAGAAAAAATAAAAAAATAAAAGACTAAAAAAATTAAGCGAGAAAGAAAACATGATGAAAATTATTAAAAAGAAAAAGACGTAGCAAAAAGAGTTAAAAATATGGGAGAATGAAAAACACAAAAAAAAGAAAAAATCAAGCGAAAGAAAAATAAATCACGCACACAACAATTATATATATATATATATATATATATATATATATATATATATATGTCCAGTCCGTAAACGGTAAGGATAATCCAACCAGATTAAATTAATAAAATATTAAGTGTTATATCTATATAGAGAGCTCATTGGATGTTATCCAGAGCAATATGATATTTATAAAAGAAAACTCAACACGTCATTTAAATTGGTTATAAATTATAATTCATTTCAATGAGCTTAATTAGCTCATTTCATTAGACCACACAATATTCCTTCCGTTTGGTACAACAAAATTTTCCGGAATAAGCATTTTCTTTAACTTAAGAGAAGGATAAAAAATATAGAAATAAAAATAAAAATAAGAAGAAAAAGAAAAAGAGAAAAAGGAAAAGAGGGCCAGGACTTAGGCATTGGCGTCAGATCGGCTTGGCGTGTTCAGGCCAGTCGTGAAGAGGTTAACCTCTGAAGAAACTTCTAATTCCATGGATACGTGTGTATGTGTGACCCCATAAACTAGCAACACAGTTTTGCGGTTATTTTTTTGTTACCACCACTCATACCCATGAAGATGATCTCGTAAGAAGATTAAAAGTACTTGGGAACATCGAGAAAGGAATAATAAAATTATCTGTCAACGTTACAGCTCATTTCTGACATCTTTGAATTATAATACGCGAAAGATAAGCAGACACAATGTTTGCAATTTATTTAATCTGACATGTCTAAAAAATGTTCTGCCTAAATACGCAAATATATATATATGTGTGTGTGTGTGTCTGTGTGTGTGTGTGTGTGTGTGTGTGAGTCTGTCGGTGATGGAAACTGTAAATAACAATTAGCTGTTTAGTATGTTGTCAGCGTTTCGATGTATAAGATAAAAATATACAGAGTAGCGTTTCTCAACCGATGCCCTCAGCGAACTAGTGTGCCTTGAAATGTCGCCAGGTGCGCTCCAAGCTAACAGAAGAGCAATTTATTAATTATTTTTACATTAAAAAAAAACTTATTTAAAAAAATCTTTATATATATATATATATATATATATATATATATATATATATATATATGTATATATATATTGTAACAAGGTCATAGAACTCGTAAGTTTTTTTTTTACCTGCTGTTCATGCATTTACTTTTATAAAGAGTGCTCGATACAACGTAGAGCATTATATTGTAATGGTTGTTACAATGGTTTATAAATTCATATAAATTCGTATAAATAAAATAAAATAAATCCCACACAACATTAACAGCAATTCCATTCACCTATAAATAGTAGTAAAATAAAAATTATCGACACTGCCTTAAAAAACCATATATCCCAATATAAAAATTACCTAAACTAAACGAAAAAGCGACCTGTCCAAAACTAAGCTACCCCACACCCTTCTCCTAACCCAAAGCGGTATCTCTAGGACTACAAACTGACGACTAGATGATACTAAACTTCCACCCCCACATTTACTTACATCGTTTTCATTAACAGCGGCGCCACTCCCATCACACTTAGATAGCAGTAAAATAAACAAAAAAATGTCTTCTTCTTCTATGTGCCCTGTCCCTTCAGGACGTAGGCGATCATGGATCTCCACGTCTCCCTATCCATTGTGGCTCTTAGTATGTTTGCTCCTGGCAACCCCCGTTCCGTCATCCACCTGATCAGACCCTGCAAATATGTTATCCGCTGCCTTCCTCTGTCTCTCCTTCCTTCTATCTGACCAGTCAGTATCAGGTTCTCCAGGCTTTCCTTCCTCATTGCATGTCCCAGGAACTTCAGTTGTCTCTTCCTGATGCTCAGCATCGATTTCCTTTTTGTTGCCATTCTTTCCAACACCTCATCCTTACTTGCATGCTCAGTCCACGATATCCGCAGCATCCTTCTGTAGAACCACATTTCGGCCGCTTCCAGTTTTGTCCTCATTTTCGATGATATTGTCCAGCATTCACAGCCGTACTGAAGAACTGACATCACGTAGCAGTCTAGCACTCTTTTCTTCGTTTCTATTGAGATCTTCCTGTGTGTTAGTATTTTGCTCATCTTCTGGAACGCGTCCTTTGCCATGCCAATTCGCCTTCGGATCTCCGTGTCGCACTTTCCATCTCCTGTTAGAACACTTCCTAGGTACTTAAATTCTTGGACTTGTTTGATTCTGTTATCCCCCACCTGTATTTGGCATTTTGGGTTGTATCTTTTGCTGATGACCATGCACTCAGTTTTCTTAAAGTTTATTTGTAGTCCCATCTTGTCACTCTCCACTGCTACTTTCTGTATGAGATCTTGCAGTTTCCTTTCCGTGTCCGCAATCAGTACTGTATCGTCCGCGTATCTTATGTTGTTCAGGTTGTGGCCTCCAATAATAAATCCTGGTGTGTCATCTAGGGTCCTCAAAATATTCTCGCTGTATAGGTTGAACAAATCCGGTGAAAAGACACAGCCTTGTCTTACGCCTTTTTCTATCTTTGTGTATCTACTGAGGTCGTTACCTGTCCGTATGCAGGCCGTTTGCTGCCAGTAGAGATTCTTGATTATTCTTATATCTTTGCCGAAAAAATGCCTACCCTTCCTTAAAAAAAACATAAATCCCAATATAAGAACTACCCAGACAAAATAAATAAGGAACATGTCTTACACCAAGCTCCTAACTCAAAGCTTTATCTCTAAGTCTACAATACGGCCAACTAAATCAGAATAAGCTCCCACCCGACATTCACTTAAACATCATATCACCATGAATAAACCGTTTTCACTATTTAATTTCATTTCAACTTATCACCCGATGAGAAGCGCACATAGCAGCTTCGAAACGCGAAAACTTTTGTGTCGTGATACTATGAATTTCTAAACCATTGTAACAACCATTACAATATATATATATATATATATATATATATATATATATATATCGCTCATTCAGTAATGAATTAGAGCACTCTGGTTACTGGTGTATGATACATCATACGTTAAAAGTCTATCTCCTTCTACCGAGCGCCCATGGCTCAGCGGTTTGGTCGGGTTTCAATCCTGGGTTAAAAGCAATCGGATGTCTAACACCGTACTAATGAGCTGTGATACAGCGAAACATATCTGCCTGCGGATGATTATATATATATATATATATATATATATATACTAGCAGTATAGCCCGGCGTTGCTTGGGTGTAATAAAAGATTTAAAACTAATCCATGGTCCTGAAGAATATTTGTGTGAAGTTTGGTGAGAATCGAATAAAAATTGTGGATTTGTATAAAGGACATACAGACAGATAAACAGACACACACACAAACATCTTGCCTTTTATATATATATATATATTATCGATTTTCTGCACTATTGTAAGAACTATAACCTTGAAACTTCTGACTATCGTTTCTTATGTCTTTGTCTATGAGTATATAAAATTTGATTAAAATCGGACCACTCCTTCTATAACCCGATTTTTTTTATTATCGATTTTCGATATTTATCGAGGGTACCTCGACACAAAACTTAGCTAAGAAAACTCGCAGACGCTTATAGTACAACTGTGGAAATTTTCAAGAAAATCGGTTCAGTCGTTTCGGAGTCTATAGGTAACGGAGATACACACACACAGACACACACACTCACAGACAAAGTTTCATTTATAAATAAGTTTAGATATACATAATTGTTCGTTCCATTGATTACTATTTTGCGATAAAATTACATTGTTACTAATTTTATTATAAAAATGTAGTGTTCACTATTCATCCATAGCTGGGTCCTAACAGTTGTTAGCATCCCGGGTCAAGGTAAACCTCGACACGACAGCAGTTAAGAGGTAGCTCCACGCTCCTCAAAACCTCCCAAACTTCAATTCAAATGTGTTGCTGTCAAATGTAGTCTATCTTCATACCCAAGACGAGATGTTTTAGTTATTGTACAAGTCAATCGTGAATTAAAAAATAAATTGAGAAAGATCAATCTGTAACAATAACATCGCGAAACTTCAAGTCGGCTTTTGATAACTATCCTGATCTATCTATCTATCTATCTATCTATCTATCTATCTATCTATCTATCATAATTTACAAATAAACATATATATATATATATACATATATATATATATAAGTTTGTTTACAAATAAACATACTTATATATAGATAAATTCATACATATATATATGTATTTATGCACTCCAATAGAAGTAGGGACTAGAGGATTTGTAACAAGGTCCTTAAGCAAAGCCTTAACGGATATAGGGTTAGTAGGAGCAAAAAAAAAGGAAAGCACTCAAGTCCATAACTGAAACAGTGGAAAGGACAGCTAATTGGTTATCGATTAAAAGGGGGAGTACCTGGATTTCGCAAAAACAAATGGGTAGCTAAATTCCTTGAAATTCTACATTTCTGATTTCTCATTTTTTCGATTGTAAACATGATAAAATGTACAGATAGGTTTTAAATCAGTGTATATAACTATAATTGGTATTTATCTATTTTTTTAAGCTATTTGTTTGACCCTTTCCTCTTTTAATTGTACATAACTTATTATATATTTAAAACATTTTTAAATTACCTTTATATATAGATATTTATATTTTCATAATCCTTTTGGAAACAATTTTTAAATTATACATATTTGTAGATATTTGTATTTCTTTTAAACGAATTTTGATAAATTCTTAGACGGATTTTTTTTTAAACGATAAATGATATACAATTGTAGATTTGTATTATTACAAACGAAACGTGATTAATTTTTAGTCGAGGTTTTTCTTTTCCACAAGTAAATAGCTTCATACCTTTATTTTATTTTATTTATTTATTTATTTTTCTTTAAATTTAGAACGAGTTCATGTACGGTTTGCCTCTTTATGCAAACTGACATAGACTGTCGCCAATCGCAAGCGTGTGCAAGATTTATACGGGGCCTAAACTTGATAAATTTTGTTTCTAATGTCTGAAAGCGCTCATTGAGGATGGACCGGAGACTGATCATTTCTGGTCAGGTCGGCGTGGTGAGGGTATAATGTTGAGAGACCCGAAACCTCCTAGTGATCCACATAAAGACATCACTGACGACACCCTCTAGCGCTCCCCCCACTACGGTGCGTATGTTTGAAATATATATATATATATACATACATACATACATACATATTAATTTACAAATAAACATACTTTATATATATATAAATATATATATACATATTTATCTATATATAAGTTTGTTTACAAATAAACATACATATATATAGATAAATTCGTATATATATATATATATATGTATTTATCTATATATAAGTATGTTTATTTGTAAATTGTCCATCATACATTTTTATCATGGTCACGATATCAGTCAGTTAAGTGCCATACGTGAAACACGCTTGGGCGATCATGTCTCTCTCGAGAGATGACTGACTGGGCAGAAGATTATCCCGCAGTTGATTGCCATTGCTTTCTGCGATAGAGAGGTTGCCGATCAAGGCTACAGAACCCAATCTGTCCTCTTATTTAACCCATAACTGGAAGGAATAGACGGATTAATACCTTTCCCAAGGATATTTGCGTAAGTGAATGCAATGAATTCGGCTGGAATTCGAACTCGGCTCCCCGATTTCTCCTTCCGAGCCGATATCCAATGCACCACAACGCACATCCAAGAAACACAAAAGTTATCGCGGTTAAAAGTTGATTAATACACCTCGCAAGCAACGTTGTTGTTGTTGTTATTATTATTATTATTATTATTATTATTATTATTATTATTATTATTTTGTTTTGTTTCAGTTAATTTGCACAGGGTGTATTTTTGACTGCAGGAAATACACGCATATACAAAAGAGAGCATATTTATCTGCAGAGAAAATATATGACATTGGACTGTTTAGTAATTTCAAGGTGTTTTCGTCGAACGAAATAGACGCTTTGAATAAAAAAAAAACAAAGTTGTTTTTATTGTCTAAATTAAGAAAACCGGGCGTCTAAATATGACAAGCGGTTAGGGGAGGGAATCGATCGGTTCAAAATAGCGATGGCCTTTTTACTGCTTTCGAAAATGGAGACTCAGTTTATCTCTACTTGGCAGCTGGAGCAAGAATTTTTTTTTTCTTACGCAAAAAAAAGTGCTTGTAATAAATAGGTTCATTTATACATGTTATTTACACAGCTTAGATTTACGGCCATATTACGTTGAAACACCTGTTCCTGTACGATCACCGAAGTTAAGCAACGTACGTAGATGGGTGGATGTGCATTGTGTTTCAGGGTGTGCGTTGGGGTGCTGGTTGTGCGTTGTGGTTCAGGGTGTGCGTTGTGGTGCTGGTGTGAGTTGTGGTTCAGGGTGTGCGTTGTGGTGCTGGGTGTGCGTTGTGGTTCAGGGTGTGCGTTGTGGTGCTGGGTGTGCGTTATGGTTCAGGATGTGCGTTGTGGTGCTGGATGTGCGTTGTGGTGCTGGGTGTGCGTTGTGGTTCAGGGTGTGCGTTGTGATGCTGGATGTGCGTTGTGGTTCAGGATGTGCGTTGGGGTACTGGATGTGCGTTGTGGTTCAGGATGTGCGTTGTGGTGCTGGATGTGCGTTGTGGTTCAGGATGTGCGTTGTGGTGCTGGATGTGCGTTGTGGTTCAGTGTGTGCGTTGTGGTGCTGGATGTGCGTTGTGGTTCAGGGTGTACGTTGTGGTGCTGGGTGTGCGTTGTGGTTCAGGGTGTGCGTTGTGATGCTGGATGTGCGTTGTGCTTCAGGATGTGCGTTGTGGTGCTGGATGTGCGTTTTGGATATCGGCTCGGAACGAGAAATCGGGGAGCCGAGTTCGAATTCCAGTCGAATTCGCTGTATTCACTTACGCCAAACCCGTCTCTTCACTCTAGTTATGGGTTAAATAACAGGGCAGATGTGGTTCTATACCGCAGAAACTAATGGCAACCTACTGCGCGATAATCTTCTGCCCAGTCTGTCATGTCTCTTTCGAGACATGATCGCCCAAGCGTGTATCACGTATGGCACTTAACTGACTGACCTGCTTGGGAATACCAAGTGCAGTAAGCACGAATCTGCAAGTGGTGCAATTGATAATGTCTCGGAATTGTTAATTGGAGAGCTGAGTTCTAGCTCTGGTTAGGTTCTTTATATCCATAAACGCGCAAATATCCTTAGGAAAATATAAACCCACCTCTTCTTCTCCCAGCTATGGTAAAATCAATAAGACTTATATCACTAAACCGTTATTCTCCCCCCGACTAATCTCACGACCTAAAATCATTTTCTCGCTTTAAATAAACTCCAAATAGTCGGTAAGCCTCAGAAAATGAATGAATCAATCAAATAATCATTGGCTATATTGCCATGTCTAATAGATTTATTTACATTCTATGGGATATAAATGTGTAGAAACGACCGTAACCATAAATGAGGGATCAGTTTATATATTGATTTTATACAGAACTGCTTCCCACTTTATATCCACTATTTCTTGTTTGTTTATCAGATTCTAATTAGATATGAATCAATCTCTTGATCCCACCATTAGGTATAGGTTAATTGGTAAAACTTGAATCACTATACCATTATTCTCTCTCCACAAAATGTCTTACGATCTAAAAATATTTTCTGCAATGTGCTGATCAACCGTTGAATACGAATCAGTCAATCATTTACTTAGCTTAGATCTAGAACAAAACCATGTAGAAAGCGTGGTTCGACCTCATTCATCAGTAGTAATCTTTACTCTTTGTTTTAATATCCGGTGCCTTTATCAAACCAACCTCGTGTCATATCTTTTTTTTTTTTTTTTATAAGCGTTTCACCCCGAGCAAGGCATGTCACTGCCACTACTGCGCAGGGGGCTACATAGAGTGGAGAAAGGATGATTAAATATAAGAAATGTCAGAGGGTGGGTGATAGGCGGGTAAGGATACCGAGAATGAGGGTTGGGTAGATGAGAGTGTTCTGAGAATAGTTGGGAGTTAGTGTGATAGGAGGTGTCTATTGACCCTACATTTAAACACCTGGAGATTGTAGCTGTCGGGAAAGCAGACTTGTGGAAGGGAGTTCCACAGGTGGGAAGCGCGAGAAAAGAAGCTGTTGGAGTAGAATTTACGGTTACATCTTATTTGTTTAACTGTAAAAGGGTGGGACCTAGTTGCTAATCTAGCATCACGTGTAAATTCATGCTTAGGCGGCACCAGTGATCTAAGCTCATCGGAGCAGAAGCCATGAAAGTACTTGTAGAAGAGGCACAGGGAAGCCACATCACGCCGGTGAGAGAGCGGCTGCACCCGGTCTGCCAAGTCAGTATCAACCACGTTACAGATCCTCCTTTGTATTTTGTCAAGAAGCCCAAGGAGAGCAGCAGGGGCACCCAACCAGATATGGCAGCAATATTCTATACACGGGCGGATGGTAGATTTGTATATGTGCAGAATAGATTCAGGTGGGAAAAACTTCCGGGCCCTGCATAGAGAGCCGACTTTCATAGCAGCAGATTTGGCAATGGATTCAATATAGTCATTCCATTTGAGGTCCGCCGAGAGTGTAAGGCCAAGGAGGCGTAGTATTTTACTCTCTGGGAGGCTAGCCTGTCCCATGCTAATGGGAGGTAGATGCGATTGTCTATGGTGGTTAGTTGATAACAGCTTCGTTTTAGAGGCATTGAAATTTACCAGCCATTTCCTACCCTAGGCCACCGTGAATTGGATGTGGGTGAATTTCACATTTCTCTTGACCAGGCCTTCGAGCTGAGACCAAAGTGTGTCATCCAACCCTTTGATAGTACCTTCCTCTTTGCACTAAATAGTGAATGTCGGTGTATACCGAGGATAGTGTGATGGTGGTCATGAGAAATGGTCAATATTTGTCCCGTAAATACAGTAAGTGCCACACGTGATACACGCTTGAGCGATCATGCCTCGAAAGAGACATGATTGACTGGGCAGAAGTTTATCCCGCAGTAGGCTGCCATTGCTTTCCGCGGTAGACTGGTTGCCAGCCAAGGCTATAGAACCCAATCTGTCCTGTTATTTAATCCATAACTGGAGGGAAGAGTATTTGCGCATAAGTGAATTCAAGGAATTAAACTGGAATTCGAATCGGCTTCCCAATTTCTCGTTCCGAGCCGATATCCACTGAATCACAACGCACATCCGCACACTTGAATGGGTAAATGTATATTTTGGCTTTTCATCATCAATTACTCACCTTAATAATATGTTCAAAATTTGGACTTATTTCTACATATGTGTTACCATATTTTCTGTACAAAGTCACACACGCACACACACAACAAACACACACACACAAGCATACACATGCACACATATACACTGGTTTCTTGGTTTCTAAGTTCACGTAGCTATTATAGCTCTTTTCAGCACTGATGATGGTTTCCTTCTTAACCTTTTATTTGAAGTAGTATGAAAGGTCAACATCTTAATGATGTCATCATTTTCTCTTCAAGTTATAGGTCTTTTTTTGTTTCTTTTTAATCATATCACTCCGAGCAAGGCGATAACGCCACTGATGCGCAGGGGGCGACATAAGAGTAAAAAGATTGGAAAAGAGAAAGCCGGAAACCACATCCTAAACAGGGAACAAAGGATGAGCCTCTTCACCTGTACAATAGACGAGAGTAGAGTGTGAACCGGGCGATAGTTTAGTCTATCTACTCCAATTGAAAAAAATGAAGAAGAGTGAAAAGATTGGAAAAGAGAAAACCGGAGACGGCATCCTAAACAGGAAACAAGGGATGAGCATCTTCACCTGTTCAATAGACGTGGGTGGAGTGTGAACCGGGCGATATTTTAGTCTATCTACTCCAATTAAAAAATAAAATAAAATAAAAAAAAGAGTGAAAAGATTGGAAAAGAGAAAAACCGGAAACCGCATCCTAAAGAGGAAAAAAGGGATGAGCCTCTTCACCTGTTCAATAGATGGGGGTGGAGTGTGAACCGGGCAATAGTTTAGTCTATCTACTCCAATTGAAAAAAAAATGAAGAAGAGTGAAAAGATTGGAAAAGAGAAAACCGGAGACCGCATCCTAAACAGGAAACAAGGGATGAGCCTCTTCACCTGTTCAATAGACGTGGGTGGGTGTGAACCGGGCGATATTTTAGTCTATCTACTCCAATTAAAAAATAAAATAAAATAAAAAAAAGAGTGAAAAGATTGGAAAAGAGAAAAACCGGAAACCGCATCCTAAAGAGGAAAAAAGGGATGAGCCTCTTCAACTGTTCAATAGACGTGGGTGGAGTGTGAACCGGGCGAAGTTTAGTCTATCTACTCCAATTGAAAAAAAAAAAAGAAGAGTGAAAAGATTGGAAAAGAGAAAACCGGAGACCGCATCCTAAACAGGAAACAAAGGATGAGCCTCTTCACCTGTTCAATAGACGTTGGTGGAGTGTGAACCGGGTGATAGTTTAGTCTATCTACTCCAATTGAAAAAAGTAAAATAAAGAAAAGAGTGAAAAGATTAGAAAAGAGAAAAGAGAAAACCGCATCCTAAACAGGAAACAAGGGATGAGCCTCTTCACCTGTTCAATAGACGTGCTGTACATTTTAACTGATGCTGCTGTTGGCAGTCCTCAAATGCTGTGATTTTTGTTATTTGGCTATGTTCTTTGTGATTCTGTAATATCTTCAAATAAATGAAGGTGGGAAACTGGTCTGAACGAACTATTGAATTACAAAGTCTCATCTCAAAAAGAAAGAAGGGATGATCATTTAATAGTGAAATAAGTACCAATCCAGACTCAAGATCAATTAAAATGAAAAATACTCTTTGAAGTTTTTATTTTAGTTTTAATTTCTAGCTAGATTTAATTTCTAGCTAGATTAAATTTAATATTTCCAATAAGCAAAATACTTCGCGGTATTTCAAAACTAATCTAATTTGAGTAGGAATTTTCATCTCGAAATTGCTAAAATTAAAGATTTTAGCACCATTTTTATCTATCTTTCACCACTACTCCCCGCATCAGTAACAAATCCGGCGAGGTCGACAAACATAACCTCGCTGCTGATCTTGAAAGGGATCTACGCTCAGTGGTGGACTGGGGTAAGAAATGGATTGTAAATTACAATGCATCTAAAACAAAACTGTTATCTGTTAACCCTCACAGGCAACCTCTCCTGCCCTCCATAAGCTTGGACCTAGCGAACCTCCTAGAAAACAATATACTGCGCCTCCTCGGCCTTACCGTATCTTCCGACCTCAAGTGGAATCATTACATTAAGTCAATAGTTAAATCCACTGCTATGACGGTTGGGTCACTGTGTCGGGCTAGGAAGTTTTTTCGCCTGAATCCATCTCGCTCAAATACAAATCAACCATCCGTCCGTTCATAGAATACTGCTGCCATATATGGTCCGGCGCCTCTGCTGTTCATCTCAATGTTCTAAACAGGTTCCAAAGAAGAATTTGTAACGTGATAGGTCCCGATTTGGCAGCTCTACTCCCGCCACTTTCTCACCGGCGGAATGTGGCTTCCCTCTGTTTATTCTACAAACATATTCATGACTTTTGCACCGACGAACTTAAGTCACTGGTGCCCCCGCCACAAGAATTTACTCATGCAACCAGATTGGAAACAAGGTCCCACACATTTAGTTAGATCAACCAAATTTCCGCCTGTGGAACTCGCTTCCGTATACTTGCATTCCTGACGGCTACAACCTGCAGGAGTTTAAATGCAATGTCAAAACCCATCTCGTATCCACTTGACTCTAGTTCTTTCTACATCACCCCGTGTGTATCTTGTTCTTTTCCTTTCTCTCTACCTTCACAACTGTCTTCACACCTGTGTTCACGTTCTTCTCTTGCTCTTTCTTTTTCACCCCCTGTAACTGGTTTGTCTTTCTCTTCACTCTTACTACATCACCCCGTGTATCTTGTTCTTTTCCTTTCTCTCTTCCTTCGCAACTCTTTTCACTCCTGTGTTCCCATCCTTCTCTTGCCCTTTCTTTTTCACCCTCTGTAACAGGTTCGTCTTCCTCTTCACACTTTCTACATCACCCTGTATATCTTGTTCTTTTCCTTTCTCTCTACCTTCACAACTGTCTTCACACCTGTGTTTCCATTCTTCTCTTGCCCGTTCTCTGACACCCCCTGTAACTAGTACCCACTGTAACTGGTCCGTCTTTTGCTTCCCTCTCCATTTGTTTAAACTTTTACTCTTATGTACCCCCCTGCGCATCAGTGGCGGTACCGCCTTTCTTGCGGTGAGTGGATTAAAAACAAATAACGCAATGTAATTTTCTTTATAAAAAAAATCTTTAAAAAATAAAATATCCTTTTCTGAAACTTTATTCGATGAAAATTAGTTTATTTAAATTAAAATTAATCTGATTTGAAACCAATAATACTTACACTGAGTTTAAAATATCGCGGAAATATATATTTTCCATACGGCGGTAGCTTTTTATGTAATCTGTTGACAGCATGACTGACAAAATGAATGTTTTTTAACTGTTTTCTACTGTGGTCATATCAGTAAATTTTTCTTGATGAATATAACATGAGCGCTTCTTTTATATATATAATTGGATCCTTAAAATCTAGAAAAAATATTCTCCGTAATGCAATCTTTTATTGAACTCTAGGCACTTTGGCTTTAAATTTTCTATAGTTATTGCTATTATTTCTGACTGTGTCATGTACATACATCCGTATTTTCAAAAATCGGTACATTTATTCACACAAAAAAAGATATCAAAATTATTTTTAAAATATTGGCATTCGATGAATTGTACTAAACTTTACCATCCATGATCAAAAAATATAGCTTTTAACAATAGCAACTAACCTCTGCAAAGCAACACAGAATTTTCAGATTTAACATTTTATAAATTATTATAATCAATAAAAAAATGAAAATAATTCTTGTAAAAATTAATTATTCATCGAATATTTTTTAAGACAATAGTATCCATAATATATTTTATTGATAAGAGCAATTAAAAACTTTTCTAATTAAAAATGCCTTAGTTTTATTGCATTTCTTTTCTTTTTTATTTTACCATTAACAGCAGATTTTCTCTAACTGAAGGTACTGTTTTACAAAAATAAAAAGATGATTTAAATACTCCAAGGACTTCTGCTTTTAACTAATTTACAAAATTTAATTTTTCAAAATTTCATAAAATTAAATTGGTGTTGAGTAACAGAAGGATAAAAAATTTTACCAAAATGTTCTAAGATAAAAACATTTCTAAATAATTTGTGAATAAGTCTTAAAAGTTTCATTAAAATCCAACAATTATTTGATTTTTGCAAGAGCATCTTTTTGAAAAATTAATGATTTTGTTCACCGCAAAACGTTCTAAAAGGATAAAAAAAAATAATTTAATAATGAAAATTTCCATTGGTTTTCCTCATAACAATAACGCAAAAAATTTACGATAAAACTTTGTTTTTATTAAGTTTGGGGCATTTAGTCATCAAGGTATGCTATTTTCGTAGGAAATCAGTGGTGGTACTTACAGTAAAACACTTTTGAATGTTGTTGACTTGTATTACAATCGCACAAAAATAGTGAACTTTATCAGTCAGGGTCATACAACAAACAAAACGAATTCAGCAATTTCAGTCAGCGATCACGTCAGCTCTACTCACTCGTTCACAACAGACATAGAAACAGTCCAACGATTTTCACCCAGCTTCAAACTGCGCAATTTTTTGTTTTTTTTATCTAAACTCTGATTAAAGAATTCGAAAATCTTACAAATATTAATCTCCAAAGAGAAGTTATCGGATTATCAACACGTAATGTGGTTGTTTCTGGTAGCGAGGCGTTGAACTTCTAGTTTATGAATTTAGAAAACAAATTATATTTCTAAGTCATCAAAAACCGAGACACGGATAAAACAAAAATAAAGTGAAAATAAATACTATGCTGAGAACGAGACTAAAATCATGAAATTAGTGTCATTGCATAAAAATTATTTATAAGTTTATAACATAATAACCGTCTACGCCTCACACTTTCAACCGACCTGAAGTGGAACAAACATATCGGATCTTTTTTTTAATAATCATATCGCCCCAAGCAAGGCAGTTTCACTGCCACTGGTGCGCAGGGGGGTACATAGGAGTAAAATTAAGAGAAAGAGATACAGATTATAGGGGTGTCAGGAACTGGGTAAGAGAAGGATGAGAATACTGTTGAGAGTAGAGTGGGCAGAGAAATGAGCATGAGAGAGAGGATGCAAGTCAGTGAGATAGGAGATGACCATTGACTTTAAATTTAAATTCTTGGAGATTGTAGCTGTCGGGGAAGCAAGTAAACGGAAGAGAATTCCACAGGCGGGAAGTGCGAGAAAATAAGCTATTAAAGTAGAAGTTGCGTTTACATTTTATTGGTTTCACAGTAAAAGGTAGGACCTAGTTTTGTGGCTCGAGTAACTTCATACATAGGGGGCAGCAGTAAGCTAAGCTCATCGGAGCAGAAGCCATGTATCGAAAGAGAAAATCACCTACTTCGCAAAAAAGGTTCATGTTTTGTAAATGGTCTGCCGAAGAAAAATTACCAAAAATTGTCAGCACAAAAAGAGCTGCTATGTGTATCAGAAGCTAGGTTAATTTTCTTTCTTCTCTGTCTGACGTGGCCAATCAGAAAAATCGCTTGCTGAATAAAAGCCGCTGCTTTTGTTTACTGGGAGATTTTTAATTTTTTTTATTTTTGAGCTTTGAGAGAGAAAGTAGGATTTTTGAGCTTGGTAAGCGAAAGTGCGACTTTAGTTCTAAGTGAAAGGATTGTAGGAAATTTTGCCCCGTTTTCGTTGCTACATTGCCTGCTGGACTTTTTACACCAGATCTGTGACTGGCGTATGTATACACTGATTCTATACAATACGTTAAAATTTCCCTTCTCTGCTTCCATGCGCCTATGTCTTAGTAGTGACTCTGACTGACACCAAATCGGTCGAGTTTCAATCCCGGCCAGAAGCAAGTGGATTTGTCTAGCTACATTGATGAGCTGTGATACAGCGAAACAGGTTTGTATGTGGATGACTAATATATATAGATATATGTAAATTTAGATAAAACTTAGCGGGGAAATAGCCATTTAAAACATGCATTTTTCAACCTCTTATATACAGATAATGAGAAAAATTTCTAAGCCCAGAGGTTAGATTTAGTAAAGGAAGGGATTGGGAGGTATTGGTTTTATTAGGGTTACGCTAGGAAAAAATTTAGTAGTAAATTCCTCTTTGGTAGTGGGAGTTATATGGCTTGACCCTTGAGTTGGTAGTGGTAGGTGGTTGGGAAGTAAATGCTTGGCCAAATTTTCAAAAAGACCTTAATGTGACTGGTTAGAAGAATAAGATAATTATTGTAATTTATACTTATTTCTATAGCGACACATACTTATGATTTCCCTTCGTGTATTTAGCAGAATATTTTGGTATAGAAATTTCACAATTTCAAAATTTTAATTTTTTCTGCCAAGCATAGATTACATCTATCTCTTAAGCTATTAGGGGTCAAGCCTATGACCTTTCATTATTTTTTTTAATCATTTCACCCCGAGCAAGGCGGAAACGCCACTGATGTGCAGGGGGTTGCATAAATGTAAAAAGATTAATTAGAAAATAGTGAGGAGTACAAACTAGTTAGATAGGAACAATAGAAAGCAGGTGCGATGACAGATACATAGGTGGAGAGAAAGGGATGGTTATACAGGGGAGGGGAGAGAGCTAGAGGCCAGTGGTTAGTAGATGAGTATTGACTTTGCATTTAAATTTCTAGAGGTTGTAGCCGTCAGGAAAGCAAGAATACGGGAGTGAGTTCCACAGGCGGGAAGTGCGAGAGAGGAAGCTGCAGCAGTAGAATTGTCGTCTGCATTTGGCTAACTTGACTGTGAATGGGTGGGACCCAGTTGCCAGTCTGGTTGCACGAGTAAACACCTGTTGAGGAGGCATCAGTGACTTAAGCTCGTCCGAGCAGAAGCCATGAAAGTATTTATAGAACAGACAAAGGGAGGCCACATTTCGACGATGGTGAAGTGGCTGCAGTCGAGTCGCCAGATCAGTACCTATCACATTACAGACTCTCCTTTTGGAGCTTGTCAAGAACACTGAGGAGAACGGTCAGGGGCACCTGACCATAAATGGCAGCAGTACTCCATGCATGGACGGATGGTTGACTTGTATATATGCAGGATGGATTCAGGTGGAAAAAACATCCTGGATCGACATAGTGACCCAACCTTCTTAGCAGTAGATTTTGCTATGGATTCAATATAGTGGTTTCCATTTGAGGTCTGAGGACAGGGTAAGTCCGAGGAGGCGTAGTGTATTACTCTCAGGGAGAATCACTTTGGTCCATGCTTAATGGGAGGCAGGCGAGGTTGCCTGTAATGGTTGACAGACAACAGCTTGGTCTTAGATGAATTGAAGTTGACAAGCCACTTCTTGCCCCAGTTCACCAGAGAGTGTAGATCCCGCTCAAGGTCAGCAGCGAGATTATGTCTGTCCGCCACGACAGGTTTCTTACTGGAGCGGGAGTATATTGTAGTGTCATCTGCGTAGATGCCTACTTGGGACTTGATCTCATCTGGGAAGGTCGTTGATGAAAATAAGGAAGAGCGTTGGGCCCAGGATAGATCCCTGTGAGGGACACCAGCATTCGTACTGTAGGACGAAGAGGCACGCCCATTCAGAACGACCTTCATTTTGCGGTTATTTAAGAAAGATTGGATTTTATCTGGGGATTTAAGTTACTTTCTTTTAATGCCCAGTATTTTCTTGAAAGGGTTGTTTGGTATCTTAAACTAGGGTTGGTGAAGGAGTGCCTGTGGGTATAAAACCGTTTGTTCCAAATTCCCACCGAAATTCCGATATAAATATTACATTTCTCCTTTATTTTCCTTAGGGGAGATGGTGGCTTGATAGATTGCATTTTCCGATCTAAATTTACCCTCAACCGGACAGTTATTTCTAGATCTACAATTATAGGGGGTATCATTCCATTCTCTCTACTGGGGTCCCTACACTTCTTCAAGATTTGATTATTGTGGGAGCGAATAATGTTATACATATTACTAATCTTGATAGTTTTACTATTTAATATTTTACTCAGGGGGGTTATGTTCCTGAAAATGTTTACGTATTAATTTAAGGAAGATCCTATTAATGTTAATAGTTGATAGTCTACAGAACGAGGGGAGTTATAATATATATATATATATATATATATATATATATATATATTAACGTCGTTAAACTGAAACTACTCTCTTTTACTCACCTGAGAGAACTCTTTTCACCTTCCATCAGTATGGACTGATTGCGCCTTCTTGTTTTCCGCTGACAGGAAGTGATAAAAGAGTATATCGAATCAACTATTAAATCTGCTGCTAGGAAATTTGATTCTATATCTGGTCTGGCACTTCTGCTATTTATCTTGTCGCACTGGACAATTTTTCTCTCCTGAATCTATCTTCAGTCAGTTAAGTGCCATACGTGATACACACTTGGATGATCATGCCTCGAAAGAGACATGACTGACTAGGCAGAAGATTATCCCGCAGTAGGTTACCATTGCTTTCTGCGGTAGAGTGGTTGCCGACCAAGGCTATAGAACTCAATCTGTTTTGTTATTTAACCCATAACTGGAAGGAATAGACGGATTAATACCTTTCCCAAGGGTATTTGCGCGTAAGTGAAGGCAATGAATTCAGCTGGAATTCGAAATCGGCTCCCCGTTTTCTCGTTCCGAGCCGCTACCCAATGCACCACAATCCGAATCTATCTTATGTATCTATAAGACTACGATTTGTCTTCTCTTTGAATATTGCCGTTGCATCTGGTCTGGTGCTTCTTCTATACATTTAGAGATTCTTAATAAAATCCAAAGAAGAATATGGATCGTTACTGGTCCTAATCTGGCATCTCGGCTTCAGTCATTTCACCATAGACGTAATGTGGCTTTTCTATAAATACTTTCGTAATAATTACTCTGATTAGCATTCAACTATGGTAGCTAGACTCTATGAATTTAAGCGAGATGCTAGATTAAAGGCAAGATCTTCTCATTTTACAGTTGAAATGGCTACATGTTCTATGTAAATGTTCTATGCTAACAGTTTCTTCTTGCGCTTTTGAAACAACATTTCTGCTTCTTGTTTCTCTGTCAACTATGTAAATACAACGTGAGTCGTGATCTTCTGTCTTCTTAACTGGACGAAGGGATTGCTGGAGGGTCTGACACTGAAACTCAAGAGTCAAGTTGCTGCAAATAATACCAACCAGCTAATTGAGAACTTTGATTTATTTTTATTAATCATATATATATATATATATATATATATATATGTGTGTGTGTGTGTGTGTGTGTGTGTGTGTGTGTGTGTGTATATATATATATATAATCTGCTGCCTCAATACACTATTCTCATTTTGAATATGGACTGTTGCTGAGGATATGTGAGATCTCTCTTATGTTGAAATGTTCATTCAACATTTTTGAATTTTAAAAATTTATTTTATATATATATATATATATATATATATATATATATATATATATATAATGTATTCAGGCAGCAGATAATTTTCTGAAGATATACTGTTAAATATAACAGACAATGAATGTCTATTATGTTTAATCATGAGCCGTTCTAAACATCGTATTTTGGCTTTAATTTCAGGTGAAAATAAAGACAAAACATTTGGATATTTTTTTATTATTGTGGTTCTAAGCTTTTGGTTCACATGAATCATCTTCAGAAAGATTACAGGGACGTTAACATAAAGACATTCACCATCAAAGATGATATTATCTTGTGTTGACATTAAAACATTGCTATCAGACCATAACAGTCACCGGATAGCAGGCTTAGGTCGTAAGTTTGTAATGCGGTTCTATGACAACACAACGCGTTAGAGACAGAAGTGAGCCATGTCTCAATGCAATGTAATCTGTTGTGACTAGATTGAAATGTGAATTTATTAAGTGTGTGTTGTTTTGAATTAATGTAGATGGTTTTCAGTAATCTGAAGGTTCTTTTTACTGTGTGTATGTGGAAGTATTATTGTGTTATCCACTATTGTGCATAATCTGTGAGAAATAAAACACTGTGAAAACGGCATACTGTACACTTTAACTGTACACGTTAGCATTCGCACCGGAAGCTCCAGTACAAAAATTTAAGTGTATTTCTGTGTCAATCTGAGAAAAGTGCAGATAACTCGGAAAGAGTTAGCTGAGTCTAATAGTAATTACGAAAGTGTTTGGATTGATCACTTTTAATAGCAACGTTATGCCTCCATTCATCTTCCCACAAAGCCTCAGAAGCCACGGTCGCCTCTATAATGTGCCTTCAAAAGGCAGTGATACCATGG